>CM060072.1:13339874-13767374 GCA_030533445.1 Cyprinodon diabolis | reverse complement strand
CACATGCAGAAATTAGCCTTGCTGTAGTATCCCTGAGTAAATCATTATCAAAGGTTTTTTCATCATTACTTTTACATTAAAATATATAATTTGTCACAGTTTTCTTACATTTTATTGCACAAGAAATTGTTTAAGAAACGAATTAAAAACGGCCAACATAAACTGAATGTGTACAGGTCCTAAAAGGAATAACAAATAATAAACTTAGAAATACGGGAAGAATTAATAAAATATATATATATATATTTGTTTTAAATAAAAAAGAAAAGAAATGTTTGAAATAAAAAAAGAATTTTAAAAACAAAAGACAAAACAAATGCGATTACATTAATTCAATAATAACATTAGTAGGGCAAAGTTTTAAATATAACAGTAAAAAAGAAGAGCAAAAAATAGTTATTCTTTATTAAGCATTGAAAATATTTATATCTATAACCAGGTTGTGTGAGAAAACACATGTAAACGCATTTTTTTGGTCATTCTCTGTCATTAGTATTTTCTCTTGTATCTAATCAATGTTTTTGTTAAACTTAAACCAAAATAGAAAAATATCCAAACTGAAAACGAAAACAGAAAACAAAACGTGTGGAAACAGTTGAAATCTGATGTCCTTTTAAGAAGATTGTTTAAAATATTTTATAGGATGAAGAGTGAAGAAGATACAGGATTATGAGGAAGGAGACAGAGGCACTGAGTAAAGGTGGGGGCGTCGTTACGTCACGACGAGGCGTGCAGCAGACAGCCGGAGGAGAAAACCAAGGCTGCGCAGCACGGAGATAACCACAGCGGCGGATACCGTGGAGCAGCGTCTACAGACCACGCTTTATTGGATTTACTGAACACCTGCATGGGACACCGTGAGGCTTTTTCTCCCCTTTGTTTCTGTCTTCTACTGGAAACCAACTGGTAAGTGACAGAGCGACTTTTGTTTTTAGCGCAAAAAGCCCGGATGCTCATATTTGGGTTTTTACGCGTTAAATGTTGGAAATATGTTTTTGACCTCAAAATAGAAACATTGACCTTATGAAACCATGTTTATTGGCTTTAAGTGGAAATAAAACACATGTTTAAAAATAATTTCATATCTGAACTTAAAAAAACAAAAAAACAAGCAAAACTAAAAAAAAGAAACGCGCTGGTCAGGGATGCCTGTCCGTTTGGACGGGCAGAGGTTCAGCAAACATAAAAGCAGCGAGCAGATTCCTGCAGATAACAAGGACTCTGTCTGACAAAGAGAGAGTGTGTGTGTTTAGTGTTAGGGCAAAAAGTAAACTGATGTTAATGGAGGTCCAAGACATGGGGGCTGACTGGATAAATTATGGAGAGACATTCAGTGGCACTCTGTTTGATGCTGAGCTGCGGCTCAGTAAAAGTTTTCTTTTTCTTCTTTTTTGACTCTGTAGTTTGTTTGCTCCCTTTTCTGTCCAGTCCTATTTAGGATATGTTTGGAAGAATTTTGGTATTGAAATGAGGGCGTAAAACGAGATCATTAAAAGCTGTATCTAAATCCTGCATCTTGAAATCAGATAAATAATTGCACAAACAGATCAAGGTTAAGCTATAATAATTCAAGTGTTTGTTTTCGCTCTATATACTCATATATACTCATCGCCTTCTGTTTTTCAGGCATTTGGAATGGAGCTGAATCTGTCGAAAAATGTGATATCCTGTGGGGACCCAGGTATGGATCATCCTCTCCGATTTAGATCTGGTGATATTGAAAACACAGCATTTATCCATCAGCACAGAAGAAATGCTGCTTATGGAACAACTTACATATAGATTGGATTTAGTTCATCAATGCAAATGTGTATTCTCGTGGTTTAGCCGCAGTGGGTGTTTTATAGATTTCGAGTCGGTGCTGAGAGCGGAAATACGCGCAGATATGCAAAATTATTCAATGGTCCGGTGCAAATGAAATATAAATTCGGACATCATTTCAACCTGCAGGAACTAATGAAACAAGCTGAGTTTTTTTCTGCTTTTGAGTTCATATATATATGAACTTGTTTTATATATATATATATATATATGAACTTGTTTTATATATATATATATATATATATATATATATATATATATATATATATATAATGTATTATATATATATATGTAATGTATCCTGATGTACAGTATATTTTCATTTATTTTCCTCGTCCTTCCTACTTAAATTTTATAGTCTATAGGTTATAACAGTCACTTTAGTTTACTTCGGTTATAGACAAATGTTTTCCATATATTTATTCAGAAAAACATTGCTAAATATTTTTGTTTAGTTTGATAGTATATTATTTTCTGATCAAATCTACTCTGTTTTAGTTAATTTCATTAATTTATTTCAGGTCATTTTGGCCACTTGACTCTTGTGAAACCTGGATGTTATGGCAGAAAATGAAACATAGATAACATAAAGCCTGACAGTAGACCATTAAAACATATTGGAAATTGCTGAGAGAAACGGTTCCATTTCTTACCCGGAAAAGCTTTATATAAAACAATCACATTTTCAAAGGTACAGAATTGCACAGAGGCAAAGCGATCAGAAACAACAGGGGTCAGATCGATTTTATTTTTGTTTAAACTTGGAAATAAAAAAATGTAAATTTATATACTTATTGAAGCTCCTAAATTTTCGGATAACGTAAAAACAAAACAAAAAAAATCGTGGATCTAATAAAGCTTGTTTTTAGCGTGGGTCAGAGGCAACAGCTTATTTGGAGGATCAACGGAATCATTATTTATGGTTTAATATGATTTTATCACATCAGATCGGATAGATCGGATAGATCGATAGATAGATAGATAGATAGATAGATAGATAGATAGATAGATAGATAGATAGATAGATAGATAGATAGATAGATAGATAGATAGATAGATAGATAGATAGATAGATAGATAGATAGATAGATAGATAGATAGAAGCTTTATTTTACCACTTGTGTCTCAGACGTATAATAAACCTGCAACTTTCACCATAAAATACAACTTTTTAAAAAAAAAAAAAAATCTGCATTTGTTTTAGAGTTTTGGGGAAACAAAATTTTAGGCCCGTTTTTGATCAAATTGATTTGAAATAAAAAAAAATCTGACATCTTTGTCTTAAAGAATATAGAGCCAAATTGCCTTGGGAACCAAAGCAGCTGCTCACCTCGCTTATGCCTCAGTCCGGCCTTGGTAGGTTTGGAGATACTAACACCTTGAATGAACACCTTGAATAACCAGGATGTGTTTATCGGAGTTTTCAATAAAGAAATCCGTCCCTGTTGGGAGTTTTGTGCTTTGCTGATACTCGATAGAATATAATCTTAACAAACGCTGTTTGGATTTTCTTTTTGTTGGATGTCAGCAGGGGCAGATCTAGAAAAATATTTATGGGGTGGCAAGAGGGGGGCAGGAATTTTTTAGGGGTGGCAACATATGGCCTTTGTTTACACTGAATTTAATCACAGTTATCACAGTTTTTGTGAGAATAGTATGTACAGTACTAGTGTTTCATGTGAAACAGTTCATATTAATAATACATCATACAATGTGATCTCACTTAATAGGAGATAGAAGAATGATAACACTACTTCTAGAGGGGCCTTATGACAGGAAAGGTATTAAGGTAAGACACAGGTGCTGAGTCGCAGATGTGTGAGATTGACTGTCAGAGAGGCAGCTTTGCAGCATTTGCACAAGAAGAAACTATAGAAAGAAAAAGTTACCCATCAGAGATCTATGGACTGAGCTGCACTAAAGTGAGCATAACTACACAGTAGAAATAAATGGGTCAAGGCTCCCGAACAAGGTACTGGACATCTATGTAATGTTTACTCTGAACAAACATTTACCCCATTTGTTCCTCAGTAACTTGACATACAGCATTTACTGCAACATGAAAGGGACATTTCATGCATGTAAATATGCTGTAGATAGAGCTGTATATGGAGGACCAACTCTGCCATATTTAAAAATAAATACAGAAATAAATAAATGCTCAATAAATAAATAAGCATACAATTAATTGCCACCAAAAATACAATGAACAAATAAATGTAATTAGAAATTATTTTATAATGGCAGGCAGAAGTGTAAAAAGGGCAGGCAGAAAGAAATAGCGGCGAAGAAATAACTAGGGTAAAAAAATACAAAGGAAGAATAAAACAGACAAAAATATTATAACATGCACATAAACAAAAACTTAAAAATGAAGTTGAAGATAATAAATGACAAAAAAATAACTAAGGTAAATATTAAAAAGGAAAAGAAATAAAAAGTTATATACCTTTATGACTAGCTGTATAATTTAATTTCTACTTACATTTATTTGTTGTTTGTATTTTTGGTGGCAATTAATTGTATGCTTATTTATTTATTGAGCATTTATTTATTTCTGTATTTATTTTTAAATATGGCAGAGTTGGTCCTCCATACTGCTGTATCAACAAATCGGATTCTGTATGTTACATCCAAATCTCCAAAAATCTGAAAAGAAGCAACATAAAAAATACATTTTGCTTGTGAGTAGGTTCATACAGGTCATTTCTGGATAATTTCATAGTATATATACAAAAAAGAAACAACAACACTGCTTCATATTAAGCAGGATTTACACCAGTATCACATTTTTAACTTTTAACACTTTTGGTTATATTAAAGGAAATATCAGCTTTTCTGAGGTGCCAAAACAAAATGTAACGGCTCTGTAAAGGTTCACCAGAGAGCATAACATAAAGTTAACATGCCTATAACAGCTGAATGCAGTGATTTCCATGTTGCTCAGCAAAACGCTTCACAACTTTATTTAGATCCAATGCCTTTGTGCGTTTTGATTTGAGTACAACCAAACTTGATAGTCTCTTTTCTGTCATAGTTGACCGCAAATATGTCTTTATGAGCCTGAAACGTCAGGCCTAACTAACATCATAGTTAGAGAAATAACGTTCTGCAACCTGATTTTTATCATCTCAAAATCAACATTGCTGCTATGCTAGCAACATTGTGCTTTCATTATGATTTCATTTCTCGATAGATAGTTTATCAATTTTTACCTGTTTCATCCCGTGTCTCCTCTCCCCATCACCCCTGGCTCCCTCGCTTTGCCCCATTCGGTTTTCAAAACAATCAGTCTCAGTCGCTCTCGCGTCATCTCGTGCTGCATTCACTGCAGTCCGACATTAGAAATTAGCGGTCGTAATTCTCAAATTATCCATAATTTATAAGCCCCGCCACCCATACCGCCAACTGGGGTGGCAAGGCTGTCATTTAGGGTGGCATTTGCCACCCTATGCCACCCCAGTAGATCCGCCTATGGATGTCAGAGTGCAGGTCAAACAGGCCTTGGCCCACGCAGGGTAACCATCACCAAGGCAATAATCAGCTCAGTACTTCTCCAGTTACCCTCCGTGTCCAGTTACATCTCCACTGCTGTTCTCCTTTGAATCACCTCCGCCTGCTTTGTTTTTGCCCCCCTTGTCAACACTGCTGCAGGCGTAGACACACAAAGAAAAGACTGTACTTTTATTCCTCTTTATGTTTGCTTGGTGATTAATAACGCCTGCCCAGTTTATTTTTACATCGTGGAGAGGAGAGAGAAAAGACTATGAGTGTTTGCGCTGCTGCTGGACCTTTAACCTGTCCTGCCGGATGGAAAAGCTTTTTAACTCATCCATCACACGCAAAAGGTGGAGGAGAAGGACACAGGCCGGGATGGAGGATGAGTTGGGGACGTTTAGTGTATTTAGATTACCTCCATCTATCAGCCCGCAAAGGGACGGTGGAGATCAGAAGAGCTCCATTTTGGCTGTAAATCCGATAATACTGTTTGAGATGTCTAGAAGGTCAGATTGTTTATTGGGTTTTTTTTAGACTACTGAGCTGTAACCTCCTTTATTAAGTCAGTGGATTAGTTATGTGGGGGTTACAGTAACTCTTATTCTTTGAGCGCAGTGCTCAGCAGCGCAGTATTATTATTACAGTTATAGTATTGTTAGAAAAATGAAAAATGCCCCCTAAGATCAACCCTTCCATAACAACTTAAATATAACTTTAATTAGTGTATCGCTTTTTTTGTTTCTTGTTTCTTTGCGGTATGTTTAAGTTAATCCGACCCCTTTTTTTACTGAACCAAATCCTTCTAGAAATCTATTTTACGCACTGGGTAAAAGGCTCTCGCTGTGCGTGAATAATTCATGTTTGTGTCGATAAATTAATAGCAGTGCGGTTATAACGCATTAATATAAAAATACTATCACCACCCCAAACTAATGACCCTATTTTATGTAATAAACTATAGCTCTTTATTCTTCTTTTTTCTTTTCTTTTCTTTTTTTCTTTAATCGATTCCTTTGGCAAGTCTGCGCAGGTAGCACATATGAGCCCCTGTCAATGAAACACGCAGCATGCAGGGTGGAGGTGAGGAGCAGGAGGTAAAAAGGCAAGCGCTTGTTGAGATCTTGCGTAATTGTGCTTCGTTTGGGCCCTTCGGGGGTGTTTTCCGGTTGGACGGGGATCTTATGTCAAAAGTCTCTGTCATACAAAGGCAGAGGAAGCTGCAGACTGGCGCCGGGGACTCTCCAGGCTTAAGACGCAGGTGGATCACATGCTGGCCGATATGCAAAGAACCATAGGACTAATTATTATCGTGCGCGCATGAAGCAAAATGCTGGAACATCAGCACTTGAGAAGGAATCTGACGAGTAGCTCAGCCATGTTTTGCATGCACGGCGCCCAGAGCAGGAACACAGACACGAATGAGCAAAAATAGATACTACCTATTTCTAAAAAAAAAAAAAAGAAAGAAAGAAAAAAGAAAAACATTTTGAGTGACTGTCCACTATTAAATATCTGCAAGCTTAGATTATTAATTTCATCCACGTCAAAGAACACAGGCATGCATAGCTTTAACGGTAGTTAAAGCTTGTATGTCTTGAATTATCGAAAAAATCTTTAATGATAGAGACATTTCTTTGCATTTCATTTTATTTTTATTTTTATTGGATATTCAATATTTCTCCATTGCCCTGAGGCCCTGTGAGCAGAAGCTTAGATCACTTATTGTTCAGACTGGCTCTCCCTAAACTGATCAAACTGATCCACTGCACAAACTGAGAGAAATTCTGGAAAACAGATCATTTCCTCTGCAGCTGTGCCTTGAGTGAGTCCTCCACAGTTCAAGGGCACAAACCCTCCTGCATAGAGAATATGGTTGTTTTACTGGGAAGTAAACTGTGATGCACACAGTCGTGCAAAATGCATGTGTCCAAAATCCTCCAGACAGCATGCACCTTCTGTTTCCAGCGTTGATCTAATGTTAAATGCAAATATAAGTAAAACCATAGGGATGCATTTGATGACATCGCCTGAATATGGTCAGAACAATAATGCAGTAGCAGTATAGACATGGATTGCTATTTGCAAAACAAATTTAGCACAAAAAATTATTTGAGAAACAGGATAACTTTCACTAAAGGTGTTTGGGATTGGCTACAATTTCAAAAACCTCCTGGTGAAATATTTTATATCCAGTGTGCCTTTCAAACCATACACATCTATTTAAAGCTATTGAAGGTAGGCAGGTTATTTTCTTAATTTAGCCAATAAATAATATTTGAAAATCTTACTTTTTCAGCCTATAACTCCTACCCAAATTTAGCCAGAGATGTCGAAAGTTGATTTTAACCAGTTTAGAACATCATCAGAGAAGACTCTTAATGTCTTGTCAACTTTAACTTATATGATTTCATGTTTTTAAATATGCACAGGTCAATTCCCTATAACCTGCCGAGACAAGCAGGTCAACTACAAAATTTAAGCACCAAAAACTAAAGAAAAAAATTACAAATGTTTATATATAAAAGTGTGTAAAAACAACATAATGTATTATAAGCATTTTATTTTATATTGCATTGAATATGGATATAAAGGTGATATATAAAAATATATAACGATTTAAGGCCAAAGGCATAAGTTAGCGGCTTTTTAAAACCTCCATGCCAGCAGGGGGCCCCATCAAGGGGCCCCTAAGATCACTTGACATATCCCAAAATGTAGCTTTTAAGTCAAGACATAAATCAATAAATAAGTTTGCCTACTTGAAAATCATTCTGAAGAAACTGAACTGATTTGGATAGAAATGTTGCTAAAACTGCTCCTTATGATTAGAAACAGTCCAATGAGCCTCATGCATGTTGGTCCTGTCCTGTCTGTGTAGGCCCATCTCATGCACAGTGAAACTGCAAAAATTACTACTATATAAATTGCAATTATAAACATGCGCTTTAGAAATTGGTCCCTATTTCTTGGCTATACAAAGTCGCACTTATATGATTCACCACAAGTGTCTAATGACACAGTAGAAGCAAAATACAAATTTGTTGTGAAGCAAATGGAAAACTAACTATAAAGAACAAGCTTGGGTGCTTTTGAGGATATTATATTTTAAGAATATGATATTGCTGATATTTTGAGGCTATATATATATATATATATATATATATATATATATATATATATATATATATATATATATATATAGCCTCAAAATCGGTCCTTGGGATTCTTCTATATGTATATGGCTTTTCTTACAGAGAAAAAATGGATAGCACCATGCTGTTAACATTGCTTCATAATGATCTGGCTGCCCATTAAAATTGCCTGAGAGGTGAAAGAAAACATGCTTTCCAAATGCTTTAAGTCTTTTTTATTGGTACACATCTTTTTTTGTAAACTTATATCCCTATTCAAAGTTTAAATGCTTATTTCCTTCTATCCTCATGGCACTAGTGTAGGCACATTAAATATCTAAAAGTGGATCTTTATGTGCTTTTCTGTTTAATTGCCGCATTTGGGTAGAGACGATGTAGTCAGGGGAAACAGCAACAGCCCCTGCTCCACACAACTCCAGGCTGCTTTGTGTGCATCAGCGCCAACTAAACGCATTGAGGTCAACGGTGCCATCCTTAGTAGCTTCATCCAAGTGCAGGCTTTTAGCGCTTCATTAGTCATATACTGCGAACGTAAGGGAGTAGTCAACGTTTTAGCGCGTACGTTTGGAGTTTCTTCTAAATCTGATCGTACATTAGTTAAGAGATGAAGCAGATGTCAAAACAATGTTTTATCATCTGATCTGTAAGCAAAGAAAAAAAGATATAAATGTGAGACTAATCACAGTCTTTCGGCAGTAGAGTGAGGTGTAATGAGCCATTCATCATCTCTGGCGTTGAATCAGTGCGCTGAGGGCAGCTCCTGTCAGAGCGCAGCGCTCATCATTCATACGGACAAAATAAACTCCACATCATCGTGCGCTTTTCTCACAGGGGGAACAGTAACGGACAGGCCTTTGGTGGTGGAGGGTAAATATTTACTCAGCTCAGTACATATCCAAGATATTATACAAGTGCGCACGTAAGGTGTGTAGGAACGTACCCAAACATGAATAAAAGGCATTTTAACCCACACACACACACACACACAAAAAAAAAAGGTTTGAAAGCGTGCTTCCGATTAGAAGGCAACTGAAAAAAACCTTATGAATTTAAGAAAGAAGAAGTTACAAATCGCAACAGTTGTTTATTTATATGTATTTTGTTTCATTTATAGCGTGCCCTTTGAATATAAACCATACTTCATTCCGTTTATGCGCGTAACTCCAGGGTTATAAGTTCCATCCCCATTGTGGTCACGCGTTTAAAAAGAATCAATTAAGTACGTTTTGGATCATAATAAAAATAAAGATTGAAATATATTAAATAATATATATTACCAATATTCTTATATGGAAGATTTCCATGTTCAGGTGAGCATTTATCTCAGTTTAACTCGCAGGACCTTAATTAGATTTAAGTTGGAGTGACGTCAGAGTGTCTCGTCAGAGTAGACGTTATCTTGTGGGTTGGACTATTCATCTTGGGGAGGTTCTGTGGAGGAGATGGGTGGATCTGTGCTGTGAGATCGGGAGCTTCCTCTCGGTCAGAGCGCACAGAAGCTTTTCCCTGCAGCGGAGGTTGCGTCTTGCAGTCATTGCAGGGGGAGAAAAAAAGGGACGAGGAAACGTTGGCCGCGCGTTTTTTCCCCACTTTGCGTAATTCTTATGCTTTTCTGAGGGACAAAAACCCGAACCTCTCGTGGAAATTCTCAGTCAATGGTTCGGCCGCTCATGTCGCGGTGCACATCTCCCGGCGGGTGGATCTTCGGTCACGTAGCTGCTGCAAGAGCACGACTCACCCAGTTTCTCATTTTCACGCATCCTTCTCTTTAAGGTGGCATGAATTTGGACAGAATCTCGGAGGCCGTGAGAACCGCGCCGCCCCGTGACGTGGCCGCCGCGTTTCATTTACAGAGACCTTCTGAGGGCAGCCGGGAAACGTTAGAGAACTCAAGCAGCGAGTCCTCAGACGCAGAGCTGGCAGGTAGATGCAACCAGCTGGCTTTCAGCTTCTCTACTTCTTCTTTTGAATCCTTTCTCATGAATTCTTCAGAACCCGCTGTATCAATGTGTGTCTGTTCATGCGTAAAATGCGCCTTGATCTGCAATGGGAGTTTAATTTACTCTCCCTTGCTCACAAGCAGAACTGGAGAGGTTTTAGTTTTGGTGCAGTTACACCCCTTGTTTTACTTGTTCCTGGCGCTCACTGAACCAATCACTTAGCAGGATCCTGGGCTATGTCACGGAAAAATGTGCGGAACAGTCTGGCCTGCAGTCAGTAAACGTTTTAAACAAACTATAAATTCCCGGGCCTTCTCTATCAATCCAAACCTAAAGGTCTCCAATAAAATCAAAACAAAAGGCTTGTTTTTCTTCCACGTCTCTAAAGAAGAAAACGCGCATTTTCCCCCTGATTTATTAGATGAGACACTTGTGTTAAATTGGAAAATATGTTTATTTTACTTTTGGATCTCTTTTTTTTACACGATTACCATGTGTGACTGGCTTGCCTTTGCACGTGTGCCCCCTCTCTGTTTAACAAGAATACATGATTGCACCACGGAGATAAGAGTGGCCTGATCTTGTCGTAAATATTTTATCAATGAGACCTAAATCAGTCGTAAATGGCAGCGATGTAAGCGAATATTTGAATATGTACCTTCCATAAACTGGTGAGGAGTTTATGAAAATATTTGCAAATTTCTCCCTTGCATTCACTCTTCCCACCCGTTAAAACCTTTTCCTGTTTTGCAAGCTGCGAAACTTAATCCCTGTGAGAAATACAGCACTGTGACAGAACCAACACAGAGCAGAACAGCTGGATGAGCTGTATCCAAGCTGCGCCGCAGTTCTTCAATAGTTTCTGCTGTTTGTTTTATTTCCCGTAGAAAAGGAGCGGAGCGCTGAGCACAGGAGCGATGACGGAAGCGCGGATGACCCCAAGAAGAAGAAACAGCGACGGCAGCGGACTCACTTCACCAGCCAGCAGCTGCAGGAACTGGAGGCTACCTTTCAGAGGAACCGCTACCCGGACATGAGCACCAGGGAGGAGATCGCCGTATGGACCAACCTGACCGAAGCCAGAGTGCGGGTAAGAGGCCCGTGGGGCTGTGCGTAAAAACGCACCCATGCTGACAACATTACGCATCGATGTTTTATAATCCTCCTAGCAGTTTATACTTTTTTTTCCACCACTGAACCAAGAGGTTATTTAATTTTTCACTCTCCTGATGTATTTGGATAAGCTTCAAATATCCTGCTTATTTTAAGGAACATTTAGACTCACAAAGGTTCATATTGGATCGTGGCACGCTTAGTAAAATTTATACCCCATTATACTCCTTTCAGGTGAGGTTATTTTGGCCTTTATGATCTTAAAAGCGTTTTTTTTCCGCTTTTTTGAAAGATTAATGTTCGTGCGAAACGTTAAAGTATAAAATACGCGATTTGAGGAAGAAGCTGTTCTGTTATAGTGTAGATTTAGATTTTAAACACTCCCTATTGTCAGTTTTCGTATTTCTAAAACCAAATTTTCCTTCAGAAGGACACTGAACGCACTACAGCCAAATATTTATGTTCACATATAATTTAAGCTTTGTGAACACAGTGGACTCTTTATTAATAGTGTAATAACTATATGGAGGCAAAGGATTATTTATCTTTGTCTGAGACCGTACAGCTTTGAGTGGGCTTGACCAAATCTGCACCTTTGGATGTATTCAGAAACTTTGTTATATCAGAGAACAATTAACAGCGCAATGATCAGAAACCTATTATTTTTTATAATTTAAATTGTTTTCATGCATATTAGATGGAAAAAAAGGAGGAAGAGGGAGACATGGTTATGAGCAGCGTGCGTTCAAAAGCAAACAATACCAGTTGGTTTTCATTTACAGCAACCGGCGCCTGACAGGCAGTCCGCACGAAGATCCACAGGATCGAGTTGCATAAAAAATGCATACCAGGGTTTGAAGGGTAGAAACAGAAGGACTTTCAGGTTTAATTTTAATGTCAGTAATGCTGTTTATTTCTGATGAATCAAGGAGAAATGCAAGATATTTGTGCGCATTTGTTAAAATATACGTTTTTAAGGTGGTTATATAAGCAGATTATACAATAAAGGGTTTTCTATTTTAAGTATGTTTTAATCGTATTGCCAAAGATTTTTTTTTCTTTATTCTTTTGGTCTCTTTTTTTCTCTGTGAATCCATGATCTCGGCGGCTCTTTTGACCTTCTTTCGGTTCTAAATCCTCCGATTGGTCCTTTTAGAAAGGGTTTCAGTGGTTGATTAAAAAAAAAATAAATCCCAAACTGCTTTCCGATTGCTGTTGCAGTCCACAGAGGCCCCCGATGTTAATTTAACCTCAAAAAGTGCAAATTCGGCTTTTATTTTGCATGCATATTATATATAATAATTTCAATCAAAGTTTAAACACTAATTATGTTGAGTGAGACTTTAAAAAGCACAGTAACACACTTTAATGTGTTCTTAGAGTGTCGCAACTTCAGATAAAACTTTACGGCCTGTTGAAAAGCGAATGCAAACTGACATAAAGGAGCAGTTTGGAACAAAGAGATGAGCTTCCTGTTAATCCACCGATTCTGTGCTCAGCTTTCTTTAGAAAACTCAGAATGCTAATTGGAAATTATAAGATTAGTTGAGAAGCTACATAAAGTTGTGTTTTTAAGTTTTTTTCTTCTTTTAATCGCCTCCTGACAGTCCCCTTTTCTGCGTTTTAAACTAATCTACTGAAATCCGAGGAGCTTAAACGCTTTATTTTATAAATTCACATTAAATTTACGAAGTGACTGAATTTGATGTTTCAAGCGTTTTAGACACGATCCGCTGCAGAAATGATTAAAAATTTGTTGACTAACTTAAGCCTTTCATCCTATGTCTGATAAGCAGATTTTGATGCTTAAATTAAATATAGATTATTAATAAATAAATATAGATATTTACTGAAACTAATCTGTAACGTCAACCTTTGTTAAGAAGTTAATTTAATCTTATTTTTTCTTTGTAAATGACTTTAAAGTCATAAAGTACTTAACGATTGAAAAAAAAAATAAGAAAAACAATTTTTAATTTGAATACAATCAAATAATAAAATATTGCATTTGAATAAAAAAAAATATATTTAATATTGAAAAATATATTATTAATTATAAGATTTGTGAAAATGTATTTGCTACAGTTGAACGTCTATTTAAAGTTAACTCTTTCAATAAACAATTCTAATATTTTTCTCGCTCGGCATTCATTCAAACGTGAATAATCTCCATTTTATTGCTTCAACCAAAGCCGCTCATCTCTGTATTCGAACCTACATTTTCGGACCTAAACTATTTTTTTACTTTACTTATTTATTTTTATAAAACTTTACGAGTAGCTGTTTATTATTATTTAGCATTTCATTGCATTCAGTGCATTTGGAACGCAGAGACATGAATTGATGTGGACTAAACTCTCTATAGGTGCATCTAAATGAGGCCTGTTTGTGTATTGCTCTGAGATGACATCTGTTGTGATTTGGCGCTATATAAATAAGCTGAGCTGTATAATGAAGATTGTTGCTGTTAGGGAGGGAGGGGAGTGCTTTTTATTCCCACTATAACGCCTGTGTACCTTGCAGGTGTGGTTTAAAAACCGCCGGGCCAAATGGAGGAAGCGGGAGCGCAACCAGCAGATGGACCTGTGCAAGAACAGCTACCTGCCACAGTTCAGCGGCCTCATGCAGCCCTATGACGACATGTACCCTGCTTACACTTACAATAACTGGACCAACAAGGGCCTGACCCCGGCGCCGTTATCCACCAAGAACTTCACCTTCTTCAATTCAATGAGCCCGCTCACTTCCCAGTCCATGTTTTCCGCTCCTAACTCCATCTCCTCCATGAGCATGGCCTCTGGGATGGGCCATTCCGCCGTGCCCGGCATGCCGGCCCCAGG
This sequence comes from Cyprinodon diabolis, assembly GCA_030533445.1. Lineage (NCBI taxonomy): Eukaryota > Metazoa > Chordata > Actinopteri > Cyprinodontiformes > Cyprinodontidae > Cyprinodon > Cyprinodon diabolis. The sequence continues at coordinate 13,753,010 of CM060072.1, read as the reverse complement.
CCTCAACAACATCAGCAACCTGAATGGCATCGGTACCTCCGGTATCAACTCGGCCATGTCCTCTTCAGCGTGTCCGTATGGCCCCCCCGGCTCGCCGTACAGCGTTTACCGGGACACTTGTAACTCCAGCCTGGCCACTCTAAGACTCAAGTCCAAACAGCATCCCACGTTCGGATACAGCGGTCTGCAGAGCCCCGGCTCCAGCCTCAATGCATGTCAGTACAACAGCTGACGGAGCCAACGGGGCCCCTAAATGTTACACAACCGCATGTTCGAAATGAATGGGCTACGGACATTTAACTGGAACAACTTGCGAGCATTTTTTCGTAAAAGAGAAAAAATGGATTTTGCGGGTTACATGTCTACTAATGAACTTGAACAGCAATTCAAACATCCAGCTTTTTGGATCTAAAAATGAAGAGGCGTCACATTGCTGCAATGTATATATTTAAATGTAAATATATATACAGGTCTAAAATAAGAAAAAAAAAAAAAGATTTTTTTTTCATTCTTTCTGTGCTGGCTTGTGGTTCTATTTCGAGCCTCCATTTCGTCGTTCCCCCACTTCCATTTCGTACCAATGCACTTAGACAATGTAATGATGAAGATACATGATTGTAAAAATGAAAAAAAAAATGTAATCCCAGGCATTATTTCATTTCGTAGGATGTAATTATTTCTATAAAAAAAAAACTTTGTACGACCTGATATTTTAAAATTGTTTTGTTTCTGAGTAGGCTTACCAGAAGAGGACCACCAGGCGGTTGCGTTTTCTATCTAAAAAGTTCAGGGAAATTAACAAAACTATTAAAATGGAAAAAAGTAGATAGAGAGAAAAAAATATTGGTAGAAACACTGGGAAAACGATCTAGAAATAGGTAAAAATTTCTTAAATTAGGTGAATTTACCCTTAATTTGAGTAGGTAAATGAGACAGTTTGCCAATGGAATGGGTATTTTTTTCTCTTAAAATAATATAATCAGATAAAATTCACTTGAAATAAGACAATGCAATTGGGTTTTCTTATTTTATGTGTAAATTGTCTTGTTCCATTGGAAAACGGTTTTTTTACCTTCTCAGTTCAAGAAAAAAAATCACTTATTTTAAGAAAAAATGACTTATCTAGATTTAGATTTTTTTCCAGTGAATTGATGAGTAGTTAACAAACAGTGAATTGAAAAGAAACCCTTGCGGTTCCATTTCGTACCATGGAATGTCGGTACGAAACGGCGGAGAGACGAATTGCCCAGCGCCTCTTGTAGGATTTTAAACACTAGAGGTGGGAGGATGTGAAATAAGAAAAAACAAAAAAACAAACACTCAAATAGTGTTAATCTGAATGGAGAAAAAAAAAAGAAGAAATCTGACATCTATTGTATATATTCTATATATGGCTCTGTGTGCTTTCGTGGGGTGACACCCACACTTTTTGACTCCTCAACTGCTTCTCATTTTATTTGCTGAAATGAAAGAAAAACACAACAACAAATGTTTAACTTGACGTGCTTTGTATCATAATGTAAGACTGTGCAGAAGTTCTTTAGCCTGAATGTATATAGAAAAAAAAGTTGATTAAAAGTTCTCATGTGCAAAATGTAACATGTTTGTTTGAATAAACCCAAAGAAAATAGATTTATTTCAAACACTTGCTCTAACTGAGTCTTTATTTAACAAGACTCGGAAGGAGGGAGGGGTAGGTTTATTTACCCCTGTTGAAATGAATTTACAGATGTTAATCTATTCATTAAAGACAAAAAATTATATTAAATAAATATTATTAAAGGATATGATAAAATAAAATAAACAAGTATGATATGCTTACATGTCAGGCTCATAAACACAATATCTGTATCACTTATATCATATTTGTGTTAGCATGATATTTTTAACAGATCTTTAAGGCATAACATGACGTCACGCATCGTTTCCTTCCATCCAGAAGCTCAGTGGAGGCCTATTCAGTCAACACCATATCTTGTTTTCTGACACCTGCAGAAATCCTCATATCTATATTACTGCCCATTAGACTGATATTAGTCCGCAGGACAAGTGCTGCAGTGATCATTGTGTGCTTAAACTGATAGGACTCTTTGCAAGAATGGGATTAGGATTAATAGCATCTATAAATATGCTCCTAATTAATAATCTGATCAATAATCTATGTATAAAAAAATAATAATTTGAAATACATAAGAGTGTGAGGCGGACTACAAGAGCATTTTTGTTTATGCTTTTCAAATTATGAATACACACGTATTTTTAAATGAAAATTAAATTTTATATAAGTAGCAACTGAAAAAAAATTATTAATATTTAATTCTAGTGGAAAACCTTGTTGAAACGATAAGCAATACAGGTAAATTGTCGGTCTAAAAATTTAAAACAATATATTCCTTAGAGATGTTGCAAATTAATTCTGACTTGAAGAGATTTTATACAATCACAAAATAACTTCACTTCTTACTTTCAGTGATTTATCTAAACGTTTGGTAACTTTTAGATGTAGTTTTTTTATATATATGTAGGCTATCAGTGCCAACAGAAGAATGTGATCAAGAGGAATATTTATTTTCTCTTTCCTGTTTGTTTAATGTTTCAAACTTCCTTAACTGAACACTGCTTTAATATTTAGCGCTGTCACATTTTAAAAGCCTGGAGAACTTTTTAATCACATCGCTTTAAATATTCGGTGCATTGATTTTAATCCTAAATCTTACCATGAACGTACCACAACATCATATTTTATTAGTATGGCATTCTACTTTTATATTCTAAATTATTTTATTGTATGTCTTCAAAATAGGGTTGGACTATTAAACTAATTCCACTTAAAGAAAACTACAAATAAGCCTTTTCTGCTGCTCACAAGTCAGAACACCTGCGGCGCGCAGCGTGCAGAAATTCTTTTCCAGGGCGCGCCCGCGTTCTCGCCCAGGCGTTTGTTTAAAACGGGCACGCGCATTACCTATAAATGTAGCTATTGGCTTTGATTTGAAAATCTTTGACAGAGGGACGCGCTGCAGTTTACTCTGCCATAGTGATTCGCAACAAAAACAAAGCGCGCAAACTCTTGTAAACGTTTCCTACGGTATCCCTGATTGCAGCTGTAAACCAGGTGTGAACGCGCACAGACCTGCAGGGCAAAGTTCAACGCGCTGCTTTGTACCTGGTAAATATTTGAACACTTTTCCCCTGGTTTGGAAATCCCCACAATTCTCTGACATATAATGTAATAGAAAGGAATAAAATAAAATTGAATAGAATCTAGGGGTGTATAAAAAATACCCCGTAGAATTTTAAGTTAAACTGGGTCTGTTAATAATAAAGTTAAAGAAGCTTTGTGATCAACAAACCTTTTCAGTTAAAACTGGCTGGTCCATTCCTGCTTACCAACTCCAAAGCATTCTTCTAAAGTATTTTTCTGCAGAACGATTAGTAGACTGAAAGTAAATAATTCCTTTCAATGAGGTGAGATGGAGCACAGAAATATCTAAACCCTGCAGGGCATTGCATCTGGAGGAGCAGGATTGGCCTCAAAGTATTTTGTGCCACCTGGTAGGCTAATGTGTTCTGTGGGCATTATATTCAACACTTTAAAAACTACAATTTTATTCAAATAAGGGAATGTGGGGTCATTTTTCAAAACCAAGAACTCGGTCAGAAATGGCCATTTATTCTTCTTTGGGTATATCTGGCTGGCTGAATAAATTTGGTGTAGTGATGAGAGCTGGTTTATACATTCTGGAATACCTGTAAAAAGTATGGTTTTAATGTAAACTAGCTGTGGCCTAACTCCCTCAGTGAAACTATGAGGCTGCAGCAGGAATGTTACGATTAGGAGCTGTTCAAGGTGCCCCATCTAAAACCATCACCATGTACAAAGAGGAAAAGAAGTATTTGAACCCTTTCTATTTTGCATGTTCTCCCACTTAGACATCATGGAGGGGTCTGGAATTGTCATTGTAGCTGCATGTCCACTGTGAGAGACATAATCTAAAAAAAAAAAAAAAAATCCAGATATCACAATCTATGATTTTTTAAACAAATTATTTGCATGATACAGCTGTTGTGAAGTTGTTGTTTTTTTGGATTTTGTCTCTCTCAATTGGCATGCACCTATGATGACAACTTTAGACCACTCCATGATTTCCAAGAGGGAGAACTTCCAAAATAGCTGGGTGTTCAAATACTTATTTTCCTCACTGTAGCTCATTGGCTCACCTTGTTTTCCATTTTGATCTGCAGAGGTTGGAAATATTCCCCACTAGCTCGACTGCAAAATATTTTATCAAATAGAATTTAAAACTTACTAATCAGTGAGGCACACTAAAATGAATCTAACAATCTAATCAATTAGGAAGATAGCCTTAAACAGGCTTTTAGTCTGTTTGGCATTACAAGTATAAAATTGATACAAAATTGATTCTTACACAAATGCAGTCAAGGTGGCCTCCACAGCCTGAAATATTCAACCATATCAGCATGTTGCAGCAAGTCTGCGATCATTTTTTTTGTGTTGTCCAGGATGTGCACATGATTAACTAAAATAAAACACTGAGGATTGAGCAAATAGAATTAATTTGGAGCCATTTTGTATTTATCAGCTATACATATTTAAAATGTTTGTTTTAATTTGCATCCTTTTAAGTGTCTCATGTTAAGTGTGATAAAACATTATCACCTCTCAGTGTCATATTTGTTGTGAAAGAAACCTTTCATCAATGTCCTTCTAAAAAATGTTAAGTTGGTTACAGCTTTTCTATTGTGGGGTAAAGAGGTTAACTAAACCAATAAATCTGAGCCATATTTTGCAGATAAAACTTAATGGTTACAAAAGGAAAGCAAGAAAATTTTCAGAAAATGCAAGTTTGTCACACATGTCTTCTTTTAGGTTTTTGCCCACAGACTTTATATAATTCTGACATAATCAGAAGCATGTGTTTTTACTTCTAGCTGTTATATAAATGCCTCATCCTTATCAACAAAATAAGATCGGCTGCTACAAAAGCTGCTCAGAATGTTTTCTTTTTGATGCCGTTCCTGATCCCCATCTCTGCCAAGATTGAAATAAATCTTGTAGTTTATCGGTCAGATTTCACACTATAACAGAATTGTGGCTAATAATTAGTAAAAATCAAGAGATTGGTTGTTGTTTTTTATTATCAGCTCTTAAACATATACATACACTAGTATAAGCCAAAGACATGGGGTTTAGACCGCTGTTTCATAACTGATTTAGCCATCCATTGCTGGACATTTTAGATTCTAAATGTGTTCCACATTAGCAGTTGCTAATATCTAATTATTTTAAATATGTTGTTTGCCATATTTGACAGTTATTTGTTGTAGAGATTGAAGCTTTATGGATAGAGGCCTTAGGGTGCAAAAAAGGACTTGTTTCCAATCCAATCAGGACTATATATGTAGTCACTGGACTGGAGGAGCCATTCAACATACAAGAAATTCAATTAAAGAGGTATATCATGAGTTAAATATTACCCTGTGCAGCAAGTTAACCTACGATTTATGAATCCGATTGTTAGATTTAAAAATCTGTTGACACAGTCCAAAAGAGGGATGGCCTGATAGAAGTATACCATCCAAACCAAAATACAATAGCATAAATCACTGTAATTACATGCATCATGAGAAAAAGCTGTGATTACACCCAAGTCTCTGCATCTGTGCTGCAGTAAATCTGACAAAGGTGACACATGACAGTCATTTTGGGATTAGTGACTGCTGAGTCGAGCTGCTGAGACTTGAGTGAAAAGAGGGCAGTAGGTGGCTGAGCAAAAAACAAAATTTAGGAGTGGATAGAATCAGTTTATACTACTTGTATTATCAAATGTCTTAAAGCTACAGTGTGTAATTTTCAGCTACATCTAGCGGTAAGACTGTAGACTGCAGCAACATGAACATCTCCCCCCCAACAGTACGGCGAGCGTTACGGGACAAAATGTCTTCCACGACGTCCGCATCACCTACCTTCTCAAGTGATGAGGTTTGTTTACATAGATAATTTTACAGATAGTATTTCATTAGTCTGTGTGTTCAGTACCGTCTCAGTTCATCTCTCTCAACTTGCCGTAGTTACTTTCGAGCGTAATGGGTGATCTCGCAATCGCTAGTTTGTTGGCTCTGCGCTGCCGTAGCGCAAAGATGTCTGCCTCCATGGCTGCGAGACCCGCTCCTATGTAATTATAAATAACGAATTCTAAGGCAACGCAAATATTAAGGTTAAGAGGCTGAGCTCGTAGATGATGATAAATAACATAGTTATGTATAATATATTACATTTCTGACTGTATATCCCTGTAATTATTACACACTGTAGCTTTAACTGAAGGCAGCAAAGTGTTCATTGTTAATTTTGATAAGAAGAGAGATCCCAAATTCAATTCAATTCAATTCAATTCAGTTTATTTATATAGCGCCAAATTCACAACACATGTCATCTCAAGGCACTTTACAGTTCAACCAGATCATACAGTCAAATTGATACAAAGTTTTCTATCTAAGGAAAACCAGTTGATTGCATTGACTCATTGACTCAAATACAATCCCTCACACTAAGCATGCTTGCAGCGACAGTGGAGAGGAAAAACTCCCTTTTAACAGGAAGAAACCTCCAGCAGAACCAGGCTCAGTGTGAGCGGCCATCTGCCGAGGCCGACTGGGGTTCAAGGAGACAGAAGCAGAGATACAAAAAGCAGCTGTAAAAGGCGGCCCCGTCCAGGAAACACACAGCCAGGCAGACGAGCTCCAAGGCAGCTCCCATGCCAGAGGATGAAGAGAGCACATCCACCCAGCCACGGCCAGAGAAACAGGACCACACTGGAAAACAGGCCGATCTCCAACATCTACAAACAAGGATGTTGATGAAGCAGCACAGCTGATGTTTCTTTCCTGGATGACGTCACAGCCAAACAGGAACAGACGAGGCAAAGCTACTTGGTAATGAAAAGCATCCAATTCTGACCCATGACTCTATAGGGGAGTTTTGGCCTAGTGGGTTAGAGTAGTCCGCTTGTGATCTAAGAAGGTTGCAAGAACGCGGTTTGATCCCAACAGCCTCCATTCTGGGTTCCTGAAGTGTGTGTAAGACTCTTAACCCCAATGGCAGCCCACTGCTCCCCAAAGGGATGGCACGATAATACTGGCAGCACAGTGTTTCCATTGGATACGAAGGACAATCACACTGTTAGCATAAAGACCCATCGCTGGATGTGTTTGGAGGACATTTAAAATGTAAAAAACACCACTTCAAAAAAACAGATATGACATGATAGGTTAAAAAAAACCCACACATTATCTTGAAAAATTTACACAAACGCAAACTGTTGTACATACTATAACTTTACTAATATTTGAAAAACAAATTTTTTATGAAAGAGTAAACAAGTTTGTTGGATCGCAGTAGTATAGCACAGCTGCTGCAACAGCACTTTCTGGAATGACTGACAGCTGCTGGCCAAGCCTACAGCTGCAGCTTCGTCCCTCTCTGCTTCAGTGATTTAAGGCATTATGCTGACATGATGGAAAAAATGTTATTTGGTCATAATTTTAATGGCCTTGAGCAAGATATTTTTCAAGGAGTGCTCTTGAGAAGATAACAAAAAAATCTGGTAATGATTTTTATTCTGCTATGAATTAAAAAAGGAATTCTAAATATGTAATTGTTGGGATCTGGAGCTGTACCACCTTCCTCCAGCAGAGTGCGCCGTGGGTCTCCTGGAGCTGGAGCTTTCCAGCACACCTGAGACGCATCCACTCATCAGGAGACCTCTCCTTTATAACCAGCTGCCAGACCTTCCTTCGACGCTGCAGTGTTGACCTTAGTTTGGTTAGCAACCTGAGCCTCTGAAACTGAAAGAATCTAGTTGTCTCTGTTGAGAGATTAGATTCTAACTCTTCTCTGTTTTCTAGAACTTTTGATCTCTGGAAATCATCGTGAGACGTTTACGTTTTTTGTCTTTCCTTCTGCATGCTCCCCCTTGGTGCTGGGATTCGAGTGGCTGGAACGTCATAACCCCCATATTAATTGGGCTGAACGCCACATTGAGTCTTGGTCCACTTCCTGTCACGAGACATGTCTTCGTTCTGCAGCTCCTGCTGTGCAGTCCCCTAGAGGTAGGGGGGAGATGGACTCTCCTGACCTTACTTCTGTTCCTCCCGAGTATCATGATCTGGCACCAGTCTTCAGTAAGGTCAGTGCGACGTCTCTTCCACCTTGCAGACCATATGACTGCGCCATAGAATTATTACCAGGAGCTCCCCTGCCCAGCAGTAGACTTTATAACATCTTTAAGCCTGAACGTGAGACCATGGAGAAGTACATCAATGAGTCTCTAGCTGCTGGGATAATCCACCCATCTTCTTCTCCTCTTGGTGCTGGTTTCTTTTTTGTGGGCAAAAAGGATGGTTCCCTACGCCCCTGTATAGATTACAGGGGCCTAAATCAGATAACCATCAAGAATAAATACCCCCTACCATTACTGGCATCAGCATTTGAGCCTGTTCAGGGTGCAACTGTTTTCACCAAACTCGATTTGAGAAATGCTTATCACCTTCTTAGGATAAGAGAAGGAGACGAATGGAAGACAGCCTTTAAGACTCCCTTAGGCCAATTTGAATATTTGGTCATGCCTTTTGGTCTCACAAACGCTCCTGCCTGTTTTCAAGCTCTAGTCAATGAATTCCTCAGAGATTTTTTGAATGTATTCGTTTTTGTGTACATCGATGATATTTTGATCTACTCCAAGAAACTATCAGAGCATAAGAAACATGTCCGTCTAGTTCTTCTGAGACTTTTGGAAAACAAGCTCTTTGTGAAGGCAGAAAAATGTGAATTTCACCAACCATCTGTCACTTTTCTAGGGTTTGTGCTCGAGGGTGGGCAGGTTAAGCCATCCGAAGATAAGATAAAAGCAGTTCTGGACTGGCCGACACCTGAAAACCGCAAACAGCTTCAGAGATTCCTTGGGTTTACAAACTTTTACAGACGCTTCATAAGAAATTACAGTCAAACAGCTCTACCTCTCACAACCTTGACTTCTGTTAAGAAGACTTTTCAATGGACACCTGAAGCCCAGAACGCTTTTGAAAGATTAAAGAACCTGTTTTCAAGAGCACCCATCCTTATCCAGCCAAACCCCTCTAAACAGTTTATCTTAGAGGTGGATGCATCAGACTCCGGTGTTGGGGCTGTTTTGTCTCAACAATCTGACTCAGATCAAAAAATTCACCCCTGTGCCTTTTTTTCACGTAGACTCTCACCTGCGGAACAAAACTATGATGTTGGAGACCGGGAACTTCTTGCCATAAAACTCGCCTTGGAGGAATGGAGACACTGGCTCGAGGGGGCCGAGCATCCAGTTTTGGTCTGGACAGACCACAAGAACCTGGCCTATCTCCAATCAGCCAAACAATCTAATCCACGTCATTCAAGATGGTCATTATTCTTCTCCCGATTCAATCTCATTATCTCTTACAGACCTGGATCCAAGAACGTCAAGCCCGATTCTCTCTCTCGTCTGTACTCCGCTGACCAACCTGAGACACCCGAGCCTGTCCTCCCTGCCTCCTGTACTGTTGGAGTGGTTTCCTGGGAGATCACTGATCTCATCAATGCTGCCCTAGCCTCTGAACCTGACCCAGGTAACGGTCCTCCAAATAAAACCTATGTTCCATCTTCTGTCAGATCCCGACTGATCCAGTGGATGCATGCTGCTAAATTTTCCGCCCATCCTGGAGTAAGCAGAACTATTGCCCTGATCACAAGACGTTTCTGGTGGCCATCCTTACACAAAGACGTTAAGGAGTACGTTTTGGCATGCCCCATCTGCGCCAGAAACAAAACCTCTCACCAACCACCTTCTGGCCTGCTGCATCCTCTACCTGTTCCAACCCGTCCTTGGTCACATATCGCAGTAGACTTTGTCACTGGTCTTCCGATATCCAGAGGTATGTCCACCATTTTAACCATCGTCGACCGTTTTTCCAAGGCCTGTCACTTAATCCCCCTCAGGAAACTTCCCACGGCTTTCCAGATGGCCCAGCTTCTCGTGAAGCATGTTTTCCGACTCCATGGCATCCCACAAGATATCCTCTCCGACCGCGGTCCACAGTTCCTCTCTCAGGTCTGGAAAGCCTTCTGTTCTGCGTTAAACTGTAAGTCATCTCTCACCTCTGGTTATCACCCACAGTCTAACGGGCAGACGGAGAGAATGAATCAGCAACTAGAGTCCACTCTCCGCTGCCTGACCTCTAACAACCCAACTGACTGGAGTCAGTTTTTGACCTGGATCGAATATGCCCACAATTCATTAAAATCTGCTTCTACTGGTCTATCCCCATTCCAGGTGTCTCTCGGTTATCAGCCCCCACTTTTCCCTGCAGACGAGAGAGAGATCTCAGTCCGATCAGTCCAACATCACATCCGCCGTTGTCAGAGAGTCTGGAAGGACACTATCGCCACCCTCAACCGCTCATCAGCTTCCACTAAACGCTTCGCTGACTCCAAGAGACGCCCGGCCCCTGACTACTCCATAGGCCAAGAAGTATGGCTGTCTACACGAGACATTCCCCTCAAGGGTATGTCTCGGAAACTGTCCCCCCCGGTTCATTGGCCCATATAAAATAGCCCAGATCATCAACCCCTCTGCTGTCCGTCTGCACCTACCTCCGAGTCTTCGCATCCATCCCACGTTCTCCCAAATTAAACCTGTTGTCTCTAGCCCCCTGTGCCCACCGTCCGACTCCCCTCCACCCGCCCTGGACATCGATGGTCATCCAGCTTTCACCGTCCGCCGGATCGTGGACTCCCGTCGGCGAGGTCGCGGTTGAGAGTACCTCATCGATTGGGAGGGCTACGGTCCGGAGGACCGCACATGGGTTCCTGGTTCGTATATCCTCGATCCATCCCTTATCGAGGAATATGAGAGCTCCCTCCCGTCGACATCTTCTGGACCGCCAAGAGGCGTTCATTGAGAGGGGGGTACTGTTGGGATCTGGAGCTGTACCACCTTCCTCCAGCAGAGTGCGCCGTGGGTCTCCTGGAGCTGGAGCTTTCCAGCACACCTGAGACGCATCTACTCATCAGGAGACCTCTCCTTTATAACCAGCTGCCAGACCTTCCTTCGACGCCGCAGTGTTGACCTTAGTTTGGTTAGCAACCTGAGCCTCTGAAACTGAAAGAATCTAGTTGTCTCTGTTGAGAGATTAGATTCTAACTCTTCTCTGTTTTTGCCTCACAGGAAACCTGTCTCTAGCCTGAAGCTCTGGGTGAGCTTAACCTGCCAATCTGCCCTGGTGAACCAAACCTGAAGATTCCTATGTGGATTCCCCTGCTGCTCTTGGTGAAGAGCTGGAAACTCAGATCAAGGTCTGCCATTCAAAGTCAGAAGTTAGACGCTGCAGCTGGTCATATCCTCTGCTGAACCAACAGTCTCTGGACCCAACAGTTCCCTCTCTCTCAAAGAGAAGCCTGGACTCAGTCAAGGTAGAATCTGAATAATCAAGAACTCATAACTCATCTGCCTGCTCCACTAACCAAACTATCATCTCTGCAGACTTCAGTGAACCTGCCCGGACCAGTTCCAGAACCAGTACATTATCTTGTGTTGTTGAAACTTTCAATAAACTCTGTTAAACTTTTACCCAGGCTCCATTGTGTTCTGCATGTGGGCTAATAACCTTAAACCCATCATGACAGTAATGAATTTACTTAAAAAAAAAAAAAAAAGGTTAGACAAAGATTTTTTGATTATCCTAAGTAGGGATATTGTTCACAACATGCATACAGAAAAGTCGGAGAAGTCCATAAATGCAAACAGTCTTAAAATTAGAGATCATGAAGTTTAAAACAGCAAATCATTGACGTCAGAATAAAAGTATCTTTACAATGATTTCATTCTTCATTTATTTTTTTTTTAGTAGCTTTTTTGCTATTATGAAAACATGGCTGCCCTGATAGCTTGTATTCAAAGTGTTTACATTAGATGAAAAAAGTACATTGCAGCAGTATTCAGGCAACACAAATAAATCACGAGGATAATGATGGAAATCTATTATAAGGGGATTTTATAAAAAAAATAAACTGATAAAAATTCAAACAGAAAATGGTTTAGATAGCACAGTTAAAGGCCATTCTAAACATATTTATTTAAAGCATTTAAGAGTTTCAGAGCTTTTACATCTTTTTGAGAGTTTATTCCTGATTAGTCGAGCATTAAATTTAAAAGCTACTTATCCATGTTTGGTTCAGGTTGTGGTTATGCAGTATAGATGAGCCAGAAGAGCTGAGAGGTCTGGGTGGTTGATACAGCTAATAACTAATAATTAAAGGAATACTTCACACTGTCTAAAATTTGAAACTAATATCCAGTTACTGCTTGACATACCCAACACAAAGTAGTGCACAATTGAATTTATTTACAAATGAAAAGCTTTACAAACTGTGCTGAAGTTTTTTCATCCATCCATCCATTTTCCGTCACGCTTATCCCAGGTCGGGTCGCTAGGGAAGCTGGTGCCTCTCTCCAACTGTCTACAGGTGAGAGGCGGGGTACACCCTGGACAGGTCGCCAGTCCATCGCAGGGCAACACAGAGACAAACAGGACAAACAACCATTCACGCACACACTCCCACCTAAGGACAATTTAGAGAAGCCAGTTAACCTAACAGTCATGTTTCTGGATTGTGGGATGAAGTTGGAGTACCTGGAGAGAACCCACGCATGCACAGGGAGAACATGGAAACTCTATGCAGAAAGAATCAAACCCCGAAACCTTCTTGCTGCAAGGCAGGAGCGCTACCCATTGTGCCACTGAGTAGCCAACAAGTTTCCTCATAATTCTCCATAATATTTTGAGCGACATTCTGTTGCATTTGACAACTGCAACTGAGTTTGTACCTACCAGCTTTGGAAAGTTAATTTAAGTCTAACCTTTATAAAAATGCTTAAAGGAGAAGTCTGGTCATATTCAGAATTCAAACTTCTGAAAATACTTTATATGAAATTATTATATACTGTTAAATAAATGGTGTGTTTTTAATTAAGAGTAATTTCACTTGAATGTGCTTTACCAGAGACATCCATGTTTGTCAAAGAACACTACTGCCACCTACTGGTTTGTGACGTCCCGGTTTGGTATCGGCTGTTGATCATGTCCCAATGCTGTATCTGGTGTTTGTCATAACGCGCTACTATCCAAGTCATCGAAATGTTGGCTACATATAACGTTTTTTTTTTCTCTGGCCAGAAGTTCGATGGTAAAATCCTCCCTCTTCAATTTGGCAATCCAACAACCAGGACCACAGTAACCTGTCCGTGGAGGATCATGAATCGGAAAGGTAAAATAACAAATTTTCTCTCGAAATCTCTCAATAATTGTTGTTGATTGCAGGGTGTCTAGTAGTTCCCATTGATTTTGCTTGTTAAGCAGGGAGAATGCTGCTCGGCTTACCTCACCAAGACGTTAGGAGTGAGGTGTTACTGTTGGGATCTGGAGAAGTTTCACCTTTCTCCAGCAGAGTCCGCCGTGGATCCTCCTGAGCTGAGCCTTCGACACACCTGAGGCGCATCTCATCATCAGAGGATCCACAGTATATAACCTGCCTTCAGACCTTGCTTCAACGCCGCAGTGTTTATCCAGTTTGGTTAGCACCTGAGCCTAGCTTCTTCTGAGAACCTTTGTTGCTCCTGATTCCTGATTGGATTCTAATCCCTCTTTGTCTCTGCTTTCAGGAATCCAGTTTTTCCTTGTAAGCTCTGGATGAGCTTAACCTGCCGAGCCAGCCCTCTGAGCCAAACCTGAAGACCCTTCTCTGGATTCTCATGCAGCTCTGGACTAAGAGCTGGAAACCCAAAACCAAGGTCTGCCCTCACGCTAGAAGTAAGACGCTGAAGCGGTTATTGGACTCTGCTGAACTAAACAGTCTCTGGACCCAACAGTTCCTCTCTCAAAGCCAAACCCGGACACCTCAAGGTATAAATCTGAAACTCTCAAACTCAGACTCATCTGCTTCCAAGCTAACTGAACTGTCATCCTCACAGACTCCAGTGAACCTGCCCCCAGGCCTGAACCAGTACCAGTGTTTATTCCATGTGCTTGTGCTCAATAAATCTTGTTAAAATTTTCATCTGTTTCCGTGGTGTTCTGCATACTGGGCTTTTCTGAAACCCTTCATGACAGTTACTATATTTGGGAAAAAATGACCGGTCCGGGACTTGGTGATCGCAGCAAAACTTTTAATTTTTTTACTGATTAACGCTAAATTCATTAAATCACAGTGAACGTATTAGTTTAAGGTATAGATAATGATCCATTGATCATTCCTAGACAGAAAGCACCTGTGAGCATCAAGCTTCAAATCCTATCATTGACTCTGGGTAAGATGTATGCCTCGACTTTAACAGGACCTGAACCCCTGACCCCATCTTAAGTCTTATGCAGCCTACGGCTGCTTTGTCCTTCATTTAGCTCAATCCATCCTCCTATCAACTCTGTCCAGCTTCTCTATACTTGCTGAAGAAAAACATCTACATTGTATGAGTAACCATGGTGATGGGGTGTTCAAACTGTTTCACCAGACAAAGTAATTTACATGATGTTAACCACAATGTTCTGTTTTGGTCGTATCTGAGCATATTGCTGTTTCTCTACAGGTCTTGTGGCCAACAGAAATAAGGACTTACTATATTGTTTCGTTCTTGCACCTCTTCAATAAGGTCCAGATGTTTACAGAACACAAGTACTTGTCAAGGAAAGTGTGCATATTTTAAACAGAAAAGACAGATACAGTAGATGGTTGGAGAGAGGAGTGAAAGAAGCCTTTTATATAGAATATGAAAAATCAACACTAAAAAGAAGAGGTGGCCTCAGATTCATCTTTCTAATCCTTAGTCTGCAGCACTGACTCGTATACCTCAGCAGGTTTTCAGCAATTTACACTTTGGAACATGTAAAAACTCAAATGGTACTTCTGTTTGGATTTTCTGGTGACAACTACCCAAACATTGAGCTGAAATGAGGGTTGGTGGCCTAATTTCTCCATTAGTGACTTTAGGAGCCCCATACGCCTGCAACTACAATCATGTTGACAACCAAAGAAGTTTTTTTGGTTGACAGGTGAAACATCTTTTGGAAAAAAAAGAGAAGAAGACTGTTTAACCTGAACAGGATTTTCATATTCTGTGTGAATGAGAATCTACACTGGTGTAATGCATGGCCAGTAGTGGTCAGTCTAACAAGAGGGAACCTCCAGAAGAACCAGGCCCAGTTTGAGTGGCCTTCTGCCAAGGCCGACTGAGGATTCAAGGAGATAGAAGCAGACAAGAAGAACATAGAAGCACTGATCTATAAAAACCTTCTATGTTAGAAAAGGTAATAGTAAACTGGCAGCCTAGGCAACTCTGCCTTGGAAACACACAGATAAGCAGACAAGGTCCTAGCCAGTTGACATGCCAAAAGGAATTAAAGAGAGTACATACAATTAGCCGCAGTAAAACTTAGGCCATAGCCATGTTTAGTAGAAAACAAGACCAAAAACTGAAAAACATGCTTAGCCTTAAGCTTAATCATCTATAGTCAAAGGTTTTGATGGCAGAATGGTGTCATTAACAAAATGGACCAGATCAGATGAAGCTACTATGACAACATAAAACAGAGAGAACACAAAGGTTGAACTAACAAATACTGCAGAATGGGAGAATAAAAACAGAATGAAACAGAATGATGAAATATTGTCCCTATATCCTCCAAATACCAAATAATTTGTGCATTTTTGTTTGAGGTTAATAAAAAAAAAAAATCTAATTAGTTATGAAATTCGATTTTGACATTGCCACTACTGCCCTGCTTAGCCTACTTGTTGCTTTGCTGAAAAATGCACTTACCACGCAGTAAAATCTGGCCACCTTAGTTGGATGGCCAGATTTTAGTAGATTTGCAGTTCTGACAAACCATTTCTGATGGTGGATTCCTTGGTCTTCATAATGCTGTTTGTACACTAACGTTTTCTAATAAATACCTGAGTCCTTCACAGAGGAGCTGGATTTGTAATGATATTAAATTACACTTAGATGGGCTGTAACTACTGACTAACCTCTAAAGTCAATTGGTTGTTCAGAGTTTTGGCTCACGGGGCTAAATACAAATTATTTAAACACTTTTCAAAGTTACATTCATAGAAACAATTTAAATCATATATCCTTTCTACTTTCACATTAATGTTGGTTTCTCACCTGAAATTCCAATATAATCCACTCAGGTTTGCTAATATAGCAAGACAAGATGAAAAATAAACCTTTGTAGAAGCATTTCGGAAGTAAAAGCCATAAAATGAAGAGTGTAGCCAAACAACAGAGCACAGCTTCTGCAAATGTTAAGCTTTCTTGACATCATGTGCACATGGCGATTACCATCAGCCATGCATCTGCTGCAAATCCCACAACAGACAGACCCCTGTGCTAAACGCTGGACTCTGCTCTCCCCCTGGAGGCTTGGAAAGCAGACTTAAGTCCAGATTGACTTCACAAGTCCTTGTTATCTTTATCTGCCAGTATCATATTGCAACTACCAGTCTTGCCTTCATCCATCCCCACAGTCCCAGCGAGTGTGGCTGCAGTTTGGACACTTAAGGCGGAGATATGGGTTTCCATTGGGTTCTGGGGCTACTTGGGAAAACGCAGAGAAATTCTCTCGTGTGCTTGCAGTTTCTTCTTTTGCTTATATTAATAAGTCTCTCTATCTTGTTGCTTTCTTGATATCAGGAGCAGTGGCCATTTAAGGCCAGAAAATTAATTTAAAATTTTCCCCATCTCAAAGATAGCAAAACTTTTTTTTTTTTAGAAAAAAAAAGTGCTGCTTCATCTCAATGTTCGCCATTTACTCGCTTCTGCATATGCAGTTGGTTTCATCTCAACCCTGCCCCCCTTTCTTCTGCTGTGCATTGGTGTATTTGTGCGGGCCAGGCTGCTGTCGGTGCAGAATTAGTAGTTGAAGCCCAAACTGGATTAAGGAGGCAGGAACAAGGGAGCTTACTAATGGGAAGGCTGACTTGGCTGGTCGCAGCTTCTGGCCATCAGCTGAGGCCAATTATCTGAAGGGGCCACATCTGGCCTGGTCTGGCTCAGCTTGGCCTTGTAAGAAAGCCTGTCTGCTCATTTGGAAAACCTCCCCCTTCCTTAGAGAGCAGAGGTTGACATAACAGTCAGAGAGCCTTATAGCTTTGGCAAGTTGTTTTTTTCCCCCACTCATATTTAGTTGAAGATCTAGGAAAGCACATTAGTTCCAGTTTCTAATTTAAGAACAGTGTAGAAAAATATATATGGTCACAGCTTTCACTTTTTGTTCTGACATGTTAAAGTTTTACATGAAACTTGTAATCACTGGAATGATCATGAATACAAAAAATGATCTCAGCTCTCTAAATCCTCATCATTTATATTATTATGCTAAACTATTACTACTACTTATGCATCAATTAATGAAATAAGTGTGAAATTTAAAAGAGTTCATCATTTATAATTGACCGATATGAAAAAACACTTAAACAGTACCTGCCTGACATGATGATGTAGGCTAAAGATAGCCAAAAGGCAAAACAAATTCCCTGATCTTAAGGACAAAAAAGAAGAAATAAAATAACAAAGAAATTGGTGAACAGTGAGATTTAAAGGTATTGTGGAGGATTGTTGTGATTTTTTTTAAAGACCCGCCCTCTCCACTTAAAAAAAAATGCACATACACAACCCTGTTCCCGCTCCCAAGAGGCAAAGCCTATTAAACACGTGCGAGAGCCTGCACAGGGCCATTTCTCCTCTTGCACGCTCTGTTTATAATTTGCTGTTTTCATAGCTCATTCAAGCTTACTGTGCCCGAATGTCTGCACTGACTCCTAAATCCCTCAATCACTATATAGAGCAGGGACTATAATAGTGGACTTTATAGGGAACTCAGTTCACTACTAATACGTTTGGAAAGACGATCACTACTTTCTGCTCCCTATTGGTCACGTAACTCCTTCTGCACTGTGCGGTTCCTGCGCCATATTTGTTATTAGTTGCTGCTGTCAGTTAGCGACAGCCTATGGCGACAGCAGGCCGCTGTGATAGCCCATAATCCATAATGCTTTGCGAGGAAAGCTCTCTGTGCAAAGCATTCTGTAATATATCTCTATTCTGAGGCCTTTTTTCTTCCTCATACACTTCGTAAACACTTTTTCCTCTTATGACCCTTTGCCATTTTCAAAGAACCGTGATGAGAAAAGTGAGATTCAATGGCTTTCTTAAACTGTAGCTAACCACAGATATATGCCTAAAAGTGTGCATGCAAAGAGCGCGTAGGATGGCCTTATGTAAACATATCACCAGAATGATTGACAATTAGCAGGACCACTTATTTAGATGATCCACCCAGAAATAAAAGATTGTCCTCTGTACCTTCAACCGACAACCTCCCATGATTGTCATTAAGTAGTTTGAAATTAAACCAATTCAGATTCATTACAGTCACAATTCCTAATGAAATTTTTGGGCAACTTTACATTAAAAAAGATTGAAGCCACTAATTGGTTATAGTTTTACTTTAAGAAAGGGTATTTTTACAGTTAGTGTCTGTTTGTCCTGCTTTTGTTTTTACACATATAACTAAGCTCTTGAAAGATCAGCAAAAAAAAAAAAAAACAAGCCACAACGCAGAGAGGAATGACGTTATGAAGGAACTTGATTATGGGGTAATCAAGTTCCGAGGGATTAAAGTTTATTTTAACCTTTAGTTTCTGCATATAAAGAAAATGTAAAAACTTAAATACAACCAAGTAAAGGTATTCATTTTGTACAAAAATAGATACATATTCTAGATTTGAAAAAAATGATGTTATTCCTTCATAACAGAACTATGATTTCTTATTTTCTATTCAGGTAATTTCATGGAAACAAGCTTTTAGATTGGCAACCAGTGGACATTTTACTGTTTTGTGTTAAGAACAAAAAGAACATATGTTCGTTTGAAACACAGATGAGATACATCAGTGCCATGCAAACAAGCAATGTGTTTTTTGTTGGACATCATTAAAAACACCTGAACTCTGTGGTATTTTTTACATTTTTGAAATGAAGGGCTGCCTGGTTTGTGAAGAAAAAGGTTAGTCTGATTTTTGCCTCAAAGCTAATGAAAAGGTTTAGAGATGATGTTTGCATTGTGGGGACTGTTAGGTGTACCAATGATGCAATCATGATGACGCAACAGACTCAGATTTTGTGGAATATTGTGTAACGTAATAAAGACATAAATCCAGAATGTATTATTTGTAAGAGCACTATTGCATGTTTTGCATCCCTTGGATTTTTAATGACGTTCAGTTTGAGCAAGTGCTTAGAATTCAAATCAGCTTTAATCACCAAGTTTAGGCTCACAAACTATAAACTGGACTTCAGTTCAACTTTGCCATCATAGAAAATGTCTTAAAGGAATAGTAGAGGATTTCTACAAATTTCTGATAAGACCTGCCCTTGAAAATGCACAAGCACAACCCTGTACCCACTCCCAAGCGCATTTCTCCTCGTGCACGCTCCGTTTAAATGTTGCTGTTAGCATCGTTCAACAAGCTTACCTTCCAAAAGAAGATTTGCATTTTCTCCAATATACCAGACTCACCACCGCTAAGTGAAATTGGGGACGAGTACGTAGGACGGCCTTATGTAAACATATCACCAGAATGAATGACAATTAGGAGGACCACTTATTTTGATGATCCACTTGGAAAAAGAACATCCTCCTTTATACCTATAAGTTTAAAAATCTATACAATCCCTTTTTTAGCGGTGACCATACATGTGTTTGTAGGACGACAGGACTGGTTCAATATACATGCTTGCTATCTAGGGTATCCTGTATGTTAAGTGTGTGTCAGAGTAAAAACACGGGGACATAAACAGTCCCCATTAAGAAAAACAAAAGCAGTATATAGTAGTATATTTGGGGTCTGACAGAACCAAGTTTTGGATATAAAAAAAAGGAAAAATAATATTGGTTATCTGTAAACTAAATAATTAAATGAGGAGATGAATAAAAAGATCACTGTGTTCATTTAGCACATTTTTCTTAAGGCTAAAACTAGACTGAGGCTTTCCTTAGCCTGGAGGATCAAAGCATTATTGAGGAAACAAACATCTAGTAAAATCTGCAGTACAGAATTTTTGTTTCCAAGACAAAAAGAAAAATAACTATGTCATTATAATTAAACAGGTCTGAACAGGTTATTGCAAAAAACAGGTTGTGAATATCAATTATCAAGTCTTCCCATTTAGATTTCCGTCTAAACTTTGGGCTTTTCTAATACATGAATATACACCAATTTAACGTTAAGATTATATCTGTGAAGATTCTCAGTCATCTAGGTCATGGTCAAGCATGAAAAGTTCATTTCAGGCAATACACATCCAACTGCCTAAACTGAACTTTTCAAGCTTAATCCTACTATTGTCCGCTGTAAGGTGAACATACGCCTTAACTTTTCTGCGGTCTCTTAACAGGTTTTCCTCAATAACTGACCTTAATTAGGCTTCATAAGACCTAAAACCCCACAGCATGATACTGCCACCGTAGCATTAAACCATGGAAATGGTGTGCTAAGGTTGTAGTTTCTGCCAAAGGGTCATTTGTCTGAGGGCCAACCTTTTTTTCCCCACAGCTTTCCTCTGGTCATTAAAAGTCCACAGATTCTTCCTGCTGGCTGAGTCTCTGTAGTTATCACAGCCTACCAGTTTAGGTGCATTGTGTAGATTGGATAGTTTATATTTGTGCTATCCACTTTCCATGTTCAAGCCGAGTTGAGCGGAGCACTGTGAGATGTTTAAAGCTTGGAATATACCCAAATCTCCTTTTAACTTCTCCACAGCTTTCTCCCTGACCTGTCTGCTGTATTCTTTGTTCTGCACGGGTACATTTTATTCCCACAAAAAATAGACATATCTTTTATTGTCCCAGCAGCAAAGTTACTGGTTAATGAAGGCATGCAGATTTATAGAAAGTTCAATAAAAGAAGGAATAAGAGACGGTGGAGTGACGGATTTACAACATGCCTGGGAAAAATGCATAGTTATCTAGAATACTTTTTCTCTAACAAACCTCTGAGGTCTTCAAAGAGAAGCAGAATTTATAGGTTTAACACTCAAGTTGACTCTAGCTACTAATGTGCTGACCTCTGCAGGTAATTGGTTGCAATGTAAAGTATATAGAGGTATCAAAAGTAAAGATGGTTGAAAGCAAATGCTGATCAACCTTTCCAGATTCATATATTTTGAAAGCTATGTAAGATTTTTCTTCTACTTCACAGCAACACAGAACTTTGTGTCAGTCTAGCTAATAAAATCTCAATAATAACAGTGAAGTTTGAGTTTATAACACTGAAAAATGCAGAAGTTAAAGGAATCCCTCCTTTTGCTCCAATCTGCAGAGCCAAACCAAAAAAATACGACTCTGGAGGAGGACTGAGACAGGATCAATGAGTTTCCTGCCAAGTTCCACACAGAATACTGAAAAACATTTTCACTTTATCTTATTGCCATCTGCAATAATAAAAAAAAAAAAAAAAAAAAAAAAACAGCCAAAGAGAACATGGATGTAAAATCTTTGCATCTGGCAGGAAAAGAACAAACACAGAAAGAAAAGTTTTCTACTTTTCCCAAACTGTAAAGAAACGAGCCATCAGATTCCATTTTCAGATTTTATTAATAGAAAAACACAAGAAGGTTGTAGAAATCTTGGAGAGCTCCAACAGAGCAGAAAGAATTATTTAAAATTACACTTTAGGATAAAGCGAGGAAACACTACATTGAAAGTGCAATTTTGTCAATAAATTTAGCCATTTTGATGTCCCTTTTAGAAAGCCCTCCACAGTCATGTGTGGTCAGTGTAATTTGGACCTGTGGAAACACAAGCACAATGTTTTTAGCTCTAAACATGTAGAAAAAAATATGTCTACAATGAATTTAATAGTTTTTCTGTCACATGTTTTGTCTAAAGGAGGTCATTCTTATGTGAACTTCACCAGGAATACTCCATATTTGCTCTATATATATAATGCTCTTAACTTCCTTATCATAAGTTTTTGGACCATGTTTTTTCTCCCACACTGTTTACATCTGATCACTGCTGCACTTTATAGAATGGAAACGTTCATTTACTGTCTTAAAAGCTGTACCGAAACAAAATTTCATTTTGTATACACTCTGCATATACAAAATGACAATAAAGGTTGTCTAAGTCAGGAGGAAACTTTATCAGATTTTGTTCTTCATTTTAGTGTATATAATTGGTTAATAACATATGTAAATAAAATGAACAGGTGGCATTGTGGCAAATCCCTTTAGGAATATAACCATTGGTAATTTCTCTGACATTTTTAACCACCGCATCAATTTTTATACTTTTCTTCAAAAAGCATGACTAATTTTCTAATCTGAGAGTGGGTTTGGACTTCCACTGCTTTATTTACCCTTTATGAATTAATATCGTTTTCAAAGGTAGGCTTATCTTAAGACAGCCATTTATCTGAAAAGCCTAAAAAGAAAAAAAGAAAAAACAGCTAATATTTTGATGATTTTTTTTTAAGAAAAAACAACAGGAAGACTCAAGAAAACTCTTTATTAATTTTGAGATTTTTCATCTAATTTGCCCTTCATCAAATTCTGTATCCCACACAACAGCCTGTACACTGTGATTATTAAGTAAAGATGAAGCCCAAATGTAAAACATATATATATATATATATATATATATATATATATATAAACTTTCCTAATTTATTTTATCTTTTACAAATCCACTTCATAAAACCTTCATCTCGAAGCATTTAGCATCTCGAAGCATTTAACAACAATTAAGACATGTTTATAGAGGTTACTTTAAGCCATATCAATCCAACTTTTGAAGAGATAAAGTATCCAAGTAAGGCAAATCAAAAGAATTGGATAAAGTGAACCTCAACAGTTTTTGCCAGAACTCTTAGCAGCAAAATGTACCAATCAATGTTTGGTGAAAAACAAACAGCATCTATGTACAGACATCTCATACGGTGTTGGAGGGCTGATGATTTGAAGACCTTACAATCGGCGAGTCAGCCATAAACTCGCTTAAATACTGAACTACTTTGGAATCCCATCTGTCTAGTACAGGAATCTTTAGTTAAACCGGGTCAGAAACAAGCAGCAAATCTGCAGATGACTGAAATGCTATGGTAGGACCTTTAGTGATGGCTGCAAACCTTGATTATAGAAGCCATTTTGTAAACAGCAGTTGCAAATGAGAATAATTGCTGCATGGGGGCTTTATTTTTGTTTAAAGGAAAATATGTTGAATATGGTGGGAGATTTCATGGTAGTAAATATCTTTAAAACTTGGAAAGGACCAGCTTATTTCTGATGATTCTTTGTGCTCTCTTGGTACAAGCATTAGAATAATCCAATGTAAATCTGAGAAATGTAAGAAGCAACTAGAAAGTGAACAGTTGGACAGGAATCCTCATCCAGGAATGGTTATCCCTCCAAGAGAAGGTAAACTACAACTCAATTCTTTACTGCCTTGCAGCCAAACCGCTTTACTAAGAAAGGCTCTGGGACTAAACCCTGAGGAAATTATTAGATAGAGTTCATAAGGTAGATCATGGCTGCTTCCAACTGCTCAGGCAACTTGTGGCAGCAGTTTTTGCCAAGCGGCATCGGCATCTGCCTTTCCTTTTGGACCCATTAGGTGTAATCGGATGCAGTATCTCCCATTAGCAGCCACTGCTAAACATTGATGTGTTTGATTTTAACACTGCCTGTTTTAAAACGTGGAGTATTAAGTGGAAGTGGTAGTTTGTTTGGTGGCTCAGTGATAGCAGGGTGTTTGCATTCCAGAGAGGTGAAACGTTTGAAACCAGAAGGTTACTCTGACTCTCTGAGTACCCCGAATTGCTCCCCCCTGAGCTGCTCAGTGTGGCAGCCCAGGACAAAATCCTTCTATCGTCCCACCGATGAAAAAGGGATCCTTCCTATTTCTCAAAGACCAAGTTAAAAGCCTCTAATTTTCAAGTTAACCATCTGTAACCAGCAGGTACATATTCCTCTGCGTTGATGCATGCTGCCTCCATACAGCTCACCTGGTTGTAGATGCAAACTAGACCTGAGAAGAACGTAGCTTTAGACCTATCCGCTGGTTTAGGTTGGACACCAGGAGGCTCAAACCCTGAACAAGCATTTTCTTCACACATAAACAAATGATGAATATATTGTTCAAAAATATTAGTAGGAATTCAAAACTGATCAAATATTATGTTCAGGCTGAACTTCAATTAGTGCAAGGTTCTCTGCAAGTGTCTGGTTGAGAGCGAAAATGTTGCTTAGAGACCTGCAGCACTGTTCCTACAGCCACTTTAATAAAGAGTGGATTAGGAGCAACATTCCTCTTAAAGAGTCCGGTTCACCGCACCGTAATTCAGTGGCTTCAGTCTAATGCTGAGAGATTTTCACAGCCTGGCTGTGTCATATCACTCCTTTACCTCTGAGGCCAAAGGAGAATGAGGAGAGGATGGGTGAGCACTTGTGTTATGAGGGCAAGGTGGAGATATTCGTGGAAGTTTTCATGAGAACGACTCATGGTTTACCTCCAGAAAACACTTTTTCCATCATCATTACTCCTGACTGATTTACAGAGTATCTTGAGGGGTTCGGGTGGAGAGATTTCAAGACCTGGAAATAATTTTTCACCAAAAAAAAAAGAAAAATTCTGACTTTACTGAGAGATGTTTCATTGCTAATTATCTGGAATTTATTATGACCTAGTCGGCATATTTTGTGGAACCGTCGAGAGCTGCTCCTGGTCGCTGCCACGAGGCGCTGCCGTGAGTAGTTATTATGAACCAAAAGCAGGATTATAAACATTAGATAATAAATTTATATAAAGAAAGGGACGTTTTAGATACAACTGCATAGTTTATTTTTTGCACTTTTAAGAGGTTACCTTATTATAAATATTGAACCACTCTGGGTGATGGTTCATCTTCTCTGCCTGCAGGGCCACTCGGGACATGAAGCCAAACGCCTGGAGGGAAAGAAAGGAATTCATTAAAAAAGGAAATCTGGATTTCTAGATTTTTTTCCTTCTTTTTATATCGAATCCATAACAAAAAATATGTACTTCAGAGTTTTATAATTAAACTCTTAATCAAAAAATGAAAAGGACATCAATTTTAGTTTTCCGTCACGTAGTTATATATAGATTATTCATATTAATTTTAATGAGCAGAATAGAATAGACTTTGTTGTCCCCTAGGGGAAATTTGTCACAGACACAATTGCACAGTGCATAGTAGTAGCTGCCATTAGAAACAATAAATACACATAAAAACAAATACCAGCTAAAAACGTACACATAGGCTACATACAGACTCATAAGAATTAAAAGTAAAAAAAAAAAAAAAATAGAAACTACTGTACAATACTAAAACAACAAGCAGTACCCCAATAAAATGCACACTCCCATTTCTCCCATTTAAGACCCCATTTTATCTTACATTTTGATGGAGGTGGGAATAAAGTAGTATTTAAAGCGGTTTGGTTTTTGGGGATTCGGAACCTTCTGCCAGAAGTCAGGAGCTCGTATTCTTTATAAAGGATGTGGGATTATGGCTTACAGCAAAAACAAAAAAATCTAAATTCATCCTCTGGGACAAATACAATATTATCTAATGTCATTAAAGTTATTCTTAATGAATAAATGTAATGATCATATTATGACATTCAAAGATATGGATGCAGCTGTTGAATTGGAAGTTACTGAACAACGTAACATCACTGCTAAAGAAGATTGCTGTTCAGAGTGATGAGCCAAGCATATTAATGGAAAGTTGAGTGGAAGGAAAAAGTGTGGCAGAAAAAGGTACAGCAGCAACCAGGACCAGGTTGGTCCAGGGAAGCACTTGAAGAGAAGCAGACACCTGAAGCTCAGGTTAGAGAATCTTGTCAACAAAACTATAGGCTTTGAGCCACACAAATCAGGCCAGTATGAACATTTGACAGAGAGAAATCTAGTCCTGAAGTACAATTTATGTTGATCCAGAGCCTTAGTTTCACCCAAGGATTATATTACGAAAATTTCTGCCGGGAAGGCGTAACCCAGATGAAGACCAAAACAAACATGCGATCAGAATACTACCAAAGATGTTTGATTTCTCTAAACTATCTTTAGAGACAGAAGAAATGAGGGAAGAAAGAGGAAGGTTCTATAGAACCGTACTGGTTTAAGCTGCTAACTCAGAAAATCTGTGTGCCGTCTCCCTCCTACCACATACACTCTTTTTGTAAAATTTTTGTCAAATCTTACTGCATTTTGTATTTTCTTTTATTTTTCAGGTGATGTCACTGACTAACACTAAACTGATCCCTATCGTTATACTAAACTGCACAAAATAGTGCTGAATTGTTTTTATCTAATTCTAATGCATTTGCTTATTTCTATATTAAGGAGCATCGTGATTTTATTTTGATTTTCAATTATAAGAAACTGAATTAATGGATTATTAATTTCTGAATGAACCACCGTGTCTATGAAGAGTAAGTGCACAGGGAGTATGGCAAGCCTTTTTAACATAAATTCGGTTTCGTCTGACAATCCACAA
Source organism: Cyprinodon diabolis (assembly GCA_030533445.1). Lineage (NCBI taxonomy): Eukaryota > Metazoa > Chordata > Actinopteri > Cyprinodontiformes > Cyprinodontidae > Cyprinodon > Cyprinodon diabolis. The sequence continues at coordinate 13,726,342 of CM060072.1, read as the reverse complement.
TTACGTTCCAGATATCTTAAAATACATTTTGACTAGACAAAACCACATTTTGACTATCCGGAATGGTAATTTAAGATATCTGTATTTACATTCTGATTAGGAAGAATAATAATTCAAGATATCTCAAATTTTGCCTAGTCAAAATTCCTTTCAAGATATCTCAAATGACTTCACTGAATTTGTCATTTAAAGCGTCACACGCTGATTTAACTTTTCCTCCTTTGGATTAAACTGACAGTAAGGAATTTTTTAGGAATAATCCTCCTGGAAGCCCATTAAAAAGATCATGACACATTTTGACTAGTCAGAATGTCAATTTAAGATATCTTTAATGGAAAAGCTGAACAATTCAAGATATCTTTAATTAATTTAGAGATATCTTGAAAGGAATTTCGAATAGTCGAAATTACAATTCAAGATTTCAATTCAATTCAGTTTATTTATATAGCGCCAAATTCACAACACATGTCATCTCAAGGCACTTTACAGTTCAACCAGATATCTGGTTTTAAAGATATCTTTAAATTTGTTTTGGCTAGTCATCATTTGCTTTTAAGATATCTATAATTTAGTTTTCACTAGTCAAAACTGCATATCTCCTATCCTAAAATACATTTAATATATCTTGAATTATGGTGGCATTTGAGATATCTTTAATTACAATTATGACTAGTCAAAACTAAAATCGAGATATCATGAAATTACTTTATGACTAGTCGTAATTTAATTGTGGATATCTGAAATGTGTATTTCAGATAGTCAGTAATTCCTTCTAGATATCTTAAATTGTCGTCTCCATACAAGTTAATGGTAAATCTGACGTCATTTCGACTAGTCAGAAAGTAATTAGAGATATCTCGTATAGGTATTTTGACTAGTCAAAATATAATTGAAGATTTCTTAAATCGCTTAAACGTCTAGTCATAAAACAATTTGAGATATCTTGAATGTAAAGGTATTAAAACGGAATTTATGTTAAATCAGCTTGCCATACAGGTAGCAGCTGCCTGAGGTAGAGCTGCTTACATCAGTTCTCCATTGGTGAGGGGAAGAACATCCCTCACATCCTTGGTTATGCCAGAAAAAAATCGAATACAGTAACTTATTTTAAATTTGAGGGGGGCGCCAAAATGGCAATTTCAGCAAAAGAAGAGACAAGAAGACAGCACTGTAGACGGCACTATCAATCATTCATTTAGTCTTTAAAAATAAAACTAGAAGTGGGCTAATTTAAAGTTTGCCACAAACCTTGTAGAGGAGATACAAGGACCTCTTGTTTTAACTCATAAAAAACACTTTCTATAGAGAAAAGCCAACACTGAGCACCACCTCAAATAGCTCAACCCCCATCATGACAACAGAAAAAGATCAAGTTGCAAAAACCAAGCAGGATAGTTAATTAAACTGGAAGTAAAACAATGACCCTTATCAGAGTGCATTTTGTAGAGGTTTCTTTGCTTTGACACATCCGATTAAGAAGGATTGAGGTTCAGCAAAAGCCTGTTAATCAGCCATCAGATGAAATTACGTGTGATGAAGCAGGACATCTAAAACAGAGGAGCAGGGTTGAAAAATCCTGCATGAATCCTGTAGCTGAAACAAAATTCTGCACGTTTCTGTGCTGAGCAATCAACTGCTGTAACCCAGCGGTAGACATAAACATAATTTAAAGGATTACTTTAGAGATGTAATGACAAAAAACACATGCAGCTGGACTCATATGGAAAAGGAGCAATGCTGCCATCTTAAGCACAGAGAAGCAGAAGAAGAGTTCACTGTGTGCACAAAGAAATCCCCTCCTTTAGGCTTACTTCCACAGCGATATCCAGACAGAGGGCGTGGACATCGAGAGACGTCCACACTCTTCATATTTCAGCTTTTGGTATGTGCCTCTTGCCAATCACAGGTCATCCGGAGAGTGATTACGGTAATTCTAATTATCTATAAAAGAGGAGAGCAAAATCCCTCGTCATGCTCGCTGTGACGAGAGAGGGGGAAAAACAACTCAGGTAGGCCCTATTTCAGAGCAATTTCCCTCTGCAATCTCAATTAAGTCCCTAAATGCTTCCTCTGTGCCTAATTAAATCAACTGAAATGCTATTGTTTACGGGCCGGGTCTGCGGACCTATACGCCACCTGACATGACGAAACAGAATTACTTTCACAAAGGAAATTGGGTTTAGTCTTTTTAGCGTGGCGGACTAATTTCTGAGACTGCCTGTTTGGTTCCCTCGTGCCGCTACGTGTGTAACACGATTGGCAGCTTGATCAAATTGGTTATCAAGGAAACCGTCTCCTGATCAATTTAAGTAATTGACATATTCCTGCAACTTGACCCCCAGAGGCACCAATTTGGAGAGCAAGGCGGTCTGCTTTTTCTCAGCTTTCATTGGCTCTAATGGAGATGGTTAAGCAGGCTGTCGTGTCAGGTGTTGTCCAAACTTGTCTCCTCTCTTTGGAGCTGAGCTTAGGCTGAAACTGCTGCTGTGGAACACTGAGTGACAGCTAAAAGGTTTCAGTGTTAATAGTTCAGGGCTCCTGCACATTGTCCCATTACAAAACACTGATTTTTTTTCAGTTCTAGATGCGGTTTTAGAAGAAAAGTGGATCCCTTAGAGCTTCAAGAAACTCCTAAACGGCTGGACATGAGCTTTAAGTCAAGGGAAGAGAGTTCAGAAGTTCCCAATTAAATATATTTTAAAAATGCCATAATTTCCAATATCCTCATCAATTTGGTCCACACATTGTATTACTATTATTATGATTACTTTAAGCTAAAAACATCATATGCAGTAAATTAGATATCGAGGAGGAAGCAAAGAGAGAGGTCAACGCTGAGACATCCTCACTGAACTTATAAACTATGTAAGAACTTTTGCTGGTATTACTAAAAGCCCAACAATATATCAAAAGAACAGTATTTATAAAGTAAATATGGTGGCTGCAGTCTTGGAGCAGTCAGGTGAAGTCATGGAGAACAGGGTGTTTAGATGAATCTCAGAGTTTCTTCATTGCTTTAAGCAGTGGTTCTATTGAAGTCTTCAGGCTGGGTATTTTCGTTTCCAAAGGAGCAGTCTGAAACAGCTGGATAAATGGTCAGCTTTGTCCAAAATCAGGGGCTGTATTCTTGGAAGAACTTGTTCTACATAGGCCGGGCCTTGGCTGTGAAATGGGACGATCTAACCTTCAGAAGCGGTTCCTGTCCTTACCTCTGTGTAACTTCTATTCCCTGGTAACCATATAGAACAGATCTAAAAAGCTGTAAAAACCTTTGCCCTGGTTTATTTTCCATTTATTGGATTTTTAAGGGGCTTGACAAGCTGGACTGTCGTCACATGCATGTGCTTAAGATAAGCCACCAAGAATACACAAACCCATTTAAGTTTCGGGAAAATTATTTATTGCCTTTAAATTTGGACAGTCTTCAGTGCTTTATTATGACAAAAAAAGCCTACTATTGCAACCTCTGAATCTGGACGCAGCTCTAATCTTGTTCGCAACCAGAAATTGATGGACCGCTTCTCCAGGTAAGAGTCCAAATTTGAGTCTCAACAAAAGTTCAAATTTGTTAATTAGACTTATTTTGGCCGTGCGCATACATAGGGATTATCACAGATGAGGGGGGACATGAAAAAAGTGAGTACCAACACTAAAAAAAGCAGTAATGGAAACATTTGAAAACTGGTGAGGTAGACTAGAGCTAGGTGAGCAGTTGACCAGGTGGAAAAGTGATATAAGTTCTTACAATTATTGACTCAAGGAGTAGAAGAGAAAGAAAATAAAAAGCATGACATGAATAACGTATATTCCACTGAACAGTTACCTACTTTGCATTTGTCTGTTCTATGAGTTTGTGCTTGCAGCATTAGAAAGTTAGATTAGTTCATAAGGTATGAATACATTTGCTTGCAATTGTATATCCATGGAGACCTAGTGAGGCACAAATGTGGCTTGTAGAGGAAGAGCAAATGCAGAAATAAAAGTGAGAATAGTTTCTAAACTTTTGCCCATAAAAATAATTTAAAACGATTTCTTTTAAATCTGAAAAGGCTGTAAATCATTTCTGCTCTTATAGGTGGTGGTCCCTCGAGGGCAGTAAGCAGAGCAGAAGGGGACAAAGCTTCCAAAGAGGCAGAGCAGCGTCTGTCTGTCACCCATGGGTCATCTCCACTTCCTCCATTTGGGCCAGAAAGAAAATGAAACCATCTCTCCACTGCTAGGCAACAAGTCAACAGAGGTCAAGGGCTCTCTCACTCAAAGTGCTTCGTGTGGCCCATTTGTATTGTTTTGGCCACACTTCTAGAAGACAGCAGGTCAGCCAGCAGGGCGGCCATCCGCACCGGTGTCTCCAACAAGCTGTAGCTGTCAGATAATTTGATGTGACATTACGCAGAGCCCCCATCCCAAATAATCAGAAACACCCGTCAGCAGAACCCCACTATACGCACCCTCCCGCCTTTCTATATAGCTACATACACATGCTTCCGAGGAGCCATTTTAGAGCTATTACTGCATGATTGTCATACAACACTGGATGAAATAATTTGACGTCTGAAAGCGAGGCGGTTTTCTCGCTCTCATTGCGGCTGTGGGCTGAAACGCAGGACTCGGTTTCAAACATGTGTCTGTTATTTACAGATCAACTTTCTACCACAGCACGGTCCAAGGGGCTTTAAAAGAAAAAAACTCCTGCCATGTCTTGCCAGGACTAAGTGCATGCAGATTGTGACTCTTCTAAGTAGCCTCTGACAGACACATTCACACTGTAGGAGAACCCACAAGCCCCATCATCACCCAACCTTCACTGCTCTGCAGCAAAATGCCAGGACTCTGATTTTGAAACATCTTGTAAGTTCATTCTCCTTCTGTCCTGCTGACTAAGCTGAACTTATTTTTTACTAGGCTGGGATATAATGTGTTAATTGTAAAGCAAAGCTGCCAAAGTTCAAAGTGGAAAAACTAGATTTTGAATCGTTTTAAATTTTCACACTGACAGTTGAGTAAAAAAAAAAAAAAAAAATCACTTTTACACCCTGACAGAAAAGCATACAAGACCTTCTGTCATGTTTAACAACATGTAAGAACTTCATACAAGAAACAGGAGTAAGATTATGTTCACAGATTTAGGGAAACCCCTCATTAGATACCGAACAACAATGAATGGATAAAAAAGACAAAATAAATGCTCCACATTGCAGCATTTCTGGTTATATCACAGAGGGAGATGAAAACCGGAAGTTTTTATAGAGCTCCATGCAAGAGACCATTAAAGCAATAGTAATGCTAGGAAAGAGATGGACACATAAGCACTTAGAGAAGAATAAAGTCTGGTCTGGCAGACCAATAACAGTCTGTGGATAGATCTAAAGAATTTAGGCAATTGACTAAACAACCAATCTTAAAATTTAAATAGAATATTTTTAATTTGACCTAGTTTTATTATTAACTTTTGTATTTACAACTTTTCCTATTTTGTTTCAGTTTATTCATTTTAAATTTTATGAAAGCATGCACCACTTAAGAGTGGCAAAATGATTTATGATGTACTTTGTATATTTTATGGATTTTAAGGTTATGTTTTTTTTTCCACATCCAAACCTTTTACCGATTATCATGTTAACATTTGTGTTATGCTAATATTATATATCCTTATTTTCCGTTCTCCATTATTTTTTCTGTTAATCAAGATACAATATTGTAACCAAAAAAAAAAAATAACTAATTATAGTTACTGTAAAGAAAAAAAGACATTAAGGGGCATTTTACTATCTAAAACATTGCTATATTACATAGTAACTATTAGATTAATGACTAAGTCTGATTTTAAATACGACTGGGAATCACATCACCTACTTAAGCTGGAAGCAGGGATGGATCTAGAGGGGGCACCGGGGGGTCCAAATCCAGCCCCATTGGCCACCCATCAGTATTTATATTTTATGGGGAGGAGTTTGTCTCTGCAGTCAACTAGGAGTCTTCTATGTCATTAAAGATAAAGATTAACTGCTCAACCCATTTAAAGTATATATTATTAATAAACATAAATTAATTTAAACAGCACTGATGTATAAGTATGTGCGTAGCTTTATGACAAAGGAACTCATGAGAATCTGATCCGAATTCAGCGATTTGTTTGGAAAATATAGATGTAGGTTCATTGTGATCAATATAAATTGACCTTAAACTGGTTTCAGTGGCGATTAGTTTTTTTCACCCCTCAGTGCACTTTGGTCCCTGCCTGGACACCCCTGTTAAAATTTCCTGGTACTGCCATCGAATGAAAGCTGATATAAGTTATCAAAAACAAGTTGTCTCATAAATCAAACTGACCTTAACTATATTTTAACAAACTTGGACCATATTTATCTTAAACAGTCAAATTTCTAATTTGATCAACACTCTGAATCCAAGTTATAAGGCTGACTAACTAATCACCATAACATAACTATGCTGCTAAGCAGTCACTTTCAACAGACAAAGTCATCAGCTTTATTTACTCCTGAGGATTTTACCACCAATGATTATTTAAAGGGTGTGTGTGTGAGGCAATATGTTTGTTACCTTGTGAGGACAGTGTAAGGTCAATATCCCAGGAATACACTACATTTTGGGGACCTACTACTTCCTATGCTTATTCTAAGGTGTGAATTGAGTTTAGGTTGGGGACAGGTTTAGGGTTGGGTTTGACTTGGTAGTGGTTAGGGTCTAGATTAGGTGATTGATATAACTGGTGGTGTTGGTGGTGGCTTGAGTTTATTCATTCATTAATTTATTCTTTCTTTCATTCATTCTTTCTTTCTCTTTAACACTAGCAGATTTGGAGGATGAAGAGAAGGACGGATGTCCTGACATATAAGAGAAAGAAGGTCTCAGACACAGGCTGCTTTTGATGTAGTCATTGTTGTGGCCGACTAAAGTGATAGCAAGCTGTTTAAAGCTTCAAATCTACATTTTTTAGACAAATACAATAAATTATAACTAAATTAAGTTTATATTCATTAAAATAACTCTAAATTAGGTTCTTTATGTAACATCTGAGGCATTATTGTTTTGGCTGGGGTTTTAATTTTGCTATTTTATGAATTTCTCTCCACTTTACAGCAACAGTATAAAAATGTACGAGCAAATCCAGATGTCAGAACAAAATATAGTGATGTAATAGCACACCAGTAGCTACACTGTATTTCCGAAATCACATTTTCTCTTTATCGGTACAGATTTATTACAATGGTACCAAATGGAATCAAATGACCAATCCTAGGATTATTTATTTTTTGTTATAAGCAAAAAGAAAAAAAAAGTGAGGCATACGTTCCCTACTATGAAGATTTTTACAGTGTTGAGAATATAACGAGGTAGCGATTCATGAAATCAAATATCTTTATTAAACCAAATAGTGCCCCTAGTCCTCATGATAAACAAAGGGATATGTCAATCTTGTGTAAAAAAAAAAATGCAACTATTACATTTCTGCCAACTTTAGGAGAATTATGAACAGCAAAGAAAAGCAGCCTGTAAAAAGGCCAAAATAAAGGCCTTGCAGAGTGGTCCCGCACTGAAATGTTTGACCTACATGCAAAACGCCTATGTGTGGCACAAAACCAACACTGCACATCACCCCGAGTATTATCCCCACAGTGTGAGGATTATTTTCTTTGGCGAAGAGGGAAGGTAGTCAGAGCCAATGGGAGAGTCACATCAGCCCTTTTGTTATTGTCACTCAAAACCCAGGTAGCATTTCTATACACATTAACGCTGGTAAATACACTTTCTGGGGCTTTGGTTCCACTATAGATCCAATACCTTCTGGGCTTGTTGGGCGGTGGGTTATGTATAGCTGCAGGGCTTTGTTCCACCAGCGGCTGCGGCAAATGACGAAGGTCAATCTCATATATGGGGTTTGTCCCAAAATATATTTTAAGATGTTTTTAAAAGCACCTCAAACTTCGTCTGTGTAGTCAGTTCATCAAGATTATGAAACTACTTCTAAATATGATATTATAGAGGGGAAGAGTACACCTAACAGGCCAATCTAGATGCTCGGCTAATTAAGCTAATCAGGTTGTAGTAACAGTGGAAATTATAAGAGAGAGCCATCAAACCAGGCCAGCGGCTCGGTGATATACCGCTGCCTGTATTAATTTGTAGTGACAGAAAGTAAATATAAAACTGTTCTGGCTAGGATAGCTTCTATTCACTCTTTCTAGAAGGCAACCTGTAAGAAAACCTCTTGAAAGCTACAAAAGACAAGACTTGAGCAAAAGTTCACCTTTCACCAATCCAAACACCCTAACAAACCGTTATTTATTTTCCCAGCCCTACTTATAGATACTATGTATGTTACCCCCTTCCATCGAATGCAAACAGCAGATTCACTCTGCTTTTGAATATTAAATAAACAAAACCAGCATTTTTCTTCAGAATCTCTTCTGTAACAAACTCATGCATCAGTTGGGTTCAAGTAACCCCATGATGCACGCATAATAATCACATTTGTTGTCTACAAATTCGAAAAACAGTGCCTCATAAATTAATAAGTTATATTGACCGAAAAGGCTGATGTCCATCCGTTGTTTGATTTCAAAGCAAATATCAGCAGATACCTATAGAAAGCAAATAATGCTGTGCATCCCTAGTCAGATGGAATCAAGCATAATTGTGTGCTAGAATGTCCTAGTCAAACTCCAGTCCTAAAGCTGATGCTCAGACACTTCAAATTCAATATGACTAAGCTTTTTGTATTTTAAAAGGAAAGTTGGGCATCAAATTCCACTTATAGAGAAAAAGCTAATTCAGACATTCTTCAAGACTAAAATCTAGATATTATTACTGACCATTGGGGTTGCCTGTGAAGCTTCTTGCATTGCATAATAATGGAGTCCATGATTCATAGTGGACTGCGTTTTAGATGGCATTTGGAGGCAAAGCAAACCCAGATTGTAAACTATTTTTTTACCAATCTAATGCATGTAATCTCAAGTCCTAGGAATTTAAAACCATGAGCAGTTTTATATAGGGGGGAGTGGCGGAATCCTGAGGTTCTGAGTTTGAGTCCCACTCCCACAGACTGCCACTCTGGGTCTCTGAACAAGACCCTTAACCCCACCATGGCAGCCCTCTGCAGAGGTAACTTTCTCCAATGTGAAATCAATAAAGTAAATTATTATTATTATATAAATGATTTAAAAAAATAATTTTAATTAAACCATCATATTCTAAAACAAACTTTTTATTTTAGAAAAAGGGAAAATTACTGATTGCTGAAAAAAAAAACATTCAGAGGAGAGAAAACATGTTGAAGCTTTAGCCTCTTTTTAAATGTGTCCTTCATTAATAACATTTTTTACTAAAAAAGAAAAAAATGTTTACAAGTGCATGAAATGATCTTTACTTATTAACAGTTTTATTTGAGATACAAGTGTAGTCCAGTCTGTCATTGGTGTGAATTCTTATATCCAGCCTGTTGCCTGCCATGTTGACAAAGGGTTTGTTGACTTAGCGGGTTAGACTCAAAACAACAACCTCCTAAAACACACCTTTTGAGTGATTATCTTCTCTTCTCTCCTATCTCTGCATGAGGGAGTTTATGTGGAAAAAGAAGGAATGCTATTGTTGTCAACCTCCACTGACATAACACAACAGTTGAGTTTGCACAGCTCACCTTTTAAAAACAGCCTTTTTATATCTAACCTTTTCACAAGACTTTCTACTTCATTCACAGAAACTGATAACAGATGTTCGATCTTTAAACAAATAAAGCATAAACATCTGTGTGTAAACAACATCAGCACCAGCAACTTTAAAACGCGCGCAGTCCTGGCCAAAACTCTGCCGCTGTGAAGACAGAAGAACATGCAGATGTTTCCACATGTGGTTGTAGGGAATCTTCTGAGCGATCAAAATGGCACTGGAAACAGGAGTTTATCCCTCAAACTTGATTAAACACCATGAATATGATGTCAAAGCAAAGAAACACTTCTCAAAACTAAAGCCACCAACAAGCCACAGGTAAATTATTGGGTTTGTTGCAACATTATCACACTTTCCACTCTACATGAGCTCAGTAACTTAAGCCTAAAAAAAGAAAGAGCAGCTGTCATTTTGCTTTTATTTGAACTGTAGCTCTGCTGCCCCTTAATGGCCACACTAGGCATTGCCTCGCCACACAAATAGGGCTTTGTTATTTCCACTATAAACTCTTTGGGGATCTGATTTCTGCAACTCTGTGGCTTTAGATAAGTGGTGAGTGGAAATCAGCCAGAATGTAGCCCCTCGTCACTGCTTCTCATTTTAAAAGCCCTTTAAGTGCAACCATGAAAGAGAACTTACAACACTGACTGAAAGGGGCTGAAAAAAATAAAATAAAATAAGGACCACAAGACAAAACAGAGTTGCCAACAAGCAAAATAGGAAAAACATGAGTTTGTCTTCCAAAACATGGGGCAGAGACAGTGAACACGAGAAAAAGACTTAAGGAGGCAGAGATGGAGACCAAGGAAGCCAAAAAAAAGGAGAAAGAAAGGGACATCTACTCTGGAGGATGATGGTGTTGTTAGTGGTTGGCAAACCAGATGGTACATTTTAGCTAATTTGATTGTTTGTGAAAGAAATCATTCTGATCAAAACCTCAACTGGCAGCCTGGTGTGTCTCTGCCTAATGCAGCCTGACATGTGGAGGTAAGGGGATAGGCTGTGGGAGAAGGGAACCGCAGATGGAGAGGGAGGATGTCAGTATTCGCCCTCTGACTTCAAACACGGGGAAGTGTAAAACCAGGCCATTTTAGTGGTTAAAAACAACTAACGACAGGATTAGAGGAAGTCCACTAAGTGGCCTTGAGACGATGCAGTTTACTTTGACCAGATATTGTCTAAAATGGGAAGTTATGAAAGGAAAAAAAGAGAGAATTTATCAGAACATTGTAAGCTTGTATGTTTAGGTTTCTGTGCTGATTTCAGGAGGAGAGGTATTGTTTGCTGATACTGAGTCTCATTCTAAACCATTGAGAAGATCAGTGCCATCTAGTGCTAACAGATGGCACTGATCTTCTCTGATCTTCCTTCTGTTTTTACCTTACTGGTTACATTTAATTTTTTTAAATGGACCAAATTTTGGGCGTGCTTTGGTTTCGCAGTGGTTAGTGAACTGGACCCATGTATGGAGGCTTTAGTTCTCGCCGCAGGCGAACCAGGATCGAATCCGGCCTGTGGCCCTTTCCTGCATGTCTCTCCCCTTTTCCTGTCAGCCTACTGTCCATAAAACGGGCTAATAGTGCTGTAAAAACTCCAAAAAAAAAAAAAAGGAACACATTTTAATATGGGTCAAATAACCTGGTTACACACAGAAAGCAGTTTCCCCTCAAATATTTAACTTAGGGAAAATCCAAACCAATCTGGTTGGTGATAAATTTCCCATTGGCCCTCTAACTGGTAGCGTAACTCCTGGTAGCAGGAGCTGCCAACAATGAGTGCGATAACTGGCGATTAGTGTTTTAAACTTCAGAGGCATTTCAGTGCAATACAATTAAGATATTTTGGGAAATTTTTTTAGGCACAAACTGCCTTTTCAAGGGTAGGGATAAACCAATTAATTGGATTAAAGGTGTATAAACAATAATACAAATAATAGTCAACCAATTTAGTAACCTCTTTATCTTTATGTGGCCTATACAGACTCCAAACCATTAATTTTTCGAAAGAATAACCCACTAAAGGAAGTAATCCAAACTATAAAGGCTATTATATAATACCTTCATTTATTTATCTTAAGAGGTGGAGTTGTTGGTGTGGGTGGGATGTTTGTCCTGCTATAGAACCCGGCTGTGATTGACAGGGGCACACTGGCACATACAGCAACACAACCATGGCGAGGAGAGATCACAATAATGGTAATGTATGTGGCTGCTCCCTCCTCCCACACACAATCATTCCTATAGGGACCTGGACGTAAAGACATTAACTGACCATCTTCAGGGCCAGCTGGGTCATGGAAGTTACATGCCTGAAAATAAGCTCTGACAACAGCAGGTTTTCCTCTTTCAAAGTCCCATCTGAGTGTAATGATGTGGCGGAGATGTACAATCCTGATCTCTGCCCAGTTGGAGCCTATGTTTGGCGTTTTTATGAGCCACGTTGGGCTGGGGCTGGGGGAATGAGCGGAGCGGTTCCTCCGGGGATGCAGAGGGGAGGGACCTCATTGACCTGTGGCACAGAGGCCAAATAAATCTGAGCAGATGGCTCTAAAAGTTATGTCATAATTGTTGTGGCCTGCGCTTGGGCCATAGTGCAGAGGACAAAGCTCACCCTGTTGTTGTAGACCAACTTTTAAACCAATGTGATGTGCTGTTTACTTTTCTGACAGAGCAGGATTTAGAAGGTCTGAACTCTGTAAATGAGCGTTTCCACGGAGCTGGGGAGTCTTGTGTTGATATTAGTGATGGAATAAAATGAGGTTGGATTCCCGATGGTCTTGCAACATTATGAGATAAGAGACTGGATCCTTGGGTTAAAATAACTAAACTTCAAGTGGACTGGTGCATAGCAATGCATCTAACACAAAATGACAAGGAATGTGTTTAAGCTGAATATGTACACCCCACATGAGTGCCCTGTGAATGAAACTGAGTATCTTAACAAACCTGCTTTTATACAAGATAATTTTTTTATTGTGTTTGTTATTGGTGACATGAACTCTGATATCACTGATAGTAAATCTTTATTTTGTACTCATTTAAGCCAGTTTTGTGAGGATAGTGGGCAAATTCTCTCAACTAAAGTCCTGCTGAGGCATGGCATACAACCTTATGGTTGGATCACTTTGTAACTACAGCAGATGCACATGCCTCATTGAACCAACATGAAAATCCTGTATAAGTTATCTACTGCTGATTATATACCATTTGGGATGCAGATACATTTACAAGTTAACCAATGACAGAAAAACAACTTTGAATGTAACAAATTACAATTGGACTGGAGCTCGCTCTCAGAGGAGGAACTGCTATCATTCTCTATGTGCATAAATAACTTACCTAGGAATATCTACCTAGATAGAAGCAGTTATTCAGCAGTTATTTTTTTATGTTTAATGTGTGGAGATGATAATAACAAGGGATCACAGATCTATCTGTAGGGATCGCATATAAATTATGTGTGAACATTCTGAGCACAATGAATCCATTTGTTCTGTGTATAATGAATTTGTTAATTTTTGATTGCATCCACTAAACTGCTCCATAAACAGCAAAAAAAAAAACAGAAAAACAAAATCAGGCCAGATTGGAACACCAACGTGGCTGAACTTTATATTAGAGCTCAGGAGGCTTCAAAGGAGTGGATACAGGCAGGGAGACTGAGACTTGGGCCTGTCCTTGAACATAAAAAGTTGACTAATGTCCAATAAAAAGATGCTGTGTGATATATTGGTAAAAATGAAAGAGCAATGAGGGCTGACTCCATGGCCAGAAAACTTTTCAGTAACAATACACAAGACTTTTGGAAAGAAGTTAGAGGTAGGACATTCCACAAAAAATCTCTGCCCTGTGTGGTTGATGGCATTTCTGGCACTAATAGAAATAATGTGGAGGTGTGGCACCAACATTACAGTAGATTATTTAATTGTATTCATAGTGGACCATACACTGTAAATAACGTCTAGAGTACAGATAAATATACGGCCTTATGAAGTTCATAAAGCTATTTCGAAATTGTCAAACAATAAAGCCACTAGGGGTGTGCAAAATAATCGCCATGACGATGCATCGCGATTCTAGTTTTTATGATCTACTGCATCGATTCTTGACACCAAGTATTGATTCTTAATTTTAAAAAAAGGAATAAATAAAATACATGAATGGTTGGCGCACATCGGCCAAAAACAAGTGGAATACAACTTCCAGTCCAGCAGATGTCATGGATGAGTTGACGCCCGCTGCCTCATGTCACAAGCATTTACTGAGACAAGTCATTCATAAACAAAACATGGAGGAGACTGAGAAAATTTGCCCGGCCAGTATGATAACTGGCGAAAAGTGTTTTAAACTTCAGAGACAATCCAGTCCACTACAATTCAGATACTTTGGGAAGTTTTTTTAGGCACAAACTGCCTGTTCAATGGTAGGGATAAACCAATGAATTGGAATAAACGTGTATAAACAATAATTGAAATAATAGTCAACCAATTTAGTGATCTCGTTATCTTTACGTGAACTATACAGACACCAAACCATAAATTTTTTGCCAGTTAAAAATAGCTTGCCAGGGTGCTAATCCATTATATTTCAATCAGAATCAGAATCGGGTTTATTGCCATTGTTAGTGAAGGAGTTCACAAACTAGGAATTTTTTATGGTACAATCGTGCAACATGAAACATAATATGAAATAGGTAAATACAATTATAAAAATCTCTAAAAACACTGGGGTATAAGGCATGCAAAAAATAGACTAATATATACACTTAGGATAAAAATATGGATAAAAAAATAAATAAAAAAATAAATTCAAGTCAGATGTTTGGATGCATTTTGGCTTTAAAACAGAGTGGTGTCCAAATTCATTCCCCGAGGGCTTCCATCTTGCATGTTTTAGTTTTTCTCCATGGAGGTAGTTTCTACCTCCTCAGCACATTAAAGTTATGCATCCGCCTGCTGATTAGCAACCATCAGCGAGCCCTGCAGGTAGCTAAACACTCTGCATTTCAGATGCACTTTGTTTACACCCTGGACCTAATCATCAAATAGTAGGAGCAGGTGAAGCTGAAACCCCACCGACGAGAAAAAAACTCATCAAATAGACTGAATGGTTATTGCTTCTTTAGTGCAGGTTTTGGTATTTTAATTGCTTATTTGTAAAAATGGAAAAAATAAAATAATAAAATAAAAAATTTAATTTGTCCTAATGTTGTTTCAGTGAATCTAAAGATAATTATTTAGGTCACTCAGAGATCTACTATCCTTTTAAGATCTAAATGTAATCAAAATCATCTAGCCTACTTTTTAGTGCTTCTTCATTTGTGTAGGAAAAACTCATTTCTGCTGATTTGGTTTATAAAATAGAATTAGTTTTACAGCCGATGACATCACCATCCCAGCAGATGTTAGTGCTGTGCCTATTTTGATATAAAGTTGTTGCATAACATCACACGTCATTCCTATAACAGTGGGCATGTTGACCTTATTTAGTGGCTGGAATTATTGTTTAATATTTAGTTAATCACCACCCCCCAGACCCTTTGCTTTGGACCTGGCGTTACCCCTGGCAACCCCATGTCATTTCCTGTTTCTCGCTGTTGGCATTTAACAATAAACGTACAGGTGAAACTTAACATCATGGACTCTATGAACTCTATGAACAACTTTGGGGAGACCATTATTCTTTTTGAAAAGCCCCTAAAGCTCTAACAAAAAAATCAACTTTGGTTCATCCAGACGCAGCTCTGATTCGGCGGGACTTCCTTATAAATCTACCCCTGCAGAAAGCACCGATGCTGGGTAGTGACAAACCTGGCTCTGTACTGGAGGTAAGGTAGGACGATAAACAGGTCATCTATGACTAATGTAAAAAGTCTTTTTACTAGCTACAGTGTGTAATTTTCAGCGACATCTAACGTCCAGACTGCAGACCGCAGCAACATGAAGATCTCCCCCCCACCGCTTCTCCCCCCCAACAGTACGGCGAGCGTTACGGGACAAAATGTCTTCCACGACGTCCGCATCACCTACCTTCTCAAGTGATGAGGTTTGTTTACATAGATAATTTTACAGATAGTATTCTCAGGCATAATACTGCCATCTATTGTTCAGTACCGTCTCAGTTCATCTCTCTCAACTTGCCGTAGCTACTTTCGAGCGTAATGGGCGATCTCGCAATCGCTAGTTTGTTGGCTCTGCGCTGCCGTAGCGCAAAGATGTCTGCCTCCATGGCTGCGAGACCCGCTCCTATGTAAATATAAATAACGAATTCTAAGGCAACGCAAATATTAAGGTTAAGAGGCTGAGCTCGTAGATGATGATAAATAACATAGTTATGTATAATATATTACATTTCTGACTGTATATCCCTGTAATTATTACACACTGTAGCTTTAAAGCAATCTAAAAAAACTCTTAATATTGTTTATCTCCATTTTTTAAAGTGAAAAAGCTTCACCTGCAACCACTCCCTGATTAGCTGCTGTATGACCATTTCATATAAAAGTTCAGATTTTTCAGCCTTAGCGATCACCGCCTTTCTCCCGCCATGCGGTGCTGCTGTTTGACATCACCTCAGCTCTATCTAGTAGCACAAGTTGAAAGAGGAGCAGTGAACGCTCTCACCATGTGGAGTTTAACACTATCCGCTTCACCGCCCTTCACCAATAGGAATTCTTGGTGAACTGACTACAAGGGCCATTGCCACCTCCTCCAATGTGAACCCACAATTTAAGGCCCCGTCCACACGAAGTCAAAACAAACACGAAACGCTAATATTTTCCAGAACGTTTGTCTTAAAGATGGAGACGTAAAATAAATGTGATCGACCACATGAATGCATGAAAACGCTGCAAAATGTATGCCAGGCCTGTAAGTGGCGCTGTGGTGCCAAAGGAAAAATAGGCGAAAACAGACAACCCAAAACCTTCGCCTGGTTGCCCTGCGGGTCCATTTTCGTGGTTCAGTCAAATTCAGGTGCTGAACTATGTCGTCGATATTGCTCTGTTCTTCCTGGAGATATTCCAGAAGAAGAAGATTCTGTTGTAAGCTCGACAGCAGGGTGAGTAGCATGAGCAGCAACCATTCAACACAGTACGGCGCCATTTTTGTTGTGATACTGTGTCACGCATGCGTGTTTAGAGACGACGCTATGACGCATGCGTGTAAGAAAAAAATGCGGTCAGAGCTTAAAGATGGAACCGCAAAAACGGTGTTTCAAAATCTTCCCACTCTGAAGTCTTAATAAAAAAAGATCGTTTACAGACCCCCGAAACGCCGGCTTCGTATGGATGAGAGGCTGGTTTGGTGAAAAATTTGTGAATTTAGGCCAGGGTCTGACTTCGTGTGGACGGGGCCTAAGGATGAATTATGTGAGAAATATAGTGTAGCCGATTAGATTTTTAAGAAAAAAAGTAACAGCAGTTTAAAAAGCTAAGTTGAGCCAAAAGGAACGAGTAACAACTAGCTTCCTGGAAATGTAGTGGAGTAGAAAGTACAATATTTGACTTTGGAATGTAGTACGGTAAAAGTTAAGTACCTCCCCAAAAATATTCAAGTAAAGATATTCAGAAAATGTCCTTGAGTTCAGTAATCAAGTTAATGCACTCCATCACGGTCCACCACTGGGTTTTACTGCTATCAGGAAGTGATGTTGGTATAAGTTCAGTGTGTTACACTTTCAGATCGGAGGAAGATCAACTACTTCCGATTCAATTTATCACATTTAGGCTGTGATCCTGTCTGCAGTCCTAAACACTGATACTCCAAGTGTTGAGTTAATGTCGGAATACTACTGGCAGCACTGAACACTGAGGTAAAATAAACCTGCAGGTCCCCAGTACCAAATGACCTGAAAGCCTCCTTTTCTTCCTAACTGTAGCCTGACAGATAAACCATCTTTCTTGGCTGCTAAGACCTAAAGGAACTAGCCCTAACCTATTTCTATCATACAGCTGCACATGGTTCAGATAGGAACTAACAATTAAAATAAAATAATTCTCAGAGGTCTAGAAGTGGCTTTAGACACAGCAGAAATATGACAAAAACAAAAAACATACCTGATTAAAGGTTTTGAAGTGCAGTTCTTTGAAGATAGCATCCCGATTCTCTACTTCCATCCAGCCTGTTGCCCTTAGCTCCATCACCATCTGATCCCGGTCTGCAGGGCTGAGCCAGTGGGAATCTGATGACTGGACACAAGTGACCCCCATCATGACAGTCAGATATTTTTCATTCCATTTTTATTTTGGTTCTTACAGAGAGTTTCAACTATGATGCCAGAAAATCAATACACAAACAGGAATGATGTCAGAGAAACTCTGAATATCTTTTTTTTTTTTTACATTTCAATTATATTATATTATATATTATATTTTTTTCTGCCAAACTAAATGTATTATTTCGCCATACTAGTCTGCATGCTAAAATATCATTATTTTCTAAAATGTTTGCTCATTGGAAGAGCTGGCCAAGCAGCAAAAATCTTAAATAACCTCTGCAGTGAGACCTCCAATAATCTCACATTTCATTTCTAAACGTAATGTTACCGAGTCTGAATATCAAAATTACGGCTGCAAATTAAAGTTTATTTGCTTTGCCTGAACTACTTTAATATGACTTGTTAATTAAATCGTACCAACATAATAGCTTTTCTAAGAATTCATTGTATCAATTAACAGATTATTAAATAACTTATTTAACCTGAATGTAAATAAACCAATCAGTTGAGGAGAATAATGAATCAGAATTTGATAGGTTGTGAGAGTTTGGTCAATCCAACAAAAATAAATGGTATAAAGTTGCATTCAGTCATACATATAATATCATGTATGACTATAAAAGGGTTGAATCCTCAAGCCATAATACTATATTATTGCAATCATTGTTTTCCAATTCCTTTTCTTGACTTAGTAGAGCATACTTATTATTGCAATTACGAAAACTATAAGAGGCAAGCCTAAAAATATATATAATTATCAGAGCATTCTCCTAATGTGGACACTGTAGTCAATGAAAATGAGATGGTATGGACTCTGTCATGACTTAGAGCAAAAAATAAATATAAATGGTAGAATAAATAATGGATCTTTAACTAACTGTTTTGAAAATAAATAATTTATCTGTAAGGATCGCAAATATATATATTTTTTTTTATGCTGCTACTTGGGTGCAATCTTGTGTCTCCAGAAGATGGCGATGTTGCACCACTAATTGGGAGCTGTCAATACTGTTTACATTTTATTAGTAAATCCTAAACTATATTTTACTTACAGTATCAATTATATAATTCATATCTCAACATTTTATTGTGGCGAACTACTCGTATTGTTATTTTATAGTTTTTCCCAACTTATAAGCTTCTTAAATACTGCATTTAGACACTTATTCCCAAACTGAAACGCGATATAATAGAAATAAACGTCGGAAAAACAGAATAGATTATAAATAGTATCGCAAACATAGACAGATTTTCCAATTAAAAATGCAAAAAAAAAAATATGTAAGAACTTTATCAGAATTCAGTGTTTTCCACTCGACACAAACTAAACTTAACATACACTACTGCTGACTTTTCCAAACTTATCCCACCAATAAACACCGTTATCGGGGTAACTGTAGTGTCCCGCTCGGATTTAAAGGAGCTAAGAGGTGCTAATGCAAACAGAGGCGTTCAGGCACAGCTCTCACCATTTTAGAGGAGTTTCTGTGGAGCACGGGTTCCTTCAGGATACTCAGCCGGCTGCAGGGCCGAGACCTGCTCGTCCTCAGGATGAACATTAACCCAAACATGTCTGTAGGCTGAGTTTTTGCTTCACAGCTGGTTCTGCGCAAATGCGTGTCCTCCCGTTCAGGGAAGCTGTTCACAATACTGCCTGATCAAAATTCATATGAACTTAAACATTTTTTGCTTTGTTACGTTTATTCTTGGGGTAGTAAACATTTAGAAAAAAAAAAGAAAAAAAACAGGGTTAATTATTTTTAAATTATTTTACACTGCTCAAAAAAGAAAGGAACACCTAAAAAACATAATATAATTAAAATCAAATCAATCTTCTTACAAATCAATCTTAGAAAGCTGATTGGCAATCACTTCCCGTAAAGGAGAAAATATATGGAATTCACTTAATATATATATATATATATATATATATATATATATATATATATTATTATTATTATTATTTTTATATAACCTATATAATTCGTATATAGTACAGCACTGAGCACATGTGACAGACATGGCAGAGTCTAGAGACACAATGGAGAGAGATCTACAACCTGCAACATCCTTCAGTGTGATCACTTTAGAATAGAATTCAACTTTACTGTCACAAGTACAAAGCAACGAAATTCACTCTCTGCATTTAACCCATCCATTTGGGGAGCAGTGGGCTGCAGGTGTGCAGCGCACAGGGAGCAGTGTGAGGGTTAATGGGTCCTACCCAGGGACCCAGAGTGGGAGTGGGGCTTGAACTCAGAACCTCTAGGATCCAGGCACAATGCCTGAACCACAAGACCAAAAATCTCCTTTGGCAGTGGGTTGGTAATGGTGTGGGGTGGCATTTCTTAACAGTCCTCCATGTGCTCACCAGACGTAGCATGACTGCCATTGGGTACCAAGATGACACCCTCTGACCCTTTGTGAGACCATATGCTGGTGCAGTTGGCCCTTGGTCCCTCCTAATGCAAGACAATGCTAGACCTCATGTAGCTGGAGTGTGTCAGCAGTTCCTGCAAGATGAAGGCATTGAAGCCATGCACTGGCCAACCCGCTCCCCAGACCTGAATCCAATTGAGCACATCTGGGACATAATGTTTGATTATTCCACCAACGTCACATTGCACCACAGACTGTCTAGGAGTTGGTGGAGGCTTTAGTCCAGGTCTAAGAGGAGATCCTTCAGGAGATCATCACCCACCTCATCAGAAGCATGTCCAGGCATCACAACTAGGCCATACAGGCATGTGGAAGCCACACACAATACTGAGCCTCATTTATACTCGTTTTAAGGACATGTCATTAAAGTTGGATCAGCCTGTAGTTTGTTTTTCCACTTTAATTTTGTATATGACTCCTAATCCGGGCCTCCATTGGTTATTTTGATTTCCATTGATTTTGGTGAGATGTTTTATTTTATGTCAGCAGATTCGGCTTTGTACTAAAAAAAGTATTCAATGACAATGTTTCATTTATTCAGATCTACTGTGTGTTGGAGTGTTCCCTTTTTTTCGTAGTGTATATTTCTAAATAAAATTAAGATTTTCATTTTCTTTTCAAATTTACATTAAACCTTACTCCTGATTGAAAAATAAACTAAAAGACTGTTAAAAAAACACTTTAAAACACTTTAAAATCATTTTTTGACACTGCTTTCTATTGTAAGGGGATTTGGGATTTTTTTCTAAGTTAGACCTTTTGATCAGCCTATTTTGTTAAAGAAAAATTGCCCTCTTAACCTTTTTTCTTTTATCTATGTTTTTCTTTTAAGAAGCTGTATATTTAACCTCAAGATCAAATAGTACAAAACGAAATTTCCTACATTATTTTTAATATAATTTATCCAGACCAGAAAGCAAGGCAAGTTTTACAGTTTTCCAGGTACACTACTTGGTATAAGTAAAATATTCACTGTTCTGAATTAAACTCAAAATCTTAAAATTCTTTAAAAAATTATATAAAACATAACCTTTTAAATATTTTTATTTCACCCAAAAAACATGAATCATGAATTAATTGGTATTATAGCCAAAATCTAAAAGTTCAGAGCTTTCAACGTTTTCATTCCTGATGCTCGTGCTCCTGTCCAGGTATGAGCCAGCGGAGGCTGTCCGCCCGCAAGATGGCGTAGACGGTAAAGCCTGTGATGAAGAGGATGGAGAAGACCAGCAGCCAATCAATGCCTCTCACAGGGATGCTGGAGAGTGGCCCAAGGCGGTCTGCCTCCGTCACATTTCTGTTGGCATCTGCTTCAAACCCTGAAAAAGGCAAGTGAAACATCCATGCTCAAATTTACCATTTAGTTGAATGGAAATTCTCTCCTCTGGGGGTTTACTGATGGTATCTTAGGGATGACAATCGATTATTTGAACATTTCTTTAAATATTTTTGTTCCTTACAGAAAACAAAATGCATCATTAACAATGACTATTGTAAAAAAAATCATTTATTTCCTCCTGGTCTTGCTGATGCTACCTATGTATTGTGGAAAAACATGGGGTGTTAAAACCGTTATGGATCTAGTTAAAGATGACACTTTTCTGAGCTTTTCTGATTTGTCTTCTGAAAAAAAGCTTCCGGCTACTCACTTGTTTCATTATTTTCAGAAATGTCACTGTATATCTTCCTTTTTAAAAATCTTATCCTTATCTTCCAAACACCCAACCATCGGAAGAATTACCACCACTTAAATCTAATAAGAACTCATTTATATTAGTTATATATAAGCTCTTATGGAATTAGATACATACCAACATCTAAAGTTAAAACATCTTGGGAAGATGAATAACCATTTTGGATCAACAGTGGGAAAAGGCTGATATCAGCTATTCGGTTTAATACATATTCGGCTAGGTTGCAACTTATTCGATTTAAAGTATTGTACAGAGTTCATTATTCTTAATTGCACCTTTCAAAAAATTTCCCAGAGATAATAGATGAATGTGAAAGATATGATACAAGCCCATGCGACCTGAGCCACATGTTCTTTTTGTGTCTGACACTTCATAATTTCTGGAACAAATTGAATGCTTTTTCTCTAAAGCCCTAAAAACTAAAATTCACATGAATCCTTAATTAGCTATTTCTGGTATCCCAGTAAATTCTGTTTTAAATGACACTTTTCACACCAAAATATTGGCTTTTACAGCACTTATTGCCAGACCATGGTTTCACAATGTTCTATCATTTCTTAAATTTTCTAATGAAAGGAAACCTATTCCTTTATGAAATATTGTAAATCACTTCAAACCGTGCCTTCATAATAATATGCCCTTCCTCTCCCCCTCCTTGCATTGGTATGTTTTTTGGGGAGTTTATTTAGATTTTTGTTTATTGAATATATGTGTGTTATATGTAACGGCCTTTAGATTTGACTTGACTTAAGTCCATTGTAGGCCTATTGTTTCATGGGAGGAAAAACGAGAAAAGGTAATGTAAGACATTTTGTATTTTCTTGATGTATATTACTAATCTGTTTCCTTAATAAACACATTTATAAAAAAAAAAAAAAAAAAAAAAAACTAAATGCATGAAATACTTAAACGATTGCCTCAGAGTGAAATGTGAAATGTACTAATTTATAATCTTAAACCATTTTTTTGAGAGTAGAAATGCCATTTTTGGCCTAAGTTAATTTCTAAAACTCATAAAACAGAAACAAAATGTGGAGCAGGTTCTGTTTTGAATCTAAGAGAAAATGAAAGAATCACAAGATTATTTTTATATAAGCCTCAAACCAGCACAAGTCCATGACCTTTACCCTATTGGCTTTCAGCTAAAAAAATGTACTTCCAAATATAGGCTGTTGGTTGATACATTAATAGACCAAACATGTTGGGAATTCTCAGTTTTAATACACTTAATTAAGATCAGAACTGAAATTTGTAATGATTTGTTTATCTCTATTTGAAAGATAAACAATAAAAACTTTTGTTTTCAAGTCCAAGAACAGTTTTTTTTTCTAATTCTCAACAGCATAAATACAACTAAGGCCTAAAGTAATTAGATCTGCAGAAAGCTTAAAGGCCTGAACACACTAGCTGATAATATAACTTTTTTATCCTTAATCTGATTTTTTTTCCAGGTCCCACTGGCTGCGTAGAGAGGCTCCGACCAGTTAGGGTGGGCAGATCTGTGCAGATTTTTTTCCACTTCTGTCTCTGTGCTATGCACAAATTGAAACAATTGCCCACATTTGATGGAGACAGATTATGAAAAGTCATTAAAAAATAAATAAAAAAAACGGACGGTTTATATGCTGTGAGGCAGTGAGAGGTGATTCTCAAAGAGAGATCTGTGAAGTTTATTGAAGTTTTTCTTTCTATTTTTCATAAAAAGGTGAGAGAGACACACCACGCTTATCTGCTCTGTCTGCCCCTTATTATTTAGATTTTTGTGAGGCTCAAAGAGTCTCACTACACTGCAAAAACAATCTAGAAATAAGTAAAGATTACTTAAATTAAGTGTAGATAATTTAATTTGAGTAGATAAGAGGATTTGCCAATGGAATGAGCATTTTTACCCTTAAAATAAGATAATTAGATAAAATTCAATTGAAATAAGAAAATGCAATTGTTTTTACTAATTTTAAATGTAAATTGTCTTTTTCCATTGGCAAAGTGTCTCACTTACCTCAATTCAAGAAAAAAATGCACTTATTTTAAGAAAAATTGACTTATTAAGTTTAAAATTTATTGCAGTGTATTTTACCAATTTTTTTCCTCCTGAAGTTTTTTTTTTCCAAGGAGATTGATAAAACTGCACTTTCTGTCCTTTGGTGTCTTTGCGAGGCTCGAAGAGGGTCACTATTTTATCCATTTTATTTCCTCGTGAACTGCTATCGTGGATAAAGTATTATATTTTTATGTATAAATTGATTGATTTATTCATTGTTTTTACAGTTTTTGAGTTTGTCCCGCTTATATACATGATGTGCGACTCCAAAACTGCGGTTAACAGATTTTATTTAGTATTTTCCCCTAAAGTTGATGTGTTTTACTTTGTAACCGTGTCTCTCCTCCTGTCAGACCTATGAAATTGCCTCTGAATTGCTGCATAGTCTGACTAAAGCCATGCGTACACTGCGGTTTTTGGGGTGATTTTCCAGCCGTGCGAGAATTTTCCGATCGGGCCGACTTTCAGCCTGGTCGTGCGTTGTGTAGTGTACAGGGGAGTACGAGGGGCGATCAGCTTCTCGCGACCAGCTCCCGATCAGGAATCGTGAGGCAGTCGTGGGCAAATCGCTCAGGGCGCATGCGCAAACAAGGATTCTTCTTTTTCTTCTTCCTCTCAGATGTAAACACAGAAGCATGGTTGGGGTGCAATGAGTGAAATGCAATTCTTTCTGTAAAATTGACAGACCGTAGTAGCCACATTTTCTCAGCCATGTCTTTTTCCCAAATTCTTTTAGGGCTTTCAGCACAAAATTGCACAAATTGCCAAGGCAGCGCGTTACACTCTAGTGAGCTTAATATTCCCCATTCTATTTGTTTGGCTTCCGGATCGACGAGTCAGAGCAGCTCCATCTCACTGCGGAGCTGAGTCCGACGTGGTTTTTAGTCGTACAGTGTGAGCAGGTAGATCGCATCAGAGCGTCGGGCCAAACATAAATCGTGAGCTGTGAACTCACACTATACGACTAAACCCTGCAGTTTAGTCGTACAGTGTGAGCAGTAGCTGCGTGCAACGATTGAAAAAAAATAGCACCGTTTATGCGCGGCTTAAAATAGACCTGGGGTCTATCTATAAGCTCCCTTATGTAAAATCATGTTGGGTGTGATTATCCCCATTGACTTTCAATGAGCTCCAAAAGCCACAAACTCGCTCATCGGATCAGACGCAAAGTCACATTCCATGCTTTTCGGCCTTAAAGCTACAGTGTGTAATTTTTAGCGACATCTAATCCAGACTGCAGACCGCAGCAACATGAACATCTCCCCCCCACCGCTTCTCCCCCCCAACAGTACGGCGAGCGTTACGGGACAAAATGTCTTCCACGACGTCCGCATCACCTACCTTCTCAAGTGATGAGGTTTGTTTACATAGATAATTTTACAGATAGTATTCTCAGGCATAATACTGCCATCTATTGTTCAGTACCGTCTCAGTTCATCTCTCTCAACTTGCCGTAGTTACTTTCGAGCGTAATGGGCGATCTCGCAATCGCTAGTTTGTTGGCTCTGCGCTGCCGTAGCGCAAAGATGTCTGCCTCCATGGCTGCGAGACCCGCTCCTATGTAATTATAAATAACGAATTCTAAGGCAACGCAAATATTAAGGTTAAGTGGCTGAGCTCGTAGATGATGATAAATAACATAGTTATGTATAATATATTAGATTTCTGACTGTATATCCCTGTAATTATTACACACTGTAGCTTTAAGTCTGCAGCCAGCCTGCATTTATATGCAAATGACACACACTCTTGGCCAGCAGAAAACTTTATACTTAAAAAAACTTGTAATGCTGTAAAAAAAAATAGGTTCTGTTTTCCACATACCTGTCTGGTTTGTAATGAAGGAGGTTAGCATCTCCAACGTCCTGTCCGTGTGGTTGAAGCGAGCCATGGGTTTGGCACCCTGAAACAGCAGGATGTTGGGAACTGCCACCGTCCCAAACCTCGTAGAGAGACTGATAATGGAAATACCAAAAGAACAATGCTTTAAGAGACGGAAATGTGGAGAGGAAAACTCCTGCTTAACAGAAAGAAAATTTAAAGTTTTCATCCATCAAAGTGTTGGCCCATCAAGATAAAATTTGTTTTTGGGGTTTTTTTGCTAAAATAAAATATATTAATAAAAAGCTTCCCGGATGGAAAGGAAAACGTCTTCAAACTTGGAAAGCAAAGACCAGCGGATTGTTTTCTAACTTTTTTGGAATGATTATGACCTGAATGACCGAGAATCTTCACCAGCATATTGCATAAGACTGAATCTACATTTCTTTACTTCTTTTAAAGGAGACACAGTGAGTCATATGAGGCATGTTTATACCATAAAGAGGTTAGACTTCACCTGCTGTGCTGTGAGGCATCCAGTGCCAGGAAATGCATGCTGGGAAAAACACGGGGCAAAGCGTTGAAATGAGGTGCCAGGTTGGCGGAGAACTGACACCAGGTTGTGAAGAACAGCACCACAGAGCACTCTGAGCTGTTGGCATTTAGAAAATCCATCAGGTCCTAAAAGAAGATGGAAATAGTAATTTTTTTATCTAAAGTTATTTACATCAATGAGGTTTTACTGATTAATACAAACACTTGGCTTAAGCTCTCTGTAGACAACATGTGAACTCATTGAACACAGATTTTCAGCAAATTGCTGAAGAAAAAAAATATGAAAAAAATGATACAAACAAAATGAGACACAACCTTCAATAATAAAAAAAAAAAAGATAAAAAATAACTTTCGAAAATTTTTACTTTTGGATATTTTGCAAAACAAGTTTGTTTGCAGATCCTTTCACTGGCAAAGATGACAAAAATAAAAAAATATATATTAAAATAGTTTTCAAAGTGATGAATGTTAAAGTTTGCGATTAGAGTACAGTAAAAGGTATTACTCCCCTTAAACATCTTTTTTTTTTAATGGAAATCAAGTGTTTGCAATAATAAGCAATTAGTACTTTACCCTGAGGAGAAATTTTGTCCCTCTTTTCTTTGCTTAACTGTTATAACTGTGTTATTCTGGGTTCTTCTGTGAAATCTTGAATGAGGAAGGTTTACCATCATATCGATGATACCAATCACTGAGTGTCAGAAAGCCAGACGGCTTTGGAGCCATTCCAGGTTGACACATCTCAAGACTTTGTTTCTTTAGATTGTGACATAATGTTTTGTATTTTGAGATTATTAAGTAAACTTCCTGTTGTCAGAAAGGTTCGATCTAAGATTTCTCGATTCCAGAGGTGAGATTCTAATCAAACCTCGCAGTGGCATTTTTAATTGTTCCAGGTTGGTTTAGATTAGCTTAACAGGAAAATAGAAAGTAGTAGAACCGACCTGTGAGGCATTGAGGACCTGCACGGAGAAGTTCTCCATTCCTGTGATGTTCCTCTTGTCACAGTTTACTTTGTATGTCTTTGTCGTCTCTGTTGTGTTCTGCTCCTCAGCTGGAGGGTGTGCTGGGACCATCTGAAGAGTAACCTGGTGGCAGAAAATATTAATAAAGATCTGTGTGACTTAGATCTATCCAGAGAGCTCCTGTTCTCCAGGGCCAGTGTCCTGCAATCTCTAGATCAGTCTCTGCTTCAACACACTTGACTCAGGTATGCATGATAAGGTAATACCAGCCCTTAAGAATTGGTGAGTCGGAAACCACAAAACAAAACAGCTTGAATTTATGTGTCTGAGCTTCTGCTGACCAACCTGTTGCTCTGATTCTGACTCCTCTTCATCCAGCTGCTCTATGTCTTCAGCCTGAGCAGGCGAAACGCACTGATTACTGCTCTCGTCACAAGGTGGAGAGAAGCCGGATGTGATGTCCTTGACATTCTTGGGAAAAAGGGATTCCATGCGAGACGGATCGACGGGGGTTTCAGTCCCCATCACTGCGTCTGCGATTTCAGCCGTCTTAAACTGCCTTTTGGGCAGAGAGTCCACCTCTTCTCCGTCAACAAACTTGGGATTGTTCTCCAAATCAGACACCGTCTCCTGTGGCAGCACAACCTGCAGTGGCTCATGATTTTCTAAGGGGAAAAAAAAGGTAAAAATAAACCATGATATTTTCAGTGCCATCGATAAGAGTCCTTAGAACACTGATAATAAAGTCTGGGTAATGCTAAGCATAATATATTCAAGAGGGTACATTCTGACCAGTTTCATTCTGGGAAAAAAAATATATAAAAAAAGAATCTGACTGCTGTGTAATAATGAAAGAAATTACAGTATAGTACCTTAAACATCAGGTAAAACATTTTCTGCAGCATCAGCCAATGAGTTGGCATATGGAGCGTAGACAGAAAACACTAGTCTAACACTAGTTTATCTCTTTGGGATGGTAAAATTGCGCTTGTTTATACTGAAACAGCAGCACATGTTCAAACCGCTGAGCAGCTCTACTTTGACATCACTGCGCTACTATTCCTGAAGGCCACTCTGAAAGCAAAGTTCTCCAGTACATATCATATTTGGTGACCTTTATAAAAGAAAGAAGTCACCTGTTTAGAAGTTTTGCAAATCCGGCTTGGAACTGTCCAATATTTTGAAAGCTGTCTTCGGTAAAATGCTTAGAGCAAATGAACAAGTGAGCATCAAACTTTGCAAGGATCTTCTGATACACAAAAATAATCCATGCCTGGCGAGTGTTTGGATACTTGGGAAGACTTTGAAAATTTTCCTTTTTCTCCGTGCAGCCTGGAACACTGCATTTCCGCCCGTGGTTCTGGCTCATTTTCAATAAAGAAACTGCCTGCTTCGTAACTCTTGTAGAAGTAAACCCAACTGCAGGCTAAAAATCTAAACTGGTCGCCTAAATCTACCTCTATTCATATTAAGGCAATGAATAACGGAATAAGGCATGTTAAGGCAACATCCCCGAATTTGTCAATTCGGGGATCTTGCTTATTTGGCATCGTTTCGATTCGCCCGTTTTATGGTGGAAGTTTGGAATTGAGAGATTTGCAGAGAAAGGAGGTGCCGACGGTTCGTTATTCATCCATGACAATGTCATTCTATGACCCCTTGAATGACGTAGTACTGAATTTGTCCTCTGTGTGATAAAAGTCTCCTTTGTTCTTCTTATCAACAAAATCAGGGATACGGTTCCCACACAGAGACTTCCAGACTTCCCTCTTTTCAGAAACCTACTCCTGTTCTGCAGGGGGAAGCCAGAGACAATCCAGCCAAAATACATAGCCCCTCCATCATGTCCTGGGCCTCCTCCCAGTGGGACCTGCCTGGAACACCTCCCCATAGAAAGGCTAACAGGAGGCAGATCTCCTAGCCACCTAAGCTGACTCATCTCAATGTGGAGGAGAAGCAACCATTCTCTGAGTCCCTCCCAAATGACTGAGGCCCTAACCATATTTCTAAGGGAGAGCCCAGCCAACCTGTGGAGAAAGCTTATTTCAGCCGCTTGTATCCAGGATCTCGTTCTTTCAGTCATGATCCAGATTTAATGACTAGAGGTGATGGTAGGAACTTAGACCGACAGTGAATGGAGAGCTTTTCCTTTTGCTCAGCTCTCTCTTCACCACCACAGACCCGTGCAGCTTCTGCATTATAGCAGAGGCCACACCAATCCATCTATTGATATTCCTGCTCCATTCACCCCTCACTCATAAAGAGGATCCCAAGATACTTGAACTCCTCAACTTGAGGCAGGAACTCTCCTCCAACCTAACTGAACAAGCACCTTTTTCCAATTGAGAACCATGGCCTTAGACTTGGAGTAGATGATTCTCATCCCGGCTGCTTCACACTCAGCTGCAAACTGCCCCAGTACATGCTGTGGGTTTTGACAGGAGGGAGCCAGCAGAACCCATCATCTGCAAAAACCAGGGACAAGATCCACCTGTCCCCAAACCAGACCCCATCCAGCCATGGGCGGAGCCTAGAGATCCTGTCCATATGGACAAGATAAACCTTTTCTACCAGCTGTAAATAGCTACACATACAAACATCTTTTACTATGTAACTTTGTGTAATGTTTTGTGGTCGTCACACTCAATTTTGATTCAGTTTTTGCCCAACCTTCTTCTTTGAAAAATATCCTCAGTTACAGAAGACCAAACTGTCATCTCTACAAAAGACCCAATTCATACAGCATTTCAACGTAAAACCTTGTGTTTTTAATAAAAGTTATAATCTATAACCTGCTCATTTGAATGCTGTGAAACATTAAAATTTGAATATGGAATATTACTACTATGTTGATGTAAGTCTACATCAAAGGTTATTTAAAATAGGTAGCTAGTTTAAACCGAGATTAAAAACACACATCGAAGACACCTTGCCGGTCGACAGTTTCACTTAGACAGAAATATTAGCTATTAAAATATGAAATCTAAACATTCACATCAAATGTTAGCATAAACACCCCATTTATTATCAGCTAACAAGTAAATATTTACTGTTTAACTGTCTTACCTTCAGTTGCTTCGACCGAGACTCTAAGTACGACGGAACAATGGATCATAAATAAAAAAACAAAGGTAACAGAGGGTTTACAGAACCTCTGCGTCATATTTTAATTATTAAAAGAACCAATTGGGGGGAAAAAACGCGACAGATAATCAGGTCATGATGAAGAGATGGAAAGAGGTGTTTGCGTCCGGATATACGGAACTATTATTTCAAACTGTGGCGGAAGAATAAACCTGATACACCGCTAAATGTAACTTCCGGTGTGCAAAGTAACATCATTAAATTATATTTGAATTAAAGCTTTTTTCTTTAAATATAGTTAAAATAACGTTAAAAAATAATGCTTTTTCCCATGATGAGGTCAAAATGACAAATAAAATCTCTCTAAGTCTAATGAAACCATACTTTGAATATTTAAAAATATTCTTCAGAAACCAACCAAACAACCAAAAATCGAGGAAATTAACTTAATGGACAGTAAATGCTCTGATGAGTATAAAGAAAGTACTACAATATATTTTTTTAATATATATTTATTATTATTATATTTATTATATAAATTGGAGGAAAGCTGGAAGGATGCCCCTTTTAACAATGTATTTGAAATAAAAAAAGGGAACTCAATGTTAAGATTTCGCACAATATGTACACTAAACAACAAAAAGTTTACTATTTAAAGAATTTGATGGAATTTGTACCTGTTGTCAGGTCGAGTCACAGAATGTTTTATGTTTATTTTTTAACTGTCCTCTGTCTTGGAGGGAAATTGATCAATTTATATGCGACAAAGCTAATTTTACTTTAAAAATGGAGCCTAGAGATGCTCCTTAACAAATCCAATGCTCCTGTTAAGGACATTTGACATACATTTAGCAAAGGTTCTCTCAGTGCCTTCAAAAATGATTGAATAAGGTTCTTAGTGAACTTCTTTCATAGATACTCTGAAGCCAACTACAAATAAGAAGGCAGAATTCGCTGTTAATACTGTATGACAAGACCTATTTGGCCTTCTACATGAAAGGTGTATAATTTATTTCTTTAAGGCTACATTTCATTTAAACATTTTTAAAGAAAGAAATCTAGTTTTAATGGTTTGAAAATATATGCTTTGGTTCTACTCTATTATATCTCTGTATCCTTAATACATCTACATTTGATTTTTCAATTCTGCTTTTTTTACACCAGTAGCCCCAGATTATAACACCAAAATCACCAGCTTTTTCTGTGGGTCTGATTATTTTCTGAAGTTCTAGTTTTAAACCAGATCTAACAGAGAGCACACCTTTTACAACATTCCACTTTTTTTTCTTATCAGTTCATTGATTTTTCCCAAATTCTTGGGAATAATCAAACTGACTTTAGGCATGGCTTGTGAGATGGCCCTCAGTGCCCTTGTTACTCAGCAGGTTTTCTGACCATGCAACTCTTGGATGACTGCCATTTTTGCCAAGTCTCTGTCCTATTGTTGGAACATGAACATGACCTAAATTTGAATGTTGTTCTTAGTTTTTTTTTTTTTTTATGGCTTTTTTATGGAAGTAAAGTGGATGGAATGCCTCTCTTGGGAATAATCATTAATGTTCCATGTGTTCTCCATTTGTGTGTAACAGCCTTCTCTTCGGTTTACTGGAGACACAGTTCCTTAGTAAAATCTATAAGTCTTTACTTTGTGGACTGATAGATTGTAATGACTTGATCTTACAGTCTGTATCACGTTGGGTGACAGTTTCTACTTAATTTTATGTGTTTTCCAAGATAATTAAATGACATGACTTAAACACATTAGCTACAAGAACCTTTTTTTTTATAGCCTTGCAACAAACCTGTATTCTCCTGCTGCTGAAACAAAAATTTGTCACATTTTTTGCTTATGTTTTTATGCTTTTAATTTTTAATAGAAATTATATCACCTTATACTAAATGCAGAATGCTAAAATGTTTGTTATCATAGTTCAGCTTTCAGTAGTTTGACTTCAGTTTTTACTGTAAGCCTTGTGTTTTCCCTTTTTGTCCTTGTTATGTTAAGTTAAATTTAGAGCTATTTGTAATACTTACATAAACATGCTTAAGATTGTTCATTTGAATAAAATAATTTCAGGTGTTTTTATTTAACAAAATTATATGATACTTCACTGATAACATGGCATCACATCATCAGTAAACTTTACATGAATATAACTGTGAAAGATAACATCTATAATTGTGGCATACACAGTTATTAGATAAAAATATAAAATACCTATAGACTGTAAAAGGAAACTGTGCTTACATATAAAAGAGATTTCAAATTTAGTCATATTTATTTTCAATTGTAAAATAGAATAAACAAATAAAAAAATAATATATCTATGCCAGTACCAACAGACTTCCTGGCATAAGGCTGTCAGGAAGCTGAACTCTCTGCCTGCCTCCTGTTCAATGGAACAGCACTGGTTAAAGTCACTAATGATATTCTCATGGCCTCAGACAATATACTTGTATATTTACTTGTCCTGTTAGATCTCAGTGCTACATTTAATACAGTCAATCACAATATTCTTTTAGAACGGCTTGAACTTTCTGTGGGAATAAAG
Organism: Cyprinodon diabolis; assembly: GCA_030533445.1. Classification (NCBI taxonomy): domain Eukaryota; kingdom Metazoa; phylum Chordata; class Actinopteri; order Cyprinodontiformes; family Cyprinodontidae; genus Cyprinodon; species Cyprinodon diabolis. The sequence continues at coordinate 13,693,284 of CM060072.1, read as the reverse complement.
GAAACTGCACTAGGTTGGTTTATATCTTATTTCTCTGACAGATTTTATTTGTTCATGTCAATGATAAATTCTCCTCAAGCTCCAGGGTTATCTGTACCACAGGGATCAGTGCTTGGGTCAATTCTTCACTGTATATATGATCCCAATTGGTAGAATTGTCAGATAATATTGGGTTAATTTCCACTGTTATGTTGACGATACTCAGCTTTATTTGTTAATAAATCCCAATAAAACAAACCCATTGAATAGACTAAGGCATGTCTTGAAAACACAAAGTGAAATTTTCTGCATTTAAATACAGACAAAATGCCAATTATTTTCTCTGCACCAGAGTTTTTGAAAATAAAGCTGATTAGTCTGTCACTTGATCTGGATGGGATTAAAATGGTCTCAGATAATAAAAGAAAAATGTTGGTGTTAGTTTCTTTTATTTTTTATTTTGGCTTCCTGTTAAATCCAGAATATATTTTCCCTCTCACGTATTAAGTTCTAAATAACCAAACTCCATCTTATATCAGAGATATACGGTAATTGTTTCTAACAGAGCACTTCTCTCGCAATCTGCAGTTTACAAGTGGTACCCAGAATCTCTAAATCTAGCATTGGATGCAGATATTTTATTCAACAGGATACTCTCCTGTGGAACTGACTATAAATTCTAGTCCATGAGTCAGACAATGTGCTCAGTTTTAAGGCTAATAATAATAATTATAATTTTCCATTTTGATAAAGCTTATAGTTAGAGCATCTCAGGTTATTCTGAGCTATATCTTTAGTTATGCTACTATACGCATAGACAGCTGGAGGAAATAGGGACCAGTTTTCATCATTCTGCTTCATTCTATATCTAAACTCCAAATCTGTAGTATTTGTTAGTTTATTCTTAACCTTATGTTCCTCTGACTTTTTTTTGTAAAAGTTGCTTCATCTGGCCTGGTGCTCCATTTAGCTGTGACACCATCTTGGATGTAGCCACAAGCTGCTCTCAACTGCCTCAATTATAGATGATAGTGTTGGACTTGTTCATCAGTGCTTTAGTTGGGTTTCTCTCCTATACATAGCTATGGGCTCTGATTTTACTGTGACTAACTGTATGTGCTCTGTTTCATCCTTTTTGACATGAAAACCAGTTCATATCTCATCTGCTTAACAATTTCTTTCACATACAGCGCCACCCATGGAGCTAGTTTAGCATTATCCTTTTTACAAATATAACTTTTTTTTAGACCAGTGCCTCCATGTTCCTTTTGTTTGTCTGCCTCTGTTTTTTTGAATCCCCTATCAGCCTCAGTGGAAGGCATGGTTCTGCTAGTGGGTTCTTTTGTTAAAAGGGATTTTTTTTTCTTTCCACTCTCGCTGCATGTATGCTCGGTAGGAGATTGCCATAAAGCCAACTACACCACATAAGCAACTGTCTACTGTTGCTACATGCTCATCCAGGAGGAGCGAATCCTGCAGTCATTTTGAAAGATTTATTTGGCTTCTATGCGTTCAGTTCATGTTTTCAACAGATTTGATTGGATATATCAACTGCACACCACAGGCAATTAATCCAAGGCACTTATACAAGCATTAACTTACTCAACATGTCACAGATTGTTGTTTTTTTATTCATTTATCACACAACTTTTGAACATTACACAACAATCATGCAAGAATAGTGTGGAATTTTGTACAAAGCTCTACAGGCTTCGCCAATCACACAGAAATAACTGGGTAACATCTTCTCAAAAACACAAATGTGAGATAAAGATGCAGGTGGTAAGAAACAAAACTGTGATAAAAAGACATGGAGGATAGAACTGCTATTGACTGGGACCCTTAATTTGCAATTTCTTGCTTAAAGTAGTTTTGAAAAGGAGACCTGGCCTCATTGTTTGAGGGCAAAGAAATTGTTTCCTAGGGAGGCTGCAAAGGTTTCACAACCCAGACTATCACCATTATAATATTACTTTTTTTTTTGTCCAATTTACTCCTTGGAATTAAGATTGGATTCTAAATTGGGGTCTTGTGGCCAATATCATTTAGGAGTTTGCATTGGTGAGATAAACTCCAAAATTCATACCAACATCCAGCCTCTTTGAGTTGAACATGAGCTTCAGTGTAATATCTACATTCAACCATCCACATTAGGATACTCCGTAAACTTCAATGCTTATTTTAATTTCTTTAACAGTTGTATCACTCCTTTATAAGACCTGAAACCAGTTTTTGGAGGAACTTAATTTCATAGCTTTAAGCAAACTTGATACTAGTTTATATTTTTGGCATTTAACTATACAAATTAAATCATGATTGAAACCTTCATAAAAGTATAGCACAGTTAAGATAGACTGTATACATTTATTTTATGTGCTTATTACACCAACTAGCGAGCTATTTTTGCTAACTAGCAGGGTATGAAGATATACAGGAAAAAAAGAACAAGAAACCAAATCTTTTTTTGTGTGTAAAATACATTTAGTCTTTCAGCAGAACATTGAAACTTTAAAACTTTTTTACATAATGTGAAGATAAAAAACGTTTTACAGTAAGGAAGGAGTTAAGGACTTATAACGACGATATCTTTACCTTGAAGTTAACAATGTAAAGACAAAACGTTAATGTAGAACCAGCATATGTACAATGAAGGAAAGGATAAAAAAAAATTTTCCTCTCTAAACACTCAGTTGAAAATTAAGCCAAAAAAATTTCATTAAGCAGTTATTTTTAAGAATCTGATTTTGGCTAAAAGTTGACGCGTTACAAAAAGATAACACAAATATGTGTTCAGTCTTCACAAACAAAATGTTCAGAAAACTTAACATGTGTTAATACAGATAGAAATATATAGTACATAAATAGCGTAGATAAATCTTTAGTGCTTTAATTATTTAAACAAAGATATTTTTGGTTTTATTAGCGTTAATCAAACCAAGCTAATTTTAGATTTGTTCTCTAACTAGCATGCTGTGACACTGTAAAAAAAACAAAAAACTTTTTTGTTTTGCTAAAACAAAAACTTTCTGAAAATTACTGCTAATTTTTAATCATTTTCAGAAAACTGGACAGAATGTATATTTCTAGGTGTGATAAGATGCCAAAACCACAGAAGCTAGCTTGAAGGTAAAAATGTAACAGGACAACGTGTAAAGACAATGCAAATGTTTTTAAGAGTAACGACAAAAATTGGTACCAGCTATCCTAAACATTTGAAATCTTCATTTGCACTATTTTAGGCATTTGATGCTAGCCTAACAGTCGTCGCAAACACAACTGTGTTCATTATCCTGACACTGAGACCGTAGAAAATTCCTACCACAGAAATATTTCAGTATTATTTGTTTATTGTTTAATCATGATTTTTACCTTTAATATTGCAAATCTACTAAGCTCATGTTATGCTTTATCTAACTAGCGGGACGTACAGATTTAGACCAGAGGTCATCAACATGGTACCTGTGGGCACCAAAGGGCCCTTAAGGATCACAAGGGCCGCACTCGGCTTCTTCTGAAAACAGAACAACTCACCAGTGGGCTTAGTTAGAAATTGTACTTATACTTTTGCTCTTCTTTTTAATCATTTATACAGCACTTCATCATATTAGCGATACAGATTTGAAAATGTCAATATTTAAAAGAAAATCAAAAATGTCAAGTTTACAATTGAATGTGTTTATTATGGATGAAGTTTAGATGAATGCTGACCCCTCCACCTCATAGGTCATTATTGGTAGCCTTTCCTATGACTCAGTAGCCATGAAGTAGCCCTCAGCCTTTAAAAGGTTTGTGACCCCATAATTTAGACGTATTTTTTTAAAAGAAACAACTCTGTTTGGGTAAACCAAAATAAACTACTAATAACAGCAACGTATATTTTAAACAGAAAATCAGTATAAATGTTTAAATTTTACATTTATCGAGGATTTTAGAACCGAGCTTAGGTTGGAGGTTAAGAATTACGGAAAAAGTGTAAATTTAAGACTCAAAATTAGATTTAAAGACTTCAATTAGCCTCCATAATCCATTCTGACACATACTCATACTTTGAATAACAATGTACCCATCATTTCTTTTAAAGCAGAATAGATTAGTAGAAAAATCAGACATAAAGAATCTTGTTGGGAAAATAAAATACATTCAGGAATGACAATTTGAGCTTTCAGTATGAAATGCAGCTTAAATGTTCAACTTAAGTCCGTGTTGTTAATCATACCAGACTGCCTCCCTTTTATCTAGTACAATTTCAACGCTAAATTAAACCTTTCAAGATATCGAATTCTTTGGTAAAACTTACAAATAATTTTTTCTGACTCTTTCTGTACATTACTTCACTCTTTAAAGAATCCTAACAGTTATTTAAATACCTTGCACAGAATGTCAAAAAGTACAAGAAAAATAAAAACAATAGCAGAGCTTTCATAGTATCCATGAATACATACAATGAATTATTGCACCAAATGTACCAATTCTAAATTATTACCAAGAGGAGCAACTAAATACAGTTACAGTACAACTCACAGTTGCTCATACTAGTCTTAGCCTATACCATGCTTTTGTGTCGTATATATTGTGTGTATATGAATTATAAAAAACATAAATACAATAAACGAAGCTTGACAATTGACAGTAATGTATGAGAAATACTAGGTACTTCAGACGCCTGTTAAAGAATGTATTCTGTGTACACATCTGTAAATCTAATTTGTTCACAAATTGTAGTAGAAGCATGAGTTTAAAGGCTTATAATGGACCAAAAAACACAGTAAATAGTAAGATCAATACATAACCATGACTGGAGCTTATTTCTAACTAAAAAAAAAAAATAATAATAAAAAAATTTATTAATGTATTCTAGTTGTAAGCAATGATTTCTTTGTAAGAGTATGATTAGATTGTAATGAATCTAATGTTACAGGATAAGGATAAAATTAGTATTATAGGGTTATTTCATATGATCAGAAAAGCAGAAACTTGCTTTAGGCCATTAGTTTCGATAATAACACAACTTGACAAAAAATGTTGAGAGTACGTTTAATTGCTCTGGCTGCAGTCCGACTGATGAAGCAGTGCGTTATAAATAAATCCTTAAAAGGTCATTTTACTTGGTTTAGATTTAAAATGATCAAAGGTACAGATTGGTGACAAAACCAAGAAATACAAGGTGTCCCTTCTTTTTATATCTACCGCATAACAGCTACAAGTTTACCATGTTGAATCAAAGACAGTTTATCATGTAACACTAGTAAACAAAAACAAGAATATTATTTCTTAACACGATGAAAGATGGATTCATAGTTAATGTTCGTATATTTTCTGATATCAAAAAAAGCCTCTTGTTTATCTACAGCTATTTGTAATGAGGTAACGTTTATCATACTTTTCTTTTGGATGAGATAATTACACGTGGTTGCTGTGTAGAAAAGGACTGATTTATAAAATGTACAAAACCTATTTATAGTGTAAGATACAAGTATGAGCATTGCAACAACAGAGAAAAGTGGACAGAGTCAGTGTGGAGAAACTATTTCTGTGAAGAAAGCCAGAAAAAATATTTCAAGGACTTATTGGGCAGCAGAAAACAGGACAAGAAGTTAGGAAGAAAAGCCTGCAGGATAAACATGAATCCCAACGGTTTCAAACTCACTGAGAATAATATTAAGAGATAAATACAACACTTGTTAGTTTCGTAATGACTACAAAACAAAACATGAAAAAAAGACACATAACTTATCTCTAACAATCTCTAGGCTGAGTTGTTTCAGACAATAGCATGCAAATAATACATAGAGCTTTTTGAAGCAACATTTTGAGTAACAGTAAAAAGAGAGTCCTAAAAGGCAGAGTTCTTCTGAGAGTTGTGGAGCTGCCTGAAATTAAGTTGTTTTCTGATGCTGTTAGTTTGTAGCCGACCCCTCCACTGCATTTTTTCAATCATCCCAAAAGAGGTTCTGAACATTTAAAATGACTTTTCTGGCTGCAAAGGAACAAAGACGTCTTTCTCGACTTCATATACTTGCCATTTCAAACTAGCCTACAGGGCATGTTTTGTATTGTATTTTAAAACCACAATAACTAAGGATGATACAAATATGAAAAATTAATTGAAAAACCTATTATATTTTTAAAAAGCAGGAAAGCTGTACTAGTTAATGATGAGGACATGTGGATCCACAGTGTCTAATTAAGTATTGAGGTTATTGGGATATGGATTTTTAATAGGAGTAGTTTAAGCGTATGTGTGTTCAGATCTCAACAACAGAGAAAATGAAGACTTTGATAAAAACGATCATCTACACAGAAATTGTGTTTGATAGGACAGATAGCTTGAGCAGGAAGTAGTGAGCAAGACCACAGATTTCCACAGCTATCGCTTGTGAGCAAAAGGTTTATAAAATTAAAAAAGTAAAATCTTTTACAGATATTTTAACATCTTATGTGAATGTTTGATTACAGTCTCTTGTTCAGCTTAAAATCTTTTTCTGTGTCTGAGCTAATCAAAGAGAGGATTTCACTGATACATCGCCAATGCCTTCTTTTACAGTACCTCAATTACCATGTAATAACATGGTAATAACATAGCTAGACTAGGGCTGGGTATATTCGCCAAAGTCATGAATCGATTCGATTTTGATTAATACAGTTCTAAATCGATTCATTTCGATTCAATCTGTTTTTACAACAAAGTGGTTCAACTGTGTTTCAAAATACTCATGTATTTTATTTTTTCGTGTCACATTAAACACAAAGTGCAAACTTGTAAATAAGACAGTTTAAACTTGAGATGTGAACAAAACTGTCTCATAAGTGCAAACTTGTTTGTGAAAAGTGAAGCCCACGAGCAATCAAAAGTGACACAGCGGGGACACAGCAGACATGCTTGAGCTGCATTAGCTTCACTGCAAAAACCATATTTGCAGCATTGTCTGTTAACAACTACAGGGTTTTTGCTGGTCAGTCCCCATTTGTTAATGTCTTCAATCAACCTATTGGCTACATTTACAGCTGTCTGGCTTGAAGTCATCTTGAGTGCATCTGTCCTGCTCATTTGAATGTGAACGTCGCGCACGTCACTATAAAACGAATCAATCTCATTCCCTAGACATCAATTCTGCAAAAATGTAAAAGAATCGATTCAAAATTGATTAAATTAAATTTTTTCCCCAGCCCTAATTAAGACACTATATTACTTGGTAACAAAAAAACTTTATTAAATTAAGGCATATAATTTCATATTGATTATCTGCATGCAATTATTACAATTCTATGTTATATGTATAACAGTGTCTAAATCTAAGATGTCTAACTTTACCTGTCTGCTTAAAATTTGAAACAGCACTTACCAACATTTCTTGTTAGCCAGTAATATAGTATAACTTGCTATGTTATTACATAGTTATTGATGTACTTTAAAGGAAAGCGTTGGTGATGTCTAAACTGCATGCCCCCATTTTCCTCCACATGTCATCATGGCTTAAAAAAAATACTTTTTAGGACCAGATTGTTGAAAAAGAAACTAACTGCTGATGGATTGAAAGATTTGAATGTGAATGGCCATATTTGGCAGCTATATTACTGTAAAGAAGTTAAACACACTGCATAAAACACATACAGATTATGTAGAGATAAATGATACATACCAAACATGAAAATATGTCCTGTTATGCAACAATTAAGTTTGAAATAATTATAATGTTTAAAATCAGACATTGAAGATTAAAGGCAGACTGAGTTTGTAACGGACTGCTTTTGAATTCCTCCTTATGGTTCCGGTTTAATAGGTCTCCAAATCCCGGCACTAAGACAATGGTTGTCCTGATTTCACCTCTCTGGGTAAATTACCCTGTAAATATTAACTTTAGTGAGTAAAATTTAAGCTGCAGATTTTGCCATCTTTACTTATGTCTCGAATGGACATTACATCATTCACTGATAGGAATTTTGGCATTCCAGTCGTGAATTATCACTCCTAAACAACTTTTAGCTTCATTTTCAGCAGCCTCAACGTAGTTTTTTTTCCTTTTGCAACTTTTTAAAATATTTCTAAATTGCTTTAATGATAGTGAATATAACAGACAAGCAAGAACACAACAAACAACACAATTAAATATTTCCTTGAAATGATAAGAGTAACAAAAAATAATATTCGTCAAATATATTATATCAATTATACCATCTAAATTAGAGATAAGAGGAGAAGTATGTTGAAAAAATGTAAAACTTTTCATTTTTAGGTCAGGCAGTTTCCCACGTTTCTTCAAAAGTTGTTTTTGTTGGCAGCCATGGACACCCAAATTCATTTTTCTTAACTTGTTTTAAAATGCTACACATAAGTCTAAAATGAAGCTGCTACTGTGACTGCTTAAAGAACAGCCATCTTTGTTCCCATGAAAAACCCTTGATGAAACTATAAGAAATATCAAACGTTAGCACTGAGGAACAAACTGGAGATCAATCCGGTGACAGGAGCACAGAATGACAGCAAGACAAATATATTTTAAAAAATGTCATCTCTGCCCAACAAGGACAGGCAATGTTTCTAGCTGTGAGCAGCTCAGGGTGAAGCAGAAACAGGGCAGAGCCTTTCCTCGTTACCTGGCTTCTCTTTGCAGGAAGGTTCACAGAGGATTTCTTTGTGTGGTATTGGGTAGGGGAACGCCGCTCCGCTGCAGGCGCTGCTGTAAGCCAGTTTGTTGAGTCTGGACAGGCCTTTGATGCTGCCAGGAGGCCGTCCAGGGCTGACTTTGTATCCCGCGGCTCTGGTCGTGCCCAGCGGCCTTCCCGGGCTCGTCTTGAACCCCGCGGCTCTGGTGGTGCCAAGGGGTCGTCCGGTGCTGGTTCTGTATCCGGCCAGCTTGGTGGTTCCCAGCGGCCGGCCTCGTCTGCCTGTCTTCCCAGCACCTTTGGTCTTTTTCTTAGCATCATTGGGTGTTTGCTCTGAGCCTTTTAAGCCGGGTACCTTTCCAGGTGAACGTGGGTCTCCTCCCAGAATATCCTGTCTGTGACACACCATCGGCTTATGGCTCTGGGTGGGTAAGGCCATGGGTGCCAGTGTCATCTGAAGGGAGGTAGGAGGGGGGGGAGGGTAGAACTTGTTGGGTTGCGAGGTGCAGAGTTCAAAATGAGCAGTAGGGTGCTGGGCATCCTCTGCCAGGCAAGACGGCCTGCTGCTCATGCAGAAGTCAGTGGTGGTCACCTGGCGCATCATCTTTCGCTGGGGGTCAAAGCAATAAGTCATTACTGCACAAAACAGACTGTGATGTTTCTATTGTACAAAGTGAGGACAAAACTAAAAATTAAAATCATGCAGAGCAACTCATTTCAGTAATATCCACCGTATTTATTTTATGGACATTTGATCTGCTAGTATTTGACTAATTTAATCTTGGTATAAATCCAGCTATTCTGAATTCTTCAGAAGTTTTCTAAAGAGCAGAGTTCTGACCAACCATAGGAGACTCCATCACATCCCACCAGTCGGTAAATTACTGTAAAGGTTCGCTAATGTCAACGAATATTGTTTAAAGCCTTAGTCATAAAGCTCTGAATGATCTTGGGTATGTAGACAGTTGCTGAACTGAACAAGGGGAGGAAACATTTACACTTTATGCTGATGAAGGTTCTCAGTCATCCAGGTCGTAGTCATTCCAAAAAAGAAAATCAAAAACAATACACTGGACTTTGTTTCCAGGTTTGAAGACGTTTCATTTCCCATCCAGGAAGCTTTTTCCAATTCAAAATGTCAGGAAGAGCGTTGAGTTTGAGGCTTTAAACTGAGGTTTTATACGGTAACAACAGTTCTAGGTTTTATATGTAACAAAAACAAGGCTTTATAAAAAAAAACAAAAAACACACAACACTATTCCTGACATTTTGAATAAGAAAAAGCTTCCTGGATGGGAAGTCAAACGTCTTCAAACTCGGAAACAAAGTCCAGTGGATTGTTTTTAATTTCCTTTTTTTGGAATTTAGACACTATGGGGCTTGGATCAGATCATCCCAGTGTGATACCCTGAATGTTTTTATATTTGCACAAAAATATTGACAAGGCAAATGTATTAATGTGGCACATTAAAAAAGGAAGGCAATTCAAAGTGCTGTACATGGACAAAAGAATATAATAGGAAAACAGAGAAAAGTATATTGCAGAGGTAATTGAAAAATTAATAAATATTAATTCAAGTAATAATATGACTATAAATATGTAATAAAATAATTTCTATTAAATTCAAAGGAAGGTGGACTACAGACTCAATAATGATTAGATAGAGAGTTTGTTCCAGATTAGTGGAGCATAAGAACTAAAAGTTACTTCTTCCTGTTTGAATGTGGGTATGCAGATTAGATCTGAACCCAAACACTCGAGATGACTGGATGGTTGGTACACTAATGAGAAGTCCGTAAATATTTGTTTACATTAAAACAGAAGGTAAATAGTCATTAAGATGCAGCTCACACACTGTTTTAGTCAATAAAGGTGCAATTTTAAGTATTTCCCTGAACAATAACAGCTCGTCTGTTTTTTTGTAACCTGACCAGCAGATTTAAAAATCAAAGAAACTCAAAGACATTAAGGACTAACTTACTGTTGGTATTTTCATATATTAAAAAAATAATAATAATAAAGACAGCACATTAAAGTGGGGTTGGTAAGTCTATAGATCAAAAACATATACATCGGATTAATCGTGATAATTGATTATTGAAATAAACGTCAATTCATTTAGTAATCAATTAAGTGTAAACTGGAGTGCAGAGACCGTAAAATATGCCTTTAGCTGTAATTTTGCATTCAAGATTAAATAAATAATAATTTTGCCTTTCAATATGCTCTATCCAGAACTCTACAAGTGGAAAACTTTTACTGAAAAAAATTCACCTGGTTTAATTTCATTAAAAAATCTTCTTTAAGGAACCTTTGTCTATCAGATTACTAATTGATTAATTGAAAAACAATAAAGAATCCACAGATTAATCGAACTGCAAAATAATCATTAGTTGCAGCCCTAGTTTTAAAACATTTCTTAATTACATTTTGTATTACTTTTTCATTCAGAATTTTTGATCAAACGGTTGTCGCATTTGTTGCTTCATATAAACTGATTTTCTGTCAGCTCTGACTCGGGATCATGTCCAGGATGTTCCTGCCTTCACTTTTACAGAAGCTGTTTAATTACTTGTTTAATCTAATCAAACACAGCCTTTATTCTGCTGCTTCCATACTTAAGTTTCAAAACAACATAATCTCAATCATCACCATAGGTGGCGCTGTTTCGTTTTATAACATCATGACTAATAAGTGTGTTTTCCGAACAGCCAGCTTACAGGCAGTGTGCAGTCTCTATATATTCTTCTTATCACCGGCATCTAAGCCTCTTAACTCCCTAAAAACCCTGAGATTACATTGTTTAATGCATTTTTACTTTTACATCGACAAATGATGTGCATGTTATTTCCCTGTCCCATTTTCTGAAAATGTCAGATCTTTCCATGTATGCAATGCTCAAAATGACACTGGTATTAAATTGTGGTTGTCCCTCTAAAATCTGTTTGCTAATGAAACAGTGTATGGAGTGATTTTTCTGCCAAAACCATCCATCCATCCATCCATGCCACCAGCGCTGTGTGGAGATGCAGGGGAAACCGTATCCAATGGGGAAACGCAGCTCGGCGTAACACCGGCACGTTTCAGGTGTTTTGATCGTATGGCGCCTCCTGCTGTCGATTGTCAGAATGACAATTCTCCATGAATCACGTGACGTTTGGCAGAAACTTACCGCAGAGTGTGAAAGGAGATCGTTTTGTACTCGGGGGACAATTTACAAATTATATTTTCAGTGCAATGTTAGAGTCCGATTTGTAAAACTAATTTTTGTGTGTCCGCAACATTTAAGGACAGTTTGAAAAAAAGTTTTATTTGTGTGTGACATTAGATGAGTGTTTATAGCACAAGTTTTATTTGTGAACAATAAGATTTATTTGAGTGCAACATGTTTATTTGTGAATGATAAGATTTGTTTGTGTGAAACATGCTTTATGCATTTTACGACATGCTTTATGTGTGCGCAACATGCATTTTTGCACAAACGTTTTGGCAGAAAAATCACTCCATACCAGTGACCCAGTTGTCCTAGAGAACATAAAAAAACACAAGATAAGTGCAGATTTACCCTCCAGAAAAATCCTAAAATCATAAATTTAGAATCACAGGGATACTGGGAATAAAATTAACTTAATTAACATTTTAATCTGTAAACATTTTGAGTCCATCAAGAAAATAAACAATTAGATATTTTTAAATGACTAATGAGAGGTGTTCTCTGTGCTGATGAAGAGGCAGCACTGTCAGATAAAAGACACAATCTTGAGTGTTTTTCATTCACAAAAAACGCGCACATGGATTCCGCATCTTTGCGGCCAGACACAAAAACCCATCTGTTACCCCACTGCAACACTTCGGCCCGGAAAACGGCCCAGCAGAGGCGGGCGGCTCTAAACCCTGACATCCTCATAAAAAACACGGGTTGTTAAAGTCCTGTCAGAATAAAGACAGAAACACTGAACCCCACCTTTCCTGTAAGAACGAGCTCTCTGGTTACTGTACCTCGATTGTTCGCTGATCTCGGAGCAGAGGAGAAAAACGATCTTTCATCCATCAAAGCGGGAGTCGATCCATTTTCCTCACTTATCTTTCACTTCACGGCTCGGTTCGGCTCAGCGTGAAGTCAAACACATCGAATCGGTTCGATGTGAGGCCGGGAAAACGTCTCCGTCCTGCGGGGTTGCTTTATTTCTCAGCTCCGGCGGTTTATTTAAGAAACGCAGCCATCTTCCATTAAATATTAATAAGAGTAGAGATCTGCGCATGCGCAGAGCTGCTGAGCTTTTCCAGTCTCTCTCCCATTAATCAGCTTGTCTGAAACACGAACCTGTGGTTATGGTTAAAAGAACAAAGATGATGTGAAGGGTTGCTGTTATTTTATTAGGCTCTGCTGTGAAGTAAATATCAAATGACTCGTTTTAAGTCTAAAAAGATTTAAAAAGCAAAAATGTGGGAATTCAGGGTTTTTTTTTGATCCACATCATTTGGCCCAAACTAAACCGACTCCCAAACAGAACTACAATATTGTCCAGCAATTCAACAGACAGGGAAGTAATAGCATATTTATTTCATTTCATTTTTACATTTCCAATTATACATTTTAATATCAAAGAATGCAACAAAAAGCTTTCAGAAAAATCTCAAGAAAATAAAAAGATCAGAACCAACCTGGTTCATCTTTTTTTTTTGCAAAAAAATATTTTTGTAGCTAATAATCTAAGACAGGGGTCTTCAAAGTTTTCCAGGCTAAGGACCCCCAAACTGATGGCGAGATGGAGCGGGGATCAACTAATTATATTTATTGTATGAAATTGTTTTATATCAAACTGGTCCTATTACTGGTCCTATTGACTCTATTACATAGGGAGTAATGTAACAAAAGTAATTTCTCCCTGGGATTATTAAAGTATTTCTGGTTCTGATCCCTGGTTGATGGGACAGCAGGTGTTGTGATTGAAACCGTGCCCACAGTGAAAGAGCTCCTGTGTGTCGCTGAATGTGTGAATCGATGACTGAAAAACATCTTCTGCCTCCATTTATCTGTGTTGAATTCATGTTAATGTGTATGTGAAAAAAAGTCTAATCAACCAAAACTTTTGCGAGCCCCATGCAGTACATCATGGACCCCCTGTTGAAGACCTCCGATCTAAGACATTAAAGTAAATGTGTCTCAATTTAATTCATATCTTCTAATTTAGTAAGTGTATTTTTAATTACTTATTGAAGGATAACAGGTTTTCTCTCATTAAAACTGTAACAAGTCTATTCCAAGATCCTCTTTAAATTCTTTTTTTTTTTTCCTTGTAACCAGATTTTTTTTCATCGCAATAATCTCAAGATAGAATTAAAGCCCTCACCCATTGCTAAAAATTACTAGTAATTTCTTTTTACATCATCAAATAAAAACCAAAGACTAAATCTAAAACAAAAAAAGAAGACATAAGATCAAAGCGGGCTTCTAAGATTCATTTAAATGAAACGGCACAGTGAGTTGGCTCTGTTGCCGCAGACACATCTGTATCTCTGCTTATAAATAATATAAAAACCAAGGCCTAATGAATTATTAACCATAAAATCTGAGCACACTGTGTTTGTTTCTTACTCAACAAGAAATATGAATATTTTTGTTTACTTTACTACATAAAGAAATCTTTTTATTTTTTCTACAAAAATTTGATTTAAGCCATGTTTTCAACATTTTTGTTTAAAAAAATCCCTTAGACAGTTCTTAAGAGAATTGTGCTGCTTTAATGTTAAATTTGAAACAAGTGACGCACATGAGAGGAAAATGCAAACTAAATTATCAATGAAACATTAAAACAGAAATTAAAATATTCATTATCCACTTCGATGAAACTGTACGATGATTTGTGAAAATGCCTCCAATTAGCCCCGGTTCCTCCTCTACAAGACCTTGTAGCGACCTTTGCTTGTTGGCTGGTAGGAATTTTGCTGAAGGAAAGAGAAAAAAAACAGTCAATTAGACATTTTAAAGACTTCAGACTATAAAAGATAATTATCCGTGAAGATACATACTAATCTGATGAGCTCTTCTTTTATTAGCCGGGTAATCTCTGTTTTGGCTTTCTGCACAGCAAGTTCACTTGCACCTTGAACAAAATAGGAAATCTCTGTCATGATGTGAAGTTTTACTAGTTAATGCAAAAATAAAATATGGATTCATGTTGTCATCCTCCGCCCCATGTTAGTGCCTCTGAATATAAACCAGTCATCAAGTAGAATATTTTTCCCCACCATCATTCAAACAAATTGATCAAATCTTATGTTGTGATTGAGCTGGTGTCTTAAAACCCAGGTATGACATGTTACAGGAGTTAAAAACATCTTTGTTACCTGATAAACCTTTGACACAAGATCAGTTTAAGATCAAAGTTGATCTGAATTTATTTTTATTTTGCCACTTTTAGAAATCATAAACTTAAAACAAACAAGATCTGCATAGTTTATATAAGATTTGGGGAAAGAGGTGTGTGTGTATTTGTTTCCCCATTCAGACACAGGATAACAGATGTTTCAATAAGTGCTAAATAACCAATATAGTCTGACAGCACAGCTTTAAATCTGCTCTTTGATACATACTCTCGATGGCCAGATAGATCTTGCGTTCTCCCTCCTTAGGCTCTTTGCCTGGAGGGAAATATGTCCCTCTGATGGTGATGGCAGCTTCGGAGTATTCCCCGATCCTCTGCAAAGCCTCTTTGGACGTCACTTTCCACCTGGCCGTCTGGAAAACAACACAAAACAGATTTTCTGACTTTATTTTTGCAGGTTGAAAGTTAAGACTTCAGTTTTTCAGCAAAAATATCCAGCTTCTAATAAAATAGCAGAGAAGTTGCCAAGCTAACCTTTTCCTGGTTGAAGTATATGTTAATATAGAACTGCCTTTCTCCCACCTGTTAGCTGGCTGCAATAAAATCACCTACTCATAAACAGCTAATGACTGGCTATACTATCTTTGTTACTCCTTAAAGAGCAACAGGAGAAAATATACAATTCCGTATTTATTTAATAATTTTCTATAATATAATAGTTTATAGCTTAAGATTAAATTGATTTTATACAACATACTGGTACATTAATAATCAATATATGACTGTATTTGGGGAGTGGCAGCCTATTGGTTAGAGAGTAGGATATTTGTGTCCTAAAGAGGCTGAAAGATGATCGTTCTGTAACTCATACTATCACTCTGGGTCCCAGAGCAACTCCTTGTTCTCCCTTTCTTTTTCTTTAATAGATAGATAATAATAATAATACATTTGGCTTTATCTTTTAATGAGAACCAATAGAATTCATGTTTACTTTAAAGTTTCTCATGTAAAAACTACAGATTTCTGCCCGACAAACAAAAAAAAAAAAATCAGATTTACTCTTAATTCATATCATCACTGAGAACTTTTGCTTCTCATGCAGGGTCCCTGATCTGTGACAAGCAGATCAACTCATTAAATATGCTATTTAAACCGAGCAAACCCGAAACGGTACGGTTGAATAATTTAAAGCCAGAAGAAAGGGTTATTTTTGGAATGTATTCAAAGCTAATATGGAGAAGTTGAAGTCAAACAGGAACAGATAATTAGTAGAAGAAAAAAGGGGGACTTAATATTTTAGATGATAGCTTGTTTCTCCATCAACAACAAAAGAGTATAAACAAAGCAGGGCTCAATGTTAACCATTGCCCGATCGCCCGGGGCAAGTTGTTTTTATTGTCGGGAAAGTACAAATTTCATTGCATTTGCCCGCCGGGCAAGTGCAATGATCGCAAAAAAAAAATTATTTATCTCTCAAAATTACTTTAAAATCACAGACAATCGCTGAAAATGACCCACAAACATTGCCCACGCCATCTTTGTTGTTTTGTACACATTCTCATGTGATTTGTGATATGAAAAATAAACAAAATAAACATCGTTTTACAGTCTTTAGCAGGATCTGGAGCAAACAGACTCAAACAGAACTATTTGACCTGCGTCAAACGTGGCTTATGTACAATTCAAAGAACCAAACATACAAACGACTCTGGAGAACTGGAGGCCAGCAGCAACACAGTTGTTAGAATTAGTTTGCATCCATATTTTTTTTAGCATTGGCCTCGCTGTCGGTCATAGAAGAGGTTTTATTTGAAGTTTTCAGAAAAGGCAAATGGGTCCAAATTTGGGGATTACTGCAACTTAGATGGTGATAGGCAGAGGTAATGAACACCCTGCAGGGTTTCTTGGGTTCCTGTAGCATCACAAGCCTGTTACCAATATACAAGCGAATGAATGAAGTTTGACAGGATGTCCGTCCTCTGGATTATTGGTGAGGCAACTATAGACCATATTAGACTGAACAAGTTCCTGCTGGTGTTAATATGCAGCCTCTGGCCAGCAGATCGTATACATTTGATTTCTGCTTATTTTAAGCTCAGTTATGTATAGATTAGGTTCAAATTAAAGCTCTTACAATTTGATAGAGAAGACAAACTCACCAATATTGGTTTTTAAATTACAAATCAGGAGTGCAGCTGACCTGAGGGAAGTCGTTAATTTCCAGCTCCTCTTCATATCTCTTCACAGTCTCTGCCTGTTCAGCCGCCTGCCGCTCCTCCTCCAGCTTTTCCACGGGTGTGTAGTTCAATTTGGCGTTGATCTTCTCCGCCAGCTGCTCCGCGATGGTTTTGGCCGACACGGACGGCGTCATGATGGGGTCGCCGCGGAGGATGGCGTTGGTGGCCTGCTGCATCACATCCTGTACACAGAAAGGAAAACTATTTGATGCAGATTATGATAACAGGACTGGCGGAAAGGGGGAAAAAAATATCAATATGCTGCAGAGAGTAGAAGAAACTTCTTTTTCTACTGACAGCACCACTACAGAAACTCTACATAAAACCTACCTGAGCCTCGGCGCCCAGGTTCTTCTGAGCATTGATCTTGAGAGCGAGCCTTTTAGCCATCTCCAGTTTCTGGTTGTTTCCAGCAGACGTTGGAGCGATGCCTCCCACCCCCCCAGGTGCTGCTCCTCCGGCGCCAACTGCTCCTCCTGCACCGCCAGCTGCGCCAGGAGCAGACAGGTCCTTCACCCTCTTCTTGGAGTTGAACATGCTTTCTATTTGCTCCTCAATCTGATGAAAGAAAAGTTTTGCACCGATGTTTCATGGCCGCAAATCATTTAAAAAGACAAAAGAACAAAAGGCAGTTTCTCACATCCAAGGCTCCATCTTCGTCATCGGAGTCCTGCAATCCAAGTGCCGCTTTCTGTAGCTTCTTCCTCTCATTGGCCAGGGCGTGTTCTGTCTCATCAAACTTAAATCCTTTCCCTGAGAAGCCGCTGCTGCTCTTAATCACCTTACCCTCCTGCATAGAGGAATGGAGAAAATATAAAGTATTAAAACATGAAATGTTCAGAGGTGATTTATGAAGAAGCTTGATATGTAAGGTGGCACTTTATCTCACCGCTTTTTGCTGATCTTTAAAGGAGGCCCAAAGCTGCTCCAGTTCCGGTGGAACAGGGGAGCCTGAGAGCTCCAAGGCCTTGATGATGTCACCAGCGTAGCGGACCTGGTCCTCCGTGATGAAGGTGTAGGCGTAACCCTAAGAGATGTAACAAGATGGAGAAGATACAGAAATGATAATTTCTCTATGAAGCTCCTAAACTACAGATATAAACATTTAAAAACAGTTTATATATCTTTATTTATATTATTTTATATTTTCACCCTCACGAGATACGAATATATACATGCAATTAACACAAAGTGGTGAATAATGGAGGAGAATATACACTTTGAGTTGGTCTCCAACTTCAGATTCCAGAAGAATAACAGAAAATTTACTGTTGGTTCATAAAAATCGGAAAACTTTTACTGGGTGGAACAACTTTAGCAATGAATTTCCTAGCAGTTATTTTGTACTTTATCAGGTTTTTAATGTAAGTGAGGCTGCAAACAGCATTGTGGAACATTGACTTTCCTGCAATTTATTGTGAAACCTGCTCTTTTTTTTCATGATAACGAGAACTGAAGAGCTATAAGATGGATCTTTGATGATGAAAACATGACGGGTCGTGGGTGTGAGTTTCCGGTAACAAGATGAGACTAAATAAAAATGTTAGCAGGTTGTCTGTTAGATGTTTAAAATGTATCATAGATGTTTAAAATGTATCATTGTGCTGTAAACTGTTAGACAAGCTAAGCAGCATCAGCCGTGCTGCTGCGTCCTGTTTGGTCACGCCCACTGCATGACCACAGATGGATCATAGCAGCAGTAGCAGGGGTGAAGGTAATCTGGAATGTTAAGGTACTGCGCGCTCAACTCTGACAAACTCTGCTCTTCCAGCTGTGCTTGTGCAGAAATGCTTCTTTAACCATGCTTAGCTCTGAGGCTGCGCTTTACGCTCCACACTGATGGTTCGCTCTCCGCAGTATGGCTCTTCCTACTCTTGCTACTTAATAATCTATATGGGGCTGATCATCCTCTGCCAAGCGTAAAAAAATCCTTTTGTCTAACCATTAAGATTTTAGTTTTTGATGCTAAACCTTCTTTAATTTCTACCAAAAGGAATCCCTAAATTAGATCCAAAGCAAATATTTAATTGCATACTGTTTATTTTTGGTTAAAGATGCAGATAAAAAGTCACATAGATCTTTGAATATTTCTTTCTCATAGTTCTTGTTTCTTGCTATCTGAATATTTTAAGATTTTAGTCAGACATTGTAGGACGGCAGCATTATAGGACGGCAGCATTGCATCTCCAGCCTAGTATCTAGGCAAGAGCTGTCAGTCTGGTAAAGAATCTGGCTGTTATTCAAATTTGTAAAAGGTTAGATATTTTTTGAATATAAAAAACTGACTAAAACTAGACAAAAACCTTTGAGTTTTAGTCGACTAAAACTATCGCACATCATAATGACTAAAACTAGTAAAAGTTTTCATCCTGCAGATGAAAACTAAGACTAAATCTAAGATGGTTGTCCAAAACAACACTGATGTCAACGCTGCTGCAAGGATGAAAACATGAAAAAACAAGGAAGACATAAAAATACCTTAAAACTGGTACCTCTGTCTGTACATTATGCAGAAATAAGGAGCACCCAGTAAGTCTAGTTCCCCACCTGCACATGTTGCCTCCACTCATTGTAGCTGAGGGTCTGTTAAATAAATGTCTGGCTTCCTCTAAAACTTTTGGCAGATAAGCAAACTAAAAGGTTACGTAGAGTAGTGCAATGTGCAGCCAGTTAGTCTGAGCTGTGATGTAGTGAGTTTTGGGATTTCTTTGTCCTCTATTACATTGTGAGGGACCCTCAACAGACTGAAACTATCTCATTTGTTTGTCTGACAGCTGACGGACCTTGTTTCCTGCTCTGCCTGTGCGTCCTGCCCGGTGGACGTAGTCCTCATAGTGGTTGGGGCAGTTATAGTTCACCACCAGGATGAGCTGCTTGACGTCCAGGCCTCTGGCTGCCACAGAGGTGGCCACCATCAGACGACACACACCAGTCTTAAAATCATTGATGATGCTGTCTCGGTCGTACTGGTCGATGCCTGAGAGGAGAAGAATAAGAAAGGGATCGTTATGAAGGACCTGACAACTTACAGGCAGGATACAGCATTTATTTCTTAAATAAACAAGCGTCCCTCTGATCTCCGAGTGAGACAGTACCTCCATGTAAAGACAAACAGGGGTATGAGGCTTTCATCAGATCTTTAAGCAGTCCGTCTGCGTGTTCCTGTTTGTCTACAAAGATGATGACAGATCCCTTCTCCTGATAGTGACCCAAAATCTCCAGCAGCTTCAGGAACTTTTGATCCTCATCAATCACCAGCTGCATGTAAAGAAAGAAAAGAACAAAAAGGACAAAAAACAGGGATTGCATTTAAAAAATAGGGAGGTGGATCTGATAGGAAAGAAATGAGACAATCTAGAACATATTAAACTAGAAGTTTAAATGATTGGAAATATGAACTGAATGGATAATTGACTATTTACCACGTGTTGCTCCACATCAGAGCAGACCACACTGCGACCTCCAACCTGCACCTCGATGGGCTTGGCCAGGATCCTGCGAGCCAGCGCCTCCATGGCTCTGGGAAAGGTGGCGGAGAACATGACCGTCTGTCGGTCTGGACGCACATTGTCTACGATACGCATCACCTGGACAACGACATACAAAAAAACTTTTTTTTTTCCTTTCTGAAAATCTGTGCATAATGAGGTGGCAGAAAACAGCCCTGCAAAAAATGTATACATTCAAACTTTGGACCATAAATACAAATCTAAATTTTTTGTGATCAGAAATTATAATAATATATTTTTTTTCTGAATCTAAGAAGTTTGCTTGGTGTTTCACTTCCCCCTTTATTCTGACTACTTAAAAAAAAATGCAACGGAAGACAAGAAACCACAATTTCCAGGTCTAAGAAAAAAGGCCAGTTTAGGAAATCATACAAACTCTGTATGTATAGGATACACCCACCTGTGGCTCAAAGCCCATGTCAAACATGCGGTCTGCTTCATCCAGCACCACATACGTGACCCTCCGCAGGTTGGTTACTCGCCCTAGAAGCCATAGAAGAGGAGCAAAAGGAAAATAAATCAGCTATGAGAAGGAATAACCCCACAAATAAGCAGCCTGCCTCTTTCTAGAAAACATGAAGCTAACCTAACAAACAGCCTTTTTAGACTACTTTAGATTACTCATTGTATTTATTTTTCAAAATTATTGCTTTTTTTTTTTTCTTGGGCTGCATTTCAGATTCCTTAATTTGCTTCTCTTGTCTTGCGTCCCATCTCAGGGACATGAGGGACCTGTAAAAGTCAGAAAACAGCTTCAAGATACAATACAAGAGATGAAGCCCCATCACCTACAAGGGAAACATATTACAGATTACCTCGCATGTGTGGAAACAAATAAACCCTGGTTTCATTTGTTTAAGAAAATGTAACCACTAACAACTTCTTTTATTTAGCAAACAACATTTAATCCCTTAAAAGATGATATGAGGTTTAAAAAAGATGGGCGATCCAAGTCCCTGTTATGGCACAATCTAAGCAAACATGAATAATCCCAATCTGGAGTGAATGAAGCACCAAGGCCACACCACGTCCACCTACCTGTGCCCGCCCTGATCTTCAGGAAACACATCACTCTCTTGTAGATATGACTGATCCCCAAAACGGTCAAATAATGTCAACAGTTTAGTAAAAAGGAACTGATTTGGATGATAGTGAAAACTGTAACCTTTAAAGCATGCATACTGAACACAAAGGCAGCTAAATTCACATCCACCTCCTGATTTGAAAAATCATAAAGGTGGATGAACTTACCGCTGTTGGCTCCCAGCATGTCAATCATTCTTCCTGGCGTGCACACGATGATCTCCGCCCCTCGTTTCAGCTCTGCGATCTGGATTCCAAAGCACATCAATGATTGGAGAACTTCCATAAAAAGGATCTAACACCTAATCAGCTTCTTTCTCCTTACGTTTCATTTCCCCGTGTTCACATCATCAGTGAAAATAAAACCAACCAAACTTTTTAAAGTAGATTTGGTTCATCAGGGAACTTTCTGTTAAAAATACTAAAATAACTTTCTAAGAATAGAACAAAAATAAAATCTAGAAACAAAAGTTTTAGCTTAATAGTCCCTGCAAAACTCAACAACCTGATCTAGATTCATTATTCACATTTAAGAACGCAGTATTCAATAGTATGTGTATTTTCTTCCCAAAATGGCCAATTATGCAATGCTAGCTGCTGTCAAGGGATGGATACCATTTTATTTGAAAATAAACTTTAAATATTCACTTTTGTAATGGATAGTGATACCATTAAAATTAAGTTAGTTAAATTATTCACTTTTGTAGACTATTTAGTGCAAATTATTTATAAAGGATGTCGCAGATTGTTTAATATTTGTCTGTTTTGACTAGCACTGGTGGTTTGTATTTTGTTTAATTGTATTTGCACTTTGTAAAGTTTTGTTTTTTTGTTATGTACCTCACGGGCTGCCGTAGCTAAATGAGGGCAGACCCTATAAAAAGATGGCAAATCATTGTATCAATGAATGACTTCAACAAACTGTCAGAGATGTGCTTGGCACTATCAACACTTAGCGTTCCCTGGTGAAAGCAGCAAGGTACGTTTTATTTTGTTGTTTGTGTGTTGTAAGTTAATGTTTCTATTCTTATATTTGCATATCCGTTTAGTGTTCACTGTGATTACGGTGACTGAGGTAAAACGAGATGTAGAGATGACTGATGGTCCACATCAAAGAAAAATAAACAAACCTTGGAAATCACCCGTTCGAGACTGCGCATTAATTGAAGTGCTAGGGAGCTGCTACAGCTTTAATGTCCAAATATTGACATCTGATATTTTAATATTTTAAGCTAGTTTAGTTGGCAAATACTCAGGATTTCATCTGCTTTTATGCTGTTTAATTTAAATCCACTTCTATTAACTTGCCACGGTTAATTCCTTGGTGTAATTGGATTCATCTTCTAAATCGTGCCTCTAATAGATTTCTTTTTGCTGATTTATTATTCTTAAACACTACAGAATGTGGATTAAAGTTCGCTGGAAATTAAAGGATTCCAGGAAGTTTTTACCTGTTCACTAATTCCTGTCCCACCATAAACACACACCACCCGGAGTCCTAGTGGTTTACAGAACTTCTTGCACTCTTTGGTGATCTGCAGAGCCAGCTCTCTGGTCGGAGTCATGATAACAGCTGTGAAAGAGAAACAAAGGTTAGTTTATGGCCTGTTTGGGAAGTCCAGCTGTTCTCATTTAGCACATGGTGTTTGGTTTTAAACAAAACCATTTGAAACTGTGGGACATTATTTACAAAACATTTCCTTACAGATAGGTCCCTCTCCGTCCTCCAGAGGCCTCTGGTCCATAATGTGTCGAAACATAGGAAGCAAGAATGCGATTGTTTTCCCACTGCCGGTCTTGGCGATGCCGATGAGGTCTCTGCCGGACATGATGGCAGGGATGGCCTGGGCTTGGATAGGTGTGGGCTTCTCGTAGCCTTGCCTGATTAAAAAAAAAAAAGGGGGGAAATAAAACACAGATCCCACCTTTTGAGATTTCATACAGCTCCCAGCAACAAGTTCTGACACTTTACAGCGACTTGGAAAGTATTTACAGCCCTAAAAAGTTCATTTTTAATGTCCCAAATAAAACTTCACAACCGTGTTCTATGTGGATTTCAGGATATAGATCAACACAGAGTTGATCATAAATGTGAAGTAGAGGGAAATGACATGATTTCAACAAATATTCTTCAAGAAATGCCTTTCTCTTGCCGCTTTAATTTTAAATCCCATAATATCATACAGAAAATGTGAAGGCACTTTCAGTGGTTTCATATACATGACAAGGACCTATTAAGTATTATTCTAATCACACTAATAATCTTGTTATTTTAAGATCAAAAAAGGTTTTATGATAAACCAAAAAGTTAAACCTGGGTCCACTTACTTCTTCAGGGAGTTGAGGATCTTCATTGACACCCCACACTGCACCCATGTCTTGATGGGTTTGGGACAGCCTTTGCCTTTCACTATTATACCCTCCAGTTCCAGCCTGTATGCGTTCACATCTAAACAAGAAGGTACCGATTCAACAGAGAGATTTTAGATGGAGGAAGAAACTCATACCTCATTTAAAAAGCAGTACTGATGGTTTTTCTGGTAGAAATTTCACTTTAAACAACATTTAAATATAAACTGACCCTCTGGGGTCATCTTGGCCAGCTCAGGCACCTCCACGTAGAAGTTCTTGCGATACGGCTCATACTGGATCTTAGTGTGGTCAACAGGCTCCAGAACCTTCCTCTGTTTGGTCTGAAAGCCTGTCAGAGCTGTCTGCAGGTCCACCTCCTCTTCCTCTGACGAGTACTGCCAAACACACGGATGGCATGTGAAGACAAGCAGCAGCCAAACGGTCTTCCATCTAATCCATAAGCCAACGCCGCTGTTCCAGACTCACCTCCATGGCATCTTGGTCGTTCTCCATCAGCTCCCCCTTCTTCTTGTGCATGAGGGGTTGTTTTTTGGTCTTGACTACCGACACCACTTTGGTTACTGTAGTTGCTCCTTTCTGTCAATTAAAAATTGTTTAACAATAAATTACTATTAATCTAGTGTGGCTAAAATATCTGTTGTAGTAGAAATACTCGCCTTATCGTTTCCTTTCATGGGACCTATGTTGAACTTCTTCACCTCCTGCTTGACCTCCTCCATGTACGCGTCCAGAGGATCCACTTCATCCTCTTCAGGCTGCTGCTCCACAGGAGTCTCCTTCTCTCCATCTTCATCTTCTTTTTTAACTTCATCCGCGTCCTTTTCTTTTCCCTCCACCTTTCCATCCCCGTCGTCCTCCTCATCATCCACCTCCATCAAAGCAGGACCATCATCATCATCATCTAACATAGGAAACAGAGTTTTATGAGAGAAAACTACGCAGACTAGTGCACAGATGTGCACCAGAAGGGAAATACGTCATTTTATGAGCAAAAAAGCTCAGTGGTTTTTAGAGGAATTGTAAAACCACTTTAAAACTTGATTTATCTCAGCAGAAAACATAAAGTTTCATCTTCCAAGTAGCTTAAGTTTTATTTTCAAATATGTACATTTGTTGTTTTGTTTTCTTTAAATCAAGCCAGCTTAGAGAAAGCACACGTTTAGAAACATCAGCTGATATCGTAAAGTATTTCTACAGAGGAGCGCATTTGTTAAGAAGTTTCTTTTTCAAATCAGAGTTCCCTCACCATCATCATCCTCAAGGCTCCATTTCTTGCCCTGCTTCATTTCTTCCAACTCTTTCTTTATTTCTCCAATATTTTCTATAGCCTTCTTCCTCTGCTCCTCTCTCCATTTCTCCACCCGCTCCTTCCTCTTCCTCATTTCCTCTTCCAGTTTGTTCTGGTCAAAGTCTTGCTGCAAAGACAAGAAATGCCCCACACTTTATCTTCATTTTAATGTGAAAATCTAAGGTCAATAAAAACATTTAAAAGAAAAAACTGTAACTTACGTCCTCAACTTTCTCATCTTCCTTCTCTTCTTTCACCTTTTTCTTCTCAGACACAGGCTCAATGCTCTCTTTCTCTTTGCTCTTGGCTCTGGGGGAAAGAACAGCAACAACTAATATTAGATTTTATTTTATTCTTTGCTTAAAATCAATTCCTGGTGACTCAACCTTTAGCTCTTTGTTTACTTGTATGGCAAAACTTTGGACGTTTGCCATTCTACTCCTCTAATCCTTTGTTAGGATGAAAATTGTTCATTTGTTTAAACATCTTAACCAGCTGAAATGAGGATTAGACCCACGATAAACATTTCATATATTTTTTAATCTTTACCTTGCAATAAATTATATATCTACCAGGTATAAAAAAAAACATTGGCAGTAAGGTCATAGAGGACTTGAGAAAAGGGCAGATCAAATGTTACCTGCTAGAATGGACCTGAGGGAATAAAGAGGGGATTTGTCATTTGTGGGAATATGAAACAAAAACTCACTTTTCTTCTGCCTTCTTGCTCTTTGACGGGCTGCCTGATCGGGACCTGCGAGTCCGGCTCCGGCTGCGTGATCTCTTCCTCTCCCGGCTTCTGGACCTCCTCCTTTCCCTCTCCCTTTCCCTTTCTCTGTCTCTGCTCCTGGAACGCCTGGACATCAGATACAATCATAGGAGAAAAAGGAGAAAGAAAAAAAAAAAACAGCAATAGTTGAAGAAAATATAACCGGGGTCGACAGAACGAAGATGGTTGCTTTTAAACTGTTGTTAATGTCATTGTATTTCCATTTTATTTAAAGTGATCAGTTCCATCCATTCATTCAACAAGTTCTTTTCCACTTATCTGAGATCAGGTGTATTCATGAAAGTGATTATAAAACAATTTACAGAATCAATGTGTTTTTCCTACAAATACCTGCGTTAGGGCTGAAACAACGAATCAGATTAATCGTGATTAATCGATTATTTCAATAATCATCAACTAATTTAGTAATCGATTAATCGTTAACTGGAGTATAGACTCTAACACATCCCTTTAGCTGACAGAGCAACCTACTTAGAGCAGTAGTTATAGCAAAATTGTAAAAAATTATATATATATCATTTTACATTTAAGATAAAAAAAAAAAACTTGCTTTTTCAGTAAACTCTATCCAGAACTCCTCAAGTGGAGAAGTTTTCGTTTTAATTTAATAAAAACTCTTCTTTAAGGAATCTTTGGCTATTCGATTATTAATCGATTAATCTAAAAAATAATCAACAGGTTAATCGATTTGCTAAATAATCATTAGTTGCAGCCCTAACCTGCATCATTTCAGCCATTCGCACAGAAATGCTCAGCTTGGGTAAGATCTATTAACAAGTTAATCATTCATTTAAAGTCGATTATATTGATCACACAGAGCAATTGCGATAAAACTGTTTTGGTTCACTATAAATACATAAAAAAAACTTAAGACACACTTTTTTAAATTAGCCTTTAATTCTGACTAGGATAATACTATCTCTTAGATGTCCTCTTTCTGTGCGCTCTTTTCTATGCACTTCTGGAAGGCTTTTAATGTCCTGCAGCACTGCACCACTACGGCACTTTTAATGGTATGTGTTATGTATTTTTTTATGGCTTTGTTGTAAAGTGCTTTGGGTACCATTTGGCTATTGTAAAGGGCTATACAAATAAACTTGATTGATTGATAAATATATACTAGATGGAAGAAAAAAAAAAAGTGTATGATATAATTTCTATTTACAATCAATCCAATTAGCTATACCTATTTAATATTTAAAACTGGACATTGACAATTAAGTATAATAGTTGTGGCATTTATTTATTCAGCTAAATATTTCAAAGGAATGTTCAATTAAAGCCAGTGAGTTTTATACAGCATCGGTTCTTCACACATGGAACTCACTGTTTTCCATGCAGATCTGCTCCAGCAGATTATTGCATTCCTTTGACACAGCCCCTAACTGCAGAGGCCCGTTAACCAGCCCTTGATTAAGGCAGGGAAAAATCTAAACATGCAGGACAGTGCCATCCATCCATCTTCCTCCGCTTATCTGGGGTCGGGTCGCGGGGGCAACAGCTTAAGAAGGGAGGCCCAGACTTCCCTCTCCCCAGCCACTTCTTCTAGCTCCTCAGGAGGAACCCCAAGGTGTTCCCAGGCCAGCCGAGAAACATAGTCTCTCCAGCGTGTCCTGGGTCTTCCCCGGGGCCTCCCCCCGGTGGGACGTGCCCGAAACACCTCACCAGGGAGGCGTCCAGGAGGCATCCTAACCAGATGCCCGAGCCACCTCAACTGGCTCTTCTCGACGTGGAGGAGCAGCGGCTCTACTTCGAGTCCCTCCCGGATGACCGAGCTTCTCACCCTATCTATAAGGGAGAGCCCAGCCACCCTACGGAGGAAACCCATTTCGACCGCTTGTATCCGCGATCTCGTTCTTTCGGTCATGACCGAGGGATGCAGGACAGTGGATCTAGACAAATCAGTTTGAAAACCACTGTTGAAGAGCAGTTTCATTAGTTTGTACTGTATATAACAATCATGTTAAGGTTAATAAAAATAAAAAAAACATATAACCAGGGTTTATACAGGAAGGAGGAACTCTAATTTAATGCTTTTTAATGGTCTTAGGATATATAAACACGGCCAAATCCTTCGTAATCTTTACCATCGACAAGCTGCAGCCATATCCCGAATTTCTCGTTTTCTAGCCACTTATGTTAAAATTTACATTTTCCCATTCTCTAGCTTTTTCTGTGCCTCGAGCTTCTGTTCCGAACATTTGGCTTTAGGATCAACCAGGAGCAGTTCCACGCCAACACGTGGAACCAGTTGAAACTGATATATTTGAGGGTTTTTTTTTTATAAGGCATTTTAAATGCCATGATAATCACATTTAATGAATTTTAATGCCAACTAAGGCCTTAATTTGAAAAATAATAATCTAATGAGTTTTAATGATTATTAATGACCCGCAGAAACCCTGATATAGTATCGGTAACTTCAATACAAGAGTGTACTCAGTATCAGACCATAACCCTTTATATGCTTTTGTTTTTATTTTATTATCTAATAAATGTAAAGCACTATGAAATGTCCATGTAATGAATTGTGCTATACAAATAATATTGCTTTAAAGGAAATTGCGGTATCGAGCAAATTTGGGAAGATGATGATCAAACAGAATATGTTCATTTCCAAATAAAACTATTTCATTACAGGAAATAGAAAATACATCAAATTAGTCAGTTTATCTATGATTAAAATGGCGCTTTTGCTATCTGCATTTGAAATCCGATTTCGAGCTCAGCAACATGATAGCCGTGAGTTTATACCTGGCTCTTTTCCTGTCTCTGGACCGGGATCTTCTGCGGTCTCTGCTCCTGGACCGATCTCTCCTGTTTCGGTCTCGGTCGTCCTTCTTGGAGCGCTTGTTGTCCGGGGAGCGACTCTTTGATCGGCTGCCCGACTTTCCCCGGGACGTTGAACGCTTTCTGTAGTGTCTGTTGAAATTCAAACTATTTAAAAAATATAGTTTTCAAGAGAACGGATCCAATATAAGTTCATACCAAACAGCAAGTTTTAATAAACGTGCGACAACACCGTTCCAGTTAGCATGCTAATATTAGCATTCCATATAAAACTGTCAATTAATCGCTTCCAACATTTATTTGGACAAAATTTAGGACCTACCTCGATTCTCGTCCCATTTCGCGTCAATAAGATGTGCACTTATAAAGGTGAAATTGATCCAAGTGTATTAAACAGTCTCGAAACGCAGAAAGGAGTTTGTTTGCATCGCAGACTGCTGCTGAAACGTAAGAAAACTGCGACATTCAACTGGTATAAACAGAGACAGCGCCCCCGTGTGGTCGGAGGCTAGATAAACTTGTTATAAAACCTGACAACTCATAACAAGAAAGCTCTCTCTGTAATTCATCCATCCATCCATTTTCTTTACACGCTTGTCCCGAGTGGGGTCGCGAGGGGTGCTGGTGCCTTTCTCCAGCAGTAAATGGGCAAGAGGCGGGGTCTACCCTGGAGAGGTCGCCAGTCCATCGCAGTCTCTGTAATTCTTAAAAGAAAAAAAAAGTAGTAAAAAGAGAAATAATGATAATAATCAGTTTAAGCAAACGTTTGTTGTTTATTCTGTAAACAACAACAAAAAAAAAAACTTATGACAATTTGTGCAGCTAATAATATCCACTAAAGTTCAGTTGAGGTAATTATTTTAGATATCTCAGGTATAGAAAATAAACTAATAAAAATGTTCACATTGTCATACAGGATAAAAATAGAAGTGAAAGCTAATTTCCTCCAAACCTATTAATTACATCATAAACAAAATAAATTTTAAACTAGCTGTCAAGACTCTACAGAAGATGTATAAGGCACTATTAGGATGATTATCATCGATGATGTGATAAGTTTCTTAGACCTTAATATCAGCTGCCTGTTACGTTTCAAAACTGATATTTTCCACAATAGTTTATCTAATTAAGACCTATCCTCTGTCCGGATGTACAGTTATAATCTTCATTCTGTACGTGGCAAATATTTGGGAATGAAATGAGAGCAGTGTCCTTCAGCTACGAACAAAGTGTAATATTCATTCTAATCATATCTACTCATCTGCTAACGTGTATGATGTAAGGATATGATGATGTTGCAGACTGGAGATATATAAAATGCTTTTTTAACTGTTAATATGGGCCACTCACGGAGAGGTGAGCCCAGAGGTGAGCACTGCCTTCTGTAAGCGATTTCTCTGATCTGAGTAAGATTACAGCTTCTATCAGAATCTGTTGTCATGTCTCCTGGTTATTTAATACATATAAGTTATGAAATGTTATTTAAAGAGTTTGTCCCGAGTGATCTCTTTTCAGGAAAAGGAATCGGAGAGATAGAGCTTCAAGGTGCATACACAGAGAATATATTTAACAGCACAAAACATTAGTATTTTATAGGGAAATATTTCACACAGATTACAATCCATAGAAGGTCAATCATTTTCATTGATAGTTTAACAACAATCTGCTTTATTTCCAACATAAGAGTTTATCATTTTTTTCTTTTGATATTTTTTTAAACTGAATAAGTGTAGAACAGTCGTTTAGCTCTGAATTCAGGTCATTCCATGTATTCACCCCAACATACAAAGTTGCTTAACATTTATCCTAATTTGGCTTTTTTAAATACGTCAATGCCACGAAGATTATAAACAACAGATTTCCTTTTTAACAATCCTTGAATTTCAACAGTTAGCTTCTTTAAATGATAGAGAAATTGGGCAGTTTTAAGTTCAACCAAGTCTCTAGATTTTAAAGCTTTCCTCCTAATTACAGCAACAGGTTTGCATATTCTTTATAGGCTGCTGTATTCACAATTCCAATTGCACAATTTGAACAACACAAATTGGATCAAGATTAGTTTTATATTTATATTTTTCACAGAACCAAAGAACTATACAACAGATATGTTTTTTCATTCAAGAAACTTTGGCTTTTAATGTTATTGATGATTATTTACATAACACTGACTTAATATAACTTATATAAGGTTTACAGTCTATTTTGTATAATTATTCCAAGGAACTTCACTGCATTTAATTTTTGTTTCTCACTATCATTTGATTTTATTTTATTTTTGTCCATGTCAATGTCTCAATTATCAAAAATTAAGAATTTAGTGTCATTTAAAATTAGTTTATGTGAATCAAACCTTATCTTGAATGGTTAATTATTTTCCAACGAAGCCATTAACATTCTTAGATTCTCATAACACACTCTATTAGTGTCATTAGCAATAATATAAAATGTAGCACACTTGAAATTAAACACACTTAGCAGTTTCTGTCTTAGTCAGTTAAATAACATGCTGCTGTCATTTTTTTGCACATATCTGGCATTGCTGCGATTTTTCATACATCCATTACTGTAAAAATGTCCACAGCAGTTATTGATTTTTTTTATTTTTTATTCTCCAGATAGAATAGTTATATTGTAAAAACACCATACAGTACAATATTTGTTTTATTTTCCTATTATTTTTTTGCACTTTTCTAAGGTGGTCATTGTGTGACCACTTCTACTATAACCTTTTTTCTGTAAACACCACAATTTCCCCATTGTGGAACAATAAAGGGATATTATATTCTATTCTAAGTCATTAATAAACCCAATAAATATTAAACTGACGCCTATGGGACGCTGTAAGACAGTCAGCAGCTGGTAGTCAATGCCGCTAATGTGGATGTAATGCTGTTTTCAAAAAGCTCCTGATCCAAGGAAAGGCCACACTTCCTATTCTGTATCCGTTTTTTTTTTTTTTTTATAGGAATTCATGGAACATATTGTTTTTTATTTTTTAAGTCTATTGGGGCGACAGTGGCGTTGGATGTAGGAGTTTGCCCTTAAATTGAAGGATTGACGGTTCAAGCCCTGACTCTGACTTTCAGTGTTGTTGTGTCCTTGGGCAAGACACTTCACCTGCATTGTCTACTGATGGTGGTCAGAGGGCCCAGTGGTGCCAGTTTACGGCAGCCCCTCTTCTGTCAGTGAGCCCCAGGACAGCTGTGGCTACAATGTAGCTTGCCACCCTCAGTGTGTGAATGGGTGAATTAATGTAGTGTAAAGTGCTTTGGTCAAGTCTCCTAACTTGAATAAAGGCGCTATATAAGTACATGTCCATTGATGCAAGATCTACTTGTGTTAAGGTGGTTTTCATATTGTTTGATGAGGTCTATGATTTGTAAATTTCTGTTAATATCTAGTCCAGTAAACGGGATGACTTTTACAATTTTCATTCCATCTGGGAATATCCCAGACTGTGGAGACAGATTTAAAACCCTAACCCTGACCCAACACATAAAATCATTTCTCTAATATTAACATAACCACACTGTTCCTGTCAGCTGATTTTTGTTTTGCTTTGCAGTTTATGACAATTATCAGGATTTCACTTTCCACTGAAGCTTTAAGAAATATTTATCGTCATAAAAAGAAAAGATTAATATGAAATCTATCTTATCTAAGTTTTTTTTTGTTAAAAATTCATCTTTTTTGATGGAGTTTACTATTCCTTCAGCCAAGTTTAATCTTTATTAGTAAAATAATGGTTAAATCGATTTGCAATTTCTTTTGTTGTAGTGATCATAATTGTTAAAAATGGGCCGGAATGTCAGCAGTCTGATATTCATTTTTTTTAAAGAAGTAATTCTACTTGTTCTTAAATTAATAATCTATTTCTAAAATGAAAAAAACATAAAAGCATACAAATATAGTAAATTACCCAGAAAACATTGGTTAATGCAAGGTTTTTACTTTTCTTTTAAGAAAATAAGTTATATAAAGACTTCTTGAAAAAAAGTACATCTTTACATAAGTAATTTTTTTTTTAAACAACCATAAAAACCTAGCATTAACCACTTTTTTCTAGGTAATTTTGTATATTTTTTATTTAAAGACTGCAAAATTGAATTTTAAACCGTATTCATGTTACCCACACTTCATCTTAGCTATGTTTGATTAATTCACTCTTAAATAACTGAATAGTGCTTGGGGAAACCTGTTCAGTACATTAGTTTTATTTTCTTCATTTGATATACTAACCTTTTTTCTTTTTTTTAATCCCCATAAAGACTAATAAATGATCAGGTATATGCGTCCACTTTCAACAACCTTGGTAAATGTATTATCTATCAAAGTTGCACTGTTTTTATTAGTTGCGTTGGTCTTTGAGATATAAGCACAAACTTTACATCCAATATCACTATAACAGCAATGGCCAATAACTAATGCTGAAAAGTAAAAACTCATTCATTATGTTAATTATTACATAGAGTTAATTTCAAGACATCTTTTTAATTTTGATGATTATGGCTTACAGATGGATAAAAAATAGTTGTTTCAGAAAATTAGAAATGTCAGATTTATGAAAAGTTTTCTTTCTATACAATGTTTGGGCTCCTTATGCAGTTCTTAGAGAACAAATTTAATAAATAAGATATTTTTTTTTAGACATAATGTTTGTCCTTAAAAAAAATGAACAAACAGAAGAAAGAAGACTTCACACAGTGGGCCGTTTATTTTCAATAGGAACTCCTTAGTTTGAAACATCCGTTTTAAATCTGTTTTAGCGATACTACATCAGCATTTTAAAACAGTTTTAGAATAGATTTATCAAAACAAATATGAAACAGAGCAGACAAGCTGTAGAATAAATCACATCAATTCATTCCCATGGAACAAAATATATTAATTTAGGATTAAATTAGAATTGGAAGGAAGAACATGACAGCAGAGGAGCTACTACACCAAGACTTGAAGGAAACCACTGGGATTATCAAACACCAGTAAACTCACAAACAGCCACTGGTTCACACATGAAGTGAACTGCAGCCTTATGATCACAGACACACAAAGCAATACTTTTTTTTTCTCTCAACTTATTCTGCAGTTAAATGCTTTTCAGAGGAAAATGAAAAACTAGCTCTTAATGCAGCCATCCTCTGAGGACAGAAAAACAGCAGCCGCTAACTCATTGTCTACATTCACTGGTTATTAAAAAAGTTAACTATGACACCTGAAAGCAGATCCTTTCAAATGGCTTCCGCTGAAGGATGGAGAGATAAATATCTAAAGAGAAACTTGTGGTTTTGTCAATGAAAAAGCTAAAGATGTATTGTAGAAACATTAGGAGCTGACAATTCCTTCATTTCCTGCGTATAAAACATACACCCTCAAGTTCATTTACCTTTCAGACTCTCTAGTGGATCAGTAAGACACATTCCTCCATAATTAAAACAATCTAAGGTAGTGATAACCAACCTACCAGCTCCAAGTCAGTTACATCATTCTAAAATAATCCTCTCCTGTAGTGGAATAAAACATCTTCTAAAGACTCCATTATAGCCGATCATGACCACTGGTCACGCTGTTGATCCCCTTTAGGGTTTGATGAGTTTTGTTTAAACTAAACTAACTCAGATCGATCCCCTGCTGATAGATATTTAGTGTGAGCACAGAAATTTCACATTGGAGCATGAGTAGAGCACAGAAAGATACTTAATACCCTTGTTGTTAGAGTGTTATGAGACCTGCCCAAGGTGGCTCAGAATCAGTCGGTTACAGAAAAAGTTATGCGAAGATGCAAAATGACCAGCAAACCTTTCCTGTCACATTTTTGTCTTCTTTACGTCTGTAAATATTAAACTTAGAAATAATCCAAGGCTTATTTGCTGATTCACAATGTTTCTCTTTTGATGATGTACTTCTTTAGTCCCAATAATGTCATTGTGGAGCAGGTTCTGAAATAAAGCTTATGTCTATCGATTTCACAAAACTTTTCCAGTTCCCCACTAATCTAGTCAGGTGAGACCAAAGCTGGATTTTCCGCTCTATATTCGAACACCTACATGATATATGTGGAGGAAAACTAACACTGAGGAAACCACCCTTTAAGCACGGTGGCTGCAGCATTATGATGTGGGAAGATGGATGAAGCTAAAAGAAAACCTGTTGGTGCATCAAAAGACTTTAGACTTGTATGGATGTTCACAAATGTTGTTCAAAGCTCCAAAGGTTTGCCCAAACTAACTGGGATTCCTGGTTTCAAAGTTCAGGCTCATTACTGTAAACAATAAGACAAGTTGCCCCTTTGCAGAACAAACTACTGATCCAGCTGCTTTTTTCTAATATCTAAGGATTCCAACAATATGGAGCTGCATAATTCAGCACATCTCAGTCAAGTCCAGGCTACCTCCCAAAGGATTCCCTAGATATGATGCATTTACAGTCTGCATGCCGACACTTTATTTAACCAAGTAAAGGGGTTTGGCTGCCTTTGATGTTAGAATCTAATATAGAGTTTAGAGATGAAGCCCAGCCCAGCAACCAATGTATTATCATCAGAAAGCAGTCTGAAATCTGCTTGAACAAATAAGTAACAGCCGTAATTGTAAAATCACTTTAAACGGAAGGAAACCCCGGTTTATTTATCTGCATTCATTGCTACTTTGCTCCACTTGAAACAGTCGATGAAATAAGATTTCCTCCAACTGAACTTAGTTTTAACACTTGAAGTGTTGTAGCACGTTTCCCTATTTCCTTTTCAATAGTTGAACTGGAATCTGTGGTTTTCCAGCATGCAGTTTTCTATAAGCGCTCAAAGATGGACCCTATTATACAACAAAGACATGCCCCGCCTCTTCCTGAGCTTCTGCATGCAGTAAATTCAAGTGGTATATACACTGGGGTCTGAACACATTATCACCCGAAGAAGAGGGGTGCACACCGTATATTAAGGCAGCAGAATGTAAACTGGGAAACAAAAAAACACCAGGGGGCGCAACTGAGCACAGCTGGTTGGTACGAAGGGGAGAAAACAGGGAGAGGGAGTAACAAGAAGCCGAGTAGAGCTTATGTCAGGGCGTCTCTGAGCCGAAGAGGAACAAGATCTCATGAGAGATGATGAAGGTGAAAAAGTAAACGCAGAGATCGGAGAAGACGTCGCCCATCCTCCTGTAGGTGTCCATGGAGCGGTTGATGACTTCGGCAGGGATGCCAGAAAGCAGCAAGGCAGCGGTCAGCACAGTGGTTTTGGTTTTCTTCTCCACCTGAAGAAGCAGAAGGACATGAATTATCAGCAGGTCCGTGAAATAAAAACTATATTAAACATAGCTAAAAAAAATAATACGCAAACATGATGCATGCTCTTATATCTCTTAGACATGTGAGGTCAGACTGAGGCTCACACTAAAGATCATCTACGGTATGATGGAGAGAAAAACAGAACCTTCATGCAGCTCTTTGAATTATTATAGCAACTAAAAGTGTAAAGTTTATTACTTTAGATACGAACAATGTAAACTTTAAAAAGAAAACAATTTTTAATATACGACCACAGTAATGTCTCCACTTTTACAGATAAATATATGCAGTACAATTCACCTGAAAACCAAGAAGAGCTTTAAGAGAAATAGAAATTGAAAAAATGAAAATCTCCAATGGATCAGAATATAAGCATCCAGAACCTTTTGTTTTATTTTTGTTCTGTTACGGTTAGTTTTTTATTTATCCTTCTGTCAAAACTACAAAGCATTTGAAAATTTCATAAAAGCATCTACTTCTACAAAAAAAAGTGTTACTTTACATGTGAAGAAACTCAGTCCCACACCATGATGCTGCCCCCACCATGTTTCCCTTGTTATGGTATTCCTTTCTTTGATGATGGGGCTCTTAGCAGACTAACATTTGCTTTAGTCCTTCAGTGTCACAGTCAGCCCCCTACCAAGGCACAATATGACCTTTTCCTTATCCAATTCTGGAAAAATATCAATGTGCTGGTTGATATTTGTGTTCCAAACTGTTAGAACACACATTTTTTAAATTTAGAATAGAATAATTCCATTATTGTTCTTTTTGTCTCTATGTTGCCCTGCGATAGACTGCCGACCTGTCCAGGGTGGACCCCGCCTCTCACCCACTGACAGCTGGAGATAGGCACCAGCACCCCTCGCGACCCCAACTGGGATAAAGCGTGATGGAATATGGATGGATGGATTAACATAAAAAAAGTTACTTTGATCATGTGACAATTAATCTATGGCTGTTTTTTCATTGGTATAAATCTGAAGTTTTGAGTACTTTTAGAAGAAATTTAAACTAAATGGTTCTAACATACACTACACATATATTAATACTGTTTTCTACTTTTTTTTAATTTTTGGTTGAATTGTATGGGATATTTGTGATATAAAACGGGGAAATTCTTTTTAGTTGACAATATTTTCTTTTGAGATCCACTTCACACTGATGATAAACTGGCTATTATGACATAATAACCAAACTAAAATGATTGTTTGTACAGGATTCAAATTTCAGCATCAAATAAGCATTATTTGTATTCAGTGAAAAAACATAACGCAAAGTGTTGCTACCTTTGGAAAGTATTTAGACAATCCCATGTAGGCCAGTTCAAGGGTCAGAAATGGAGCAAATATCGACTGGAAGAAAGAAATCAAGGAGCAGTGTCACTTCAGCTATCAACATACAATAACAGTGGTTGATTGTACTTTTCTGAGTATCTTTAGAAATCATGAGATTGGTCAGAAAAGTGTTATGTTTACAGCAAATTCACCCACCAGATACTTGCAGACAAAAACCCTGACAAAAACAGCGAGGAGGATGCTGCCGACCAGCCTGAAAACCCGAAATGGATCAAACTCCTCTATGTCAGAACCTCCCTCCTGAGCGGGCTTCTCACTGGCCAGCTGACTCCGGAGTTTCATAGCATCGTCCAAGCGAGATAAATACTGCTGGAAGCCCCTGCGTGGAGAGCCGCTGACCTCATCTGATCCAGCCCGCTCACCCTTCGCTCTCTGTCGAAGACCTGCTAAGTCACCCTCCAGAGAGGCTCTACGAGACTCACTGAAGTCCGGCAGAGGGGAGCCCCTCCTCTCTGGGGTGGCAGTGTGAGAGCGGGCGCCTGGAGCCTCTGACAGGAAGGGAGACGGTCTCTGGGAGGCCGAAGACAGGGACCATGGCTCTGTTCTGTCCAGGTCCAGGTGGAAGCGGGGCTCTGTGGGACGCCGGGAGGCTCCTGCAGAGGAAAATCACAGATCACTATGTGGCCTAATCAAAGTAACCATTTAACAACCCTTTCCCGTCAAAGTTACCATTTTTGATAAGTTGGATATAAATGCAACTTTGCAGCTAACAATGTAAAATTGTGGGGTTGAATGTGGTCTGCGGGGTCCACCTCTGTCTGAAAGCTGAGTGAAACTGATTCATAGAATAAAACCAGGCATCTAATGTCACTACTGTAATTTAAGTACAGAAAAAGCTAAAAGTTAGGTTAAAAACCTAATGAGCAAAGCAAAACAAATAAATTTAATAAGGTAAAATTGTCAATTAAAAAGTTAATAACCAAAATTTAAAAATACATAAATGAAGTCCCTGTATCGGCATTCATTTTCTGAAGGTTCTTTAGTGCCAAAAAATGTGGATGTGATGTTCTGGTTTCCAAATAGCTCCTGATCCAAGAAAAGGCCACACTTCCCATTCTGTATCCCTTTTTTTTATTTATTATTATAGTAATTCATGGAGCATATTGTTTTTTTTATTTTTTTAAATCTATAGCATTTGATGCAAGATCTACTTTTTAGTGCCAAAAAATTTAAAAAGTGTTTTACTCTTTTTTTTTTTATAGAGGCACTCATTGGATTTTATTTACCCTATTAGAACAAGTGACTGTTTTACGGTTATTACACTGACCTTGATTTTTGCCATGGAAATAAATTGTTTTTTTAATGTAATTTGGATCTTGTTCTGTCCTCCAATAACAGCCTTAAGTTCAAATAGGGAATTTAAAGTATTTCATTGAAAGCCCTTATAAGGGTTAACCTTTTCTAATTATTCATTTCTACCTGATTTATCATTTCTAATAATTGCAAAAAAAAAACAAGCAGGTCTCCTGGGTGCAAAAAGGCCCCACATCATCTAACCTCCTTCGCCGTGCTTAACATAAGGAGTGTTTCACTAATCTGATGCATTCGTTCAGATGTGGACAGTTAATCTGTGGGTGAATCCCTGATTAGGAGATGATGCTACGTTTTATTTCTATTTATTGTTAATGCTCAGACATGAAGTGTAATGGGGGAGATTTGGCTGTGACCGCGTACCGCTGTTATCGGGCTCGTTTTTGGCGAAGCCCACGATTCTGTTCATCCTGTCCTCCGAGTTGAGCAGCAGTTTCCTCCTCCGTTTCTCCGCACGCAGCTGAGCCGCAGAAATGGAGCCCGTCTTTTCCTCCACTGACTCCATGATCGAGTGAGGCTCAGAAAAACCACAAAAATATCTACAAGTGGCCTTACAGCTCACTGTCGAGACAAAAGCTTCTGAGTCAGGAACATTTGACGGCAAACACAACAGAATGAAATGAGGCAGCGCACAGTAATGACATCATCAGGTGGGGACAAATAGGATGAGAGTTTATTTACTCCCTGGACGCGGCCTCACAGGCATACAGAGTCGTTTCATTCAAAATCAAATAATAAAAACTGTTATTAAAGTATCAACATTCCATCAAGTGACTAAATGAGTGTGTTATTTTACATATTTATGACATTTGTATTTAGCCGTACATTTATATTAATTTCAAATCATTAAAATGTATTCAATTAAGAGTGTTTTAATTGGTGACACTTTTCTGTAAAGCTATTTTATGAATTTGAAGGCCCTTTATTTTTTAACCTTTTTAATTTTAGGTTCTTAAATTCTGATTGCTTTAAATTTTTTTAAGGATACCCAGTTGATTTTATAGTCACTGAATTTGCAGAATTCACTCCTTCCCAAGTATGTAAAAAAAACAATAGATCAGGGGTGCTCAAGTCCAGTCCTCAAGAGCTACCATCCTGGAACTTTTAGATGCATCTCTCCTCTAACACACCTGAATCCAAAGGCTCAATCCCCTCATTTAGCTCAGCACAGGCATGGTAACGAGCCACTCATTAGATTCAGGTGTGTTAAAAATGGCGTGAATCAAAAAGTTGCAGGATAGTAGCTCTTGAGGACTGGACTTGAGCACCCCTGCAATAGATGAAAAGCTTGTATAGCATCATTGACCTTGCAGCAGTCCCTAATACCCAGCATGCATGCAGTGATAGTCGAGGAAGGAAGTTATTAAAGTAGACATAATTTTTATTTTATTAAGAGATATGCAGAAACACAACAGCGTACTTCTTGGTACCAGTCAAATATCACAAAAAGCATAAGACATCTCTATGTATCAAACCGTTCAGAACCTTTTTTTTAGGTATAACTAACAGTAAAAGCAAAATTGATTTAGTAGTACAAGTTAAACTAGGCCTAATCAAAGTTTTTATGCTTTTACTGATTTTTGTTAAATCAGGAAACATTTGAATTTGGGGGTATTTTTAACAAGTTTAGTTTTCAGGCTCTTGAAAGCCAGGGCCCAGCTGTGCATTTTGGACACTCATTTGCTTCCAACACCTTTCCGAGCTTACCCCATTCCGAACTCATATTCTTAACCATTAATAATTATTTTTACCTGGTGATCACACGTTTTTATTGAATTGAGACAAGAAATGATCAAAGCTGACATATAGTTCTATCCATCCATTTTCTGTCATGTTTATCCCAAGTGGGTTCACAAGACATATAATTCAACTATTTAACATTTTATAAACACTTTCCAAAGCTTTTTTTTTTTTTTTTTTTTTAAAGGTTGCATGTTCTCTCTGTGCATGCTTGGACTCTCCGTGTACTCCGACTTCCTCCAACAGTCCAAGAACATGACTTTTAGGTTAACTGGCTTCTCTAAATTGTCCTTAGGTGTGAGTGTGTGCATGGTTGTGTGTCTTTGTTTGTCTCTGTGTCACTCTGTGATGGCGATCTGTCCATGGTGTACCCCGCCTTTCACGCATACTCTCGGAGTCAGGCACCAGCTCAACTGTAACCCTCACAAGGAGTAAGCGGGAGAAAGTGGACGGATGGATACTGGCATTACAAATTCATGGTTATTCGTTACTTTTTAACAAAAAACACACTCGGTTATTAAATAACACAGTTACTCCCATCAATGGTATTGATGTCCATGTTGAATTTGACAAATTAACTGGCTTCAATAGGAGGGATTTCATTTTTCCTTCTTGTTAGATATGCCAAAACTACAGTGACAGCTGCAGCAATGACGGCCACGCAGACTAGTCCACCATGTCCTCGATAGCGTCCATTATGCTCTCTTTGGTCATCTTTGACATCTGCAGATCAGAGACAATTGGATCGGCTTAGACTGGTGAGTCACAACAATTTAATTTTCTTTTTAACATGTATTCTATATTGTCTCATCAGGTAACATATTTAGGAAAAAAACAGATCTCAGGATACTAACTCACAATAAAAACCAGAGAGACAAACCAAACTCACTAACTAACCAGGAAAGACAACATCCAGGTTGATGATGCTGATTGGCTGCATGTTTAAAACTGCTCTCTTTCCTCGGTTTGGTTCTCCCTGGATAACTCGACATTCATACCTGCCTCTATCATCAGTCGTCACCTTCTGAAGGGTTAAAGACACATCTCCA
This sequence comes from Cyprinodon diabolis, assembly GCA_030533445.1. Taxonomy (NCBI): domain Eukaryota; kingdom Metazoa; phylum Chordata; class Actinopteri; order Cyprinodontiformes; family Cyprinodontidae; genus Cyprinodon; species Cyprinodon diabolis. Next base: position 13,651,565 of record CM060072.1, on the reverse strand, counting down.
GCTTTTATTTCGCTGTCCAGGAGATTCACTCGGTTCTTAAAAGCTGGCTCCTGCTTCTCTAAATCAAGCTGGTTGTCCCTGTACAGAAGAAGATACTCTTTCGAATCAGCCCTGCTCCACTCTGCAACTTTGACAGGGCTGTTTTCAGGAGTGTGGCAGGGAAGAGTGACGTTTTGTCCAAATTCAGCTGTGAGATTTTTCTCAGCTGCAGAAATAAAACACAAAGAGTGGATATGTTAAAACAAGAAAACATGCTTTACATTATAAAACACTTTATATTGCATAATGCATCATATTTCAGAAATTGAATATCCATTACTTCTAGAATTCAACTAGGAATGGTAATGGGTTTAATTGGTCCTTTAAAAGGTTTTCTGACATTTTCAAAATAAAAGTCTAAATGTCTTTTAGTTACTGATGCATTTTAAGCTTGTAGTAGAACTCAGTGGGATTTTAGCTTATTTCTTATGCTTGGTATGCAACGTTACACTTGACATAAAACAATTACAAGGCCTGTGAAAGAATGTTTGCTTCCTTTTCACAGCCCTGAAATCATTCCACCACTAAGAATAATTTTTAAAAAAGTGATCCCTAATGATCAACTATTTGATTCATTAATGTGTTACATTAACACCTGAATGGAATTACAACAAAACAGATATATGCAGGTGACCTTTGATCCACAAAATCCGATATGTCACAAAGAGCCTTTTTGATTCAACAGCATTTATTTGATACATTTTCATAAAAATAATATAATCATAATCTCACTGTATTTTAAGGTCTTCAAGGTTTTGACAGGAAATCTGGTAGCCTAACTTCTTCAAACCTCTAGCCATGCAAAAAAAAACACTGCATACCAAGTTGCCCTTTTGAAATTTTCTAAGGATTATGAATTTTCAAGTTATAAAGAATTATAACCCATCCATGTTTTGTTTACGTTCAGAGGTGCTAAGTAACAAAGTAAAAATTCTTTCTTTCCTTAGTCAAGTAGATTTTTTGGCTATCTATACTTTACTGAATTAATTATTGTAGTTATATGTAGTTTTAGAGCTAGACCACTTCTAGTGTGATATGAACACATAAAAAGTGTTATAAATCAGTTTTAATGAATTCTCACTAATCAGAGAAAGTTTTCACAAATCCAAGACCTGGTTTTAATTATCCTACAATTAGTTTAGAATAATCTAGTCCATGTTTGATGTGTCTAAGTGTTGTAGATTTAGAGCTAGACCACTTCTAGTGTAACATGGACAGTAAAATAAAGTGTTAAAATCAGCTTTCACTGTTCCACAAATCAAAGAAAAATTTCACAAATTCCAAACCTGGTTTTAATTATTATTTAAGTACTTTAGAATAACCTAGTCCAGGTTTGATGTGTTTGGGTGTTGTAGTTTTTTTTTTTTTTTTGTAATTAGTGTAAATAAAAAATGCTGAAGGCAGGAAAAAATTAAGTGGAATCGCCCTTTAATCATATGCCAAATCGGAGGCCAACTTCAGCTTCGAGAAATATTCCAGTTTGATAGTTTTGCCGCGCTTCAAAATGTAGCCATACACTTTTATTTTGAAAATAGGAAGTCGGTACACGATGTGGTCATTTTCCCTCGCCCGGTTATTTTACCGTAAAGTCTCAAATAAGGGTGCAGTTGAAGTGTTGGATGAGAGGTTTTCCCGGAGCAGAGAGGGCGAAGAAGCGGTTAAACAGGAGCAAATGTCTGTCGAATATTCAACATAAAATTGACGTCAGCGCGTTGTCAATCGAGAGGTGGTGAGAGGTTGATCGCCCCTCGTTACGTCATGTACACTAAACGACGAGCGATCGGCAAAAAAACGCACATTGAACATCTAGTAGTAAAAAGGAAAAAATCTGTGTCATCTTCGAACTATGCTTCCACCAATGATTTGGAATTTATTATTTCGCTATAATAGATTCTACAAATAAATACACAATAAATCGCAAAGAGCAAGGTCCCATTAAAACAATGAAGGAAAAAAAACAACAACTTACCGAAACCACGAGCAAAGTTGATGAAACTCAAAATTAAGAGAGTTGCCCCCCACACCATCCATCTTAGGTCCTTAAAGAGTGATAAAATGAGAGCTGTCTTCTCTAAATGCCACCTGGGTGTGGTCAGTCAGCAGGTTTAAACCAGTTTTGCAGTAAGTCGGAGAGAAAATTCCCATACATAGGATTGGATATGTTTTTTGTTTTTTTTTTCCAAATTTCATTCACTGCAGAGGCAATGCTCATTTTGGGAAAATATTATGCTTTTTGCAAGTTAGAGGAAATACAAACACCATGTCTGCCTTCATGAAAATGCACTTCTAGGGCCCAAAAACAAATATTTACTGACAAATCACTCCATGACAGTGAACACAACAGGGTTACTTTTTAGGAACTAGAAACAGTCAAATAATGGTTGATAGAGACAAAGATTACTGGACATGGGTTTGACTAAAAGGTTCTAATAAGATTACCATTGTTTAAAGTTTTTTTTTAAAACATTGGTTTTCTATTTATTGAATTTTTACATTTATTTTGTAACCAGATTGCAGATCTGAATTAGGTTAAGCTCTAATCAAGGACCATTAATCGAATTGTGACAGTTATGTTTTAACTGTTCACGTCCCTTTTTAAATAGGGGTTATATTTATAAATAGCCCCTGGTTGCACTTTAAACACCTATGGTTTCTCACATTCATTGCCATATGTGCTGCATTACATTATTTTATATATATATAAAATAATATATATAAGTATATATAAATATATATAAAGTTTGTAAGGATATAAGCAGTATGATAAGCTGTTTAAATTGATTGCTCTGTCTTTTTAAATCTTCAAGCACCAAATGAATAACCTTTAAAAGAGGCATATTTTCCCCATGTAGTTATTCCCATTTTGTTCTCCACCGAAATTTAAACATCTCTAAAGATCACTGTAGGACTTTTTTTTTTCTTTAAAATTTTCTTATTTTTCAGTTACCAGTGGAATAAAGTCTCTTTACGAGTCTAAACTTAACCATGATTAATATAATTTTATTACAATTTGTCATGAAAGTTATAGACCAGTTTATTCTTATGAAAAGCAACTAATATTCATAACAAAAAAATCAGTCAGAAACCTTGGCTCTGTCACATATGTGGAGCATTGCTAAAAAAAAAAGAACCAAAAAAAAAAGCTTAGACTAAAACACATACTACATGTAAAAAGTCCCAAACTGTTTATTTTCTTAGCATTCATTTCAACTTCTTATTTATACTAAAATCAGCATTTATTCTCCTTTACATAGTGAAGTCTGTTCAATACACAAGTATCAATAAGCAGGATTAAAAGATCAGAATGGCTTCGTTATGCCTGTGTTAAAGATATCCCACATCCTATTATATTAAAATATTTCATATATAGTCAGTATTTAAACAGAGGTTTAATAATAAAAAGTGAGTTCCCATACAAGGCAATTAAAGAATTTAATCAGATTGGGAGTCTCATAAATTAAACAGTCAGAAAATGAAGAAATAAACAGAACAGCAAAGTCATCAGAGGTGATCTGAAAGTCCAGAGAGAAAGGATGACTGAGGAGTTTCTGAAAGACCGATCTTTTCCGCTGCTGCTTCTTCTACACATTCCAGGCAGCGGAGACAGCCGGGTCCTTCCACCTTCAGCTAAGGAGTCTACGCATTTGTTCAACACACGATTATAATGACTTTAGAAAAAGGAAAACACTCTCCTTTGGGTACATAAAGACTGTTCAGCTCAGATGTGTCTTAGTGCCAACCTTCCTCACAAACCCATTCACAGCAGATATACTCATATCCACCCCAGTTTGATTTGTTAGTGAAGACAAATGTGCTTTTGGAACAAAAACACTGAAGACATCTTTCTGCCTGTGCTGCATTTGAACGATACCTCAGTTTGACCGCATTGTTCTAAGAGGAAAAGAAAGAAAAACACTGATTCGTTCGATTAACATTATAATCATCATGGACGTCTCTCTACTGCTCGTCTCCCAACATACTGATACAGCCAGTCCAAAAAGTGCCAGGCCTGATCAGAATCAAGCCTGTGATGTCTGTCGCTCCGTCCGTCCCAGAATCGGGTTCTACTAAGAGATGACAGCTGGAGGAGGTGCAGAAGGCTTCATAGAGCGGGAGACTTTCTGCTGTATCACACGCTCATACATCCTAACAAAACACACACACACACACACACACACACACACACACACAGGCTCATACACACGCCGCACGTCCAAGATGGCCCCTTTTCAACACACTGCTGATTATTTGGAGATTTGCTGTTGGAGGTGGAGAAGGAACTCATAGTACGACAGCGCCGACTCCGTTCGGTCTTCAATCATGTTCTGCATAAAGATGGGTTTCAGCTGGCTCTCATCCCTGAGAACAACAGAGAGAATGAATATAGCAGACAATGGGTTATAACTGACCAAAGAAAACACATTCAGTCTAATTTCTCAGTTATCGACCATTTATTCTTAATATATGCTTTTAAAGTCTAAGGTGCTTTTAAAGTGTATTTTTAGTGATCACCAAATTTCAGGAATCATTCTGGTAAGATGTCCAGATCTCTTTTTAAGGCAGAAGGTAGAGCTTATTTTAGTGTGGTTATAACAGCGTCATTGACCCAACCTTTAACATACAACACAAACAAATCGATAGGTTTGATGTTAGGGTGGCCTTTCCTGTCCCAGAACCGGTTCTGATCCACTTTTGAGTCAATCAATTCAATTTCAATTCAATTCAGTTTATTTATATAGCGCCAAATTCACAACACATGTCATCTCAAGGCACTTTACAGTTCAACCAGATCATACAGTCAAATTGATACAAAGTTTTCTATCTAAGGAAAACCAGTTGATTGCATTGACTCATTTACTCAAATAGAATCCCTCACACTAAGCATGCTTGTAGCGACAGTGGAGAGGAAAAACTCCCTTTTAACAGGAAGAAACCTCCAGCAGAACCAGGCTCAGTGCGAGCGGCCATCTGCCGAGGCCGACTGGGGTTCAAGGAGACAGAAGCAGAGATACAAAAAGCAGCTGTAAAAGGCGGCCCCGTCCAGGAAACACACAGCCAGGCAGACGAGCACCTAGACAACCAGCGGTTGAATGACGACATGCGGCTAAACATGTCATCACTGGTCAGATCAGGGAGGGGACCAGAGAAAATTACGGAGTCCGACATTTTTTTGGCAAACTTACACACCGAAGCAACACTAATTTTAGTGACCTCTGATCGGCGTAACCGGGTGTCATTACCACCAGCGTGAATAACAATCTTACTGTATTTAACCTTATCCTTAGCCAGCAGTTTCAGGTAGGATTTGATGTCGCCCGTTCTGGCCCCCGGCAAACATTTGACTATGGTCCCTGGTGTCTCTAATGCCACGTTTCTGACTATGGAGCTGCCAATCACCAGAGTGGGCTTCTCAGTGGGTGTGTCACTGAGTGGGGAAAACCGCTTAGAAACGTGAACGGGTTGGTGGTGACCAGTGGGCAGAGATCCACGACTACGCTTTCTGCCTACAGTTACCCAATTGCCTGGCTGCTCAGGCACCTTTGGAGGACAGCTACGTGGGGGGCCTACTTTAACTCCTGGATGTTCAACAGCCTGAAGCCTGGATTCTAACTCTGACACCCTCGCCTCCAAAGCTACAAAAATACTACACTTATTACACATCCCATTATCACTAAAGGAGGCAGAGGAATAACTGAACATCTGACACAGAGAGCAGGAGAGAGGAGAGGAAGAAGGAAGAGTTGGAAAAGAGTCAAGGGAGGGAGAGAGAGAAGCCATAGCAATGCTAAGCTAGCGCTAGCCTAGGCTAGCTACTTCTTGCTATCAGAAATAAAACCGTGTGAAACTGACAAGTGCTAAGTAGAAAAGTGCAGCAGAAGGTGCTTGTTATAGCATTCAATCGGGTCCAAAAAACATCTTATTTCAGATGCAGTAGCACAAATCTTTAAGGGGCTTTGAGCTTCTTGACTCAGATGAACTTGGGAAAAAAAATATTTGTTTTGATTTTGGCTCCCAGAAGCACTTTGTTTCTCTACCTACTTAAAATAGAGGAGTTTAGGTATATATTTGCACCTGTATGTATAATTGCCACAGCATTTGAAGCAGAGAAAACCTAAAATTACCACTAATTTTACATCTAGTTCTTAGATTAAAGTATTTCTAATCAGGGCTGAAAGCATTAATTGGATTAATCAATTATTGAAATAATCGTCAACTAATTTAGTAATCGATTAAACGTTTACTGGAGTATTGAGACTGCAGATTATGCCTTTAAGCTGACAGATGACCCACTTAGAGCAGTAATTATACCAAAACTGGAAAAAAAAAATATAAATATATATATATATAAACATATATATTTGCATTTGAGACAAAAAAAATAAAATGTTTTCCTCTGTCAATATGCTCTATGCAAAACTCCAAAGGTGGAAAGGTTTTAGTTTCACCTAATTTCATTTAATAAAAAAATCTTCTTTAAGGAACCTTTTGCTCTCCGATCATTAATTGAAAAAATAACCGACAGATTAATCGATTTGCAAACAAACAGTTGCAGATCTAAATAAAGGACGAGTATGAACATCTGATGAACTGGGCCTGGTTGCACTTTTCCATAACAAACACAGACTGCAATAAATACGTTTAGAAGGCCTCTGTATAAATGCCAGGTACAGGTTATAATGGATTCTTTTTTAAAACAAACAAAAAGCCCAAAACAAACCTTAAACTTTTCTTTCTTACCTGATGATGTGGAGGGAGGAGAAGAATGGCCTCTGATCCCTGAGCCAGCCAATGAAAGCTCTGGTTCTCTGTGACTCTGCAGTGTCCAGCTCTGGGAGGATATCCTGTCAAAACAGAACAATCAATCAGCTTTCTAAGAAGGGAAAAGAGTCAAAACTGAGTAACAGCTTCAGTTTGCATCAGTCTATGGTGTCGACTGTGAAGAGCCCAGTTAATTTCTTATGTTTTCGGCTCCAATATTCATATGGCAGAGATTACCATGTCCTTGTGCAGGCTTTCAACACACAGTTATGTAAAAATTCAGGTTTCATTGGCTTTTCAAACTTATTAGTTAAATTCTCATACCCTCTAAATTTCTGGTGAACATTTCCAAATGAGAAAGACTTTAGAACTAAAACCAATGAAAGGATGGATGAAAAAAGGAATATTAGGTATAATAGAAAGCTAGAAGGAAAGATGGATGACGGAATAAAGGGAAATGAAAGGAAAAGGAAGGAGTAACACGAAAAGGAAATGATTGAGGAATAAAATAGCAGAATTACAAAGGATGAAGAGAGGGAAGAATGTTAGGAATTAAGAGAAAAATGGGAAGGACAAAGGAATGAAAGGATGAAGGAGAGGAAAGACAAAATGATTAGAAAGAAATCCAAATAAGGGGGCAAAGGAGGTGAAATTCAAAAAAAGGGTGTTACTTCTTCATGGGAGTCCTAGAGACAGAAAAGTGAAAAGATGAGGGGAGGCTTAGAGGGGATTACTGAAAAAAGGGAAGAAAAGAAATTCAGAAAACAAGGCAGAAAAAAAATGGGACTTTGGTGGGGGCAGGTCAACTTTTAGAAAACGAGTTGGAGAACAATTTCGGAAATACAAAATATCAGACATAGAAAATACAGAAATCAGAATTTTACCACAGTGACCTTGCTTGAGTCTTTCAATCAACTAAGTAATAGACATAAATATCATCTTTCAGGTTTTTCTATTTAAGAAACTTAGTTGTAACATGTTTCTCACCATTTTCTCAGGCACAGCAGAGTAGTTTGGAACCCCCAGGACCTGTGAGAGGAAGTTAGGCTGGCAGTTGCGTCCGATCCAAAGGTACATCACCTTATTGGAAAGTAATAAAACAACAGTCTTAATACGAAAACATGACAACAGGTATAGCTTTCATGGATTTTGGCAATCCCACTGAAACAAACGGATACAATAAAAGATGATTCCTAAACTTACAAGTCCAGCATCCATGAGGAAGGCTCCCTCCCTGCTGAGCTTCTCCACTGACAGCTGTAGGACTCTGGGCTGCGGGATGGTCCGGTCGTTCACGTTTAGAGCTCCCTGAGAAAGCCAGAAATAGGACGAAAATAAAGAAGTGCAGCAAAATTAAGACAGTATCTTCTCACTGAGACCTCCTCATGTTCACCTCATCGCTCAGGTCGTCGACACGATACAGAGAAGGATGGATCATCAACATGGCAAAGGCCAACGGCTGGTACTTCAGCTGGTACATGGCAAACACTCGGTCATCAAGTCTGGTACTGGTTCCTGTCCTGAAGGCTTTCTGCAAGGATCAGACAGAAATGTACAAATTTGTTTTAATTAACTGGTTTCCATTAACCAGAGGGATAAATATCTGATTCTATAGACTTTACCTGTTTGAGCAGAGCCAAGATGTAGAGCGGGAAGAGTCGGAGGCAGGCTGGAGCCAACAAGCCCGGCTGCTGGATGGTCAGCACAGACTGTCTGTATGAAGAAAGCGAGTCGATGGCAGCGTTGGTCATCGCGTCTCTGGCGTCACTCAGACTGGCCGTCACTGAGCGGTCCACCGCTGGAAAAATGGTCAGAAAGTTGTGAGAGCAGGACTTCTACATGAGAGGTGGTTAATGACATTGAAAGCATAGAAAAACATATTTCACAAAAAGTTGTGAAATAGAGGGGATGCTTTCTAATCATATTTAAGGTACAAGTTTTGAACTTTAAATGATCATATTAATGCTCTAAGCATAATGAACTTGAGAAATAGAGGAATCTCATCCCAGTTAAAAGCTGTACTTTATTTGGTTAGGCCCCCCTGTGGTCTTTTATAATGAGGTTTAAATTCCCTCATATAATGCAATCCTAACACTCTGTACTAGTTATATTGACATGCTATTGTGGAACCTGAATGAGGGAGAAGCTCAAAAGATTCACACAATTGATTCAACATATACAGGGGGGAAAAATAGGGCTAATATATGTTTTTATTTTCCTGTCATTTCAACAGCTTGAGGTCTTTGCTGCCCTCTACTGGAATCTTAACGCACTTGCTCTGTAAATTATGAATACCTGAAGATACTCTGCAACATGTCCTCTCATAGAGCCACTGTGTTTCCATTTGAATTTCATCAAAGCAACTGCACTATATTTATTCTGGCATATTAGACTTATAGGGGCCACAGAGATTTATTAAGAAACCTGTGTCACCTGAAATGACTAAAGAGTATAAATAGAATTTATTTTCTAATAACATGAAATGTTCAGGGGTGTAAATAAATTTGTGAAGTTTATTTACAATACAAGTTTTCAATGTTCTGAATAACTTTCATATATTATTTATAGCCCTACTGATAAATAAGAGCTCTTTGGCATCACATTCTGGAGCTGAATGATTAGTATTGATTAGAAAAACAAACACAACCTCTATTGACACCTTAGGTGTGTCTTTAGCCTGGAGCAGTACCTACCCATACAGGCCAGCAGTCCAGTGATGGCCTGAACATCAGCTCCAGCGAAGACATCCGACAGAGAATTTACAACAGGGAGGCACATGGTGTGCACTCTGATCCTTCTTTCCCCTGAGAAGGTAAATAGTTTGTTTTTAATAAAATGGTGAGAAAAAGAAATTTGATAAAAACATCCGTTCTGCCAGGTGGGTGTTTATACCTTTGCTGGAGGTGTAAAGCAAAGCAGCCTGGAAGGAAACCACCTGCATGTCATCCAGGTTTTCCTCGATGGACATCTGAACAGCGAAGCCAGCATCCGGGTTGACGTTGGGGAGGGACAACAGATCCGTGGAACGCACAAAGAAGTTTCCATGGAACGTGTGGATGGACAAACCTGCAGGATGACAAAGCAACAGAATTCAATTACGACAACAATATTTTAAAAATGAAGAATGAAATAAATATGGAGTGAATTTCTTACCTTTGGTGCAACGTATTCTCATGACTGCCTCAAAGCCGATTTTCCGTGTTAAATATCTCTTCAGATCTCTCTGGAAGCGCTCCACCTGAGCTGGGTTATGCTGATGGTGATAGGAGGGGAAGTAATAAACGCTTCCTGCTGAATACCTGGATATGCATCCTGGAAGAAAAAGAAAACACAAGAGCAGGTGTTTAAAAAAAGAAATTTAAACTCAAACACAGAGCAGAAGGTTTCGAATTAGCTGCGTCTCAAGCTTCCAACCAACATCCCTCTCTGCAAAAATATGATGATGACGCGACCATCGTGAACTCTGAATCCTAAAATCCACCCATCAAATGTCTTTCTGACTCACCAAGTGATGCCAGGTCGCAGTACTGAGCGCTGAGAAGAAACAGGTCGACCGCGACCTGCTGGCCAGAGCAGTCCAGGGCCAGCTTCTTATAGAAATCTGTTGCTGGGGATAAGTGCTGGACATCCTGGGAGGGAAATCGACAGGCAGCACAATAAGCACAGAAATATCAACGCATTTAAAAAAGAAACATTCCAAAGATCAGCAATTACTACTTAACTGTGTTCTTATACAACTCCCACCAAACCAGTGAAGTTATTAATTTATCTGAAGAACTAACTATATAAGTGTTTTCTGTGTAAATGTATGTCATTAAAATATGGCTGTTAATTAAGCAGTTAAAAGTATGAAAGTATAAGGCAAACTGAACGTGGACTGCTTTTGTAGAAGCTGCATATAAGAAATGCTTAATTAGGTCTATCATCTTTAAGTCTCCATAAATCAACTACAACTACAAAAAAACCTCAATAACTTTATTATTCACTTTATTCCTTTTAGCAGACAGCAAAGAAGGTTGATTGTTATTGTTTAAGAGCCACAGTTCAGTAAAGCTGCTGCTAATAATAATAATAACGTAATAATAATTACAGATCATAAGGCTCCTAATATTGTGCTGTTAATTCCCTGGACTGTAAGAAATAAATCTACCTAACTTGAAAGTACTCATCAAAACATTATTATTGAGAGCCTGATAACCAATATGAGGTTATTGCAGGCCTAAATAATTCAGTAACTGTAAAATTACTATCCTTAGAGCAGGGGTGCTCAAGTCCAGTCCTCAAGAGCTACTATCCTGCAACGTTTTGGCTACGTTCACACTGCAGCCTGAAGTGACGCAAAAGATATGATACCAGGATGAGCTACCATCCTGTAAAAGATACAGGATGGTAGCTCTTGAGGACTGGACTTGAGGACCCCTGCCTTAGGGCATAACACTGATGCCTTATGCCCATCAGCTGAGATGGAATAAGGACCAGGAATCCCCCCCCAGCAGTGAGCCTAATCTATAAGATCTACAGAACTACAAGAGAAAAAAGCTAATTATTTGAGTTTCTACCTTGGCAGATGCTCGCTGGTTGGGATCCTCTCTGGACTGCAGGGCTCCAGCACCCAGGTTAGGGAGCTGGGTCTGGAAGACGGACATCCGCCCTCCGGTTGGAGACAACAACTTAAAGGCTGCTTGCAGAGCAGCACCCAGAGCAGACTGGGTCTCCATCGTCTTCTCAAATAAATTCGGCAGGCTCTTCAGTAGATCCTGCACAAGCTGGAGAACAAAAATTAAGAGTTTAAGCCTTCCTTCAGTGCACTAGTCAGTCAGAAGTTATATATGCAGGGTAATCAAAGCTACTTTATACAATTTTAGCCATTGAGATGATCTTAAAAGATACGTTTGGACTGTTGGGTGTTTAAATGTTTTACCTCCTTGCATTCATTGAGGTTTACTAGAAGGCTGTCTGGTGTTGGTAGAAAGATATCTGTGGAGCAACGTTATAATTTAGACAAAATGGTCACATTGCTGGAAAATATTTTTAAAAAATGTGGCTGCGGCGGTCAGCTCTTTCCCACCTTCGATGTCAGAAACAATGAGCATCTGTGGTTGTGAAAGTCCCTCCTGGAGGTTGTAGAAGTGGATGGTGCTGTCGAAGGTGATAAAGCCAACCTTTGTCCGCGAGTCTCCAGGAAGCCTGAGGCACACAAACGTAATTTTACTTGTGTTTGGCCTTTTAATCATAGATTAGAGTTCAGACAAGGCAGCTGTTTGGCTCTACAGCGTTTCCAAGTCTTACACACAAAGGCTTTAAAAGCTTTTATTACCATCAGTAGATCAAACTGATGAAGCTGCTGATGCCATCTGAAAAAATAAGCTTAAAACTGATTATTTAGATCTGTACATACGCATTGATGTTTTCCAGCATAGACTGACAGAAGACGTTCAGGTAACCCGTCTCCACGGCGTTGTGAGAAACGTCCAGGACGAACAGGTAAACAGCGGGCTGTGGTGGTCTCAGCTTAAGCAAGTTAGAAAAAATATAACATTAGGTAATTAGAAAAAATAAAACAAGCATAGAAATATAATTTTAACCATATCCATTTGAGATTTTAATTCTTTAAAGAAAAGCTTTGATAACTACTTAAAGAAAATGGACATTTTATTAGTATGTCTATATTTTTCTTATTTTTAAGATTTCAGCACTGGAAAAAAAACGAAAAAAAAAACCCCTCTAGATCCAGAGAAGTCCTCTATAAACACTAACTGACTTATTAAAGGTATTGCTTAAATGGTAAAAGGAAAAAAAGAGGAACCCAAACTGACCATGTATTCTGAAGGAGCGATGAACTCAATAGTGGCATTCTGGACTTCTGGTCTTTTGTGTGGTTCGCCGTAGGATCTGCTGACTGGGTTATACATAAACTCTTCTGGGACTAAATAAAATACAAACATACATGAAAGGTTTAAGAACAAGGATGTTGAAACTGTTGAAATTAAAAGCATCTTGGTTTTACTCCTAAACCTACAGAAGTACATACAACCGAAATAAAGATAAATGATATTCAGAGCTGAGTCATTCTATCCATTGGTTTCTGAGCTGTAAAGCACATTGTGGTCACTAAGCTTTAACATGTTGAAAAGCTCAAAGGGCCTCCAGATTTTTTAGACAGAAGCTCTTTGAGTTCCGTTCTCACTCATGACTTCTCACCACCTTACCGTCATTTACTCGATAACACAAGTTACACTTCCATCTCCTCTGGTCCAGGAAGGAGACAAAGGGGTTGATGTAGGTTCTGCATGACCGACACCTGACTATGGTGCTGGATGTCACCACAGGAAGTTGCTGCATTAATTAAAACACAGAAAACAACAAAAATAATTTAGCTCTTTGACATTTGTTCCATCACAAGCTGTAAGACAGTGTCTTGAATTAATGAAAGTAACAGTGAGAGACGTCCCAATTGACTGTAAACCGTCAATAGCATAGCCTAAAAAATGGCCATCATTGACACCTTTTATCCAGCACTCCATTTAAACCTCTAAACAAGTCCCCCCTCTCAGCTTATTAATTTGTAAATTATTTTCCTCTATTTAGTCAGGCATGATGAAAGCCAACCAAAGCTGAGGTGAAGTCTGCGATTGTCAACCTAGGCGTTCAAGAGAGTTTTGCAGAATGCATAAATAGTATTTAATCCCAAGATTTATTCATGCGAATCTGTAGCTTAAAGGAATAATAATGGTTTCTTAAATGGGCTCTGAATTAGAAATATCAATCGCAGATGCAGTCAGAACATAATGTGTTAATGTGTAGACAGATCCCTTTTCATTTTACTGCCTCTAATATAAATCATTTCCAGACTATTGGATCTGCAGCCCTTTATCCTAGTAAACCCTGCCATCCGAAGGAGCTTCAAAGTGTAATGCTAAAATTATTTCTCTACCTAATCACCTTTAAAGGTTTTGCTTCTCTCCTACAAAGTGCTTACAGCACAGGTGGAGTTTGACCAGTGGAAAACAGAAGGCTGGGGTCAAAGGTCACATCTACACACTCACTTTTTTTTATTTTTAACAGGTAAGGAAAGAACATCTCTCATAGGGTTGCTGATAAGAAACCAATGATAAAATCTAAAAGAGGCAATCACTATGAGCTTCCCTCCTGGATGTTCCTGTGCTGAAGCCCAAAATTCAAAATAAAGGAAAATATCTATTGGAGAGGGGCTGCAGGAGAGGATGGGATACATAAGAAAATGGAATATAGGACTTCAAGAATAACTAACAATAAACTCTCCTGTATATCTTTTCTCCATTCCCAATTCATTGTATGCTAATGATGCATAATATATGCATCATATAAACATGGACCACTGATGTTAGAGGATTTAGGAAGATATTTAATGAAGCCGATATGGTAATAAATCCCAGTAACTGCATTTTTAAAAAATTTATTCAGACAAAATCCTCAAGAACAATCCTCCTCCCCACTTTAAAATATTCATGCCCGCTTCCATTAAAAAAAATAAAACTAGCATCAGAAAATCCTCATATTGCGTCATGTGCAAAGCTTAAACTAAAAATCTAAAATGACTTCAGCAAGAATCTAATGTGCAATTTCTACTTGAACCTATGATGATATTAAAATGCGCGGAGACAGAAACAGGGATTTAGTAATTGTTAAGAAAGAAATAGTCAGTGAGGGTTTCTCTGGTTTGGATCTGCTGTAATTCAATACAGCAGCTGCTCCAGTTAAAGGTTTAGTAAAAACAATGACAGTTTACATTTTCAACAAAGTACATGAAAATAAGTTTAAAATGAACACTTAAAAACAAACTATTATTAGATTTAGTATTAAACATAAACGGCACAAGTTACCGAGAGGTCTTTAAAGGGGTGGAGCTGCAGCCCCAATGGTAATTTAGCCTTATTGAGCAAAGACTGGGTCTGAGGGATGCTGGTCAGTGTACAGCGGAAGACCCTGGAGGGAAAGGAACACAAATATCCGGGTTAAATGCATCAACACAGCGGAAACTCAAACAACTGATTAGTAGTTCTTTTACTTTCCCAAACTACAAAAGTGTAACAACTTACTCTGGGCTGCAGTTGAGTTTTTGCAGGTCCTGGGTGAGGCAGGGTGTGGGGGCAGGAACTGGGGTTGGGGGCAGCAGGTTTCTATCCTGCAAAAGGTTGACCACCCTCAGAGCCTCAGGTGTGTTTGACTGGAGGCTCATGGCTGCTAGTGATGGGCTCAGCTGGGCTGGACCTGGACCACCAGGAGACTGAGAGGGAAAAAAACAAAAACTAACAACTTAGTTCTGTATAAAATCTAGGAATGCACCAATATAAAAATCTGAGCTGATATTCATATCTGCTATTGATATTGTCGATAACTAGAGATGCTCCAGTCAGGATTTTGGGGAGCAGAGCGTGCATAAATGATCCCAAAAATCAGAATCTGCTGATCGCAGATCACAACATAATCCATCAAATCTTCATATGCCGTCTCATGTATATCCACATCATGTTATTAGGTATCAAAACTACAGGAGATGAGAAAATATAATGAACTGACCACTGTTTGAGTGAAGGAAGCAACGGAGAGGAGCTTTTTTTTTTTTTAAACAAAAATAAAGCAAGGGAAAACAAATTTGACAAAGGATGAAGCAGGATCCTCTTTAAATAAAGCCATTTTAATTTAGCCCCAAGACTGTTCCATCATCATACGTCAAGCATAGACGCATACCAGCAGTGGCCTTCTCTACCTGAAGGCTCCTCTGTTCCCCTGTTGTCATACCAGCAGTTTTCCTCTAAAGGTTATCCTAGGCTAGCCTCATTCTCCCTGGCTGGCTTCTCCAAAGTACTGCTGTCTGACTCCGCAGTAGCTTCTCTCTGACCCTCAGCTTTCCGTTTCCTCGGCTGACTTTTTCAGTCTTTTGCTGTGCTCCTTAGATCCACCGCAGTTAGCCTACTTAGCCCCGGTCAGCTGTAGCATCTCCTCTCCATGGCACCCTTTCCCTGGTGGACTTTTCCAAAATCCTGCTGTGCTCCTCAGCTCTCCTCTTGAGCTTCCTTATCTCCTCACACTGGTGTGCTGTCTGCATGCTCCTACAATCTACCGCTCTGCTTCCTTAGCGATCATCATTTGTTTTACTTACTGAAACCCATATCAATATATATCGATATATCGAGCCTCCCTAATAAAATCTGTTTCTTTGTTTAAGGATATATAAATCAGCAAAAGCATTTATGATTAAATATTATGCTTATGAAGGTGGGATTGTCTATATTCTCTTACCTGTTGGTATGGCTGAGGTCCTTGAGTGTAAGGCTGCTGGGTAGCTTGAACTGACGGATGAAAGCCGGAAGCGGCAGGGGGAGCTGAGGTGTTTTGGTACCCAGGGGGGAGGGAGGGGTAGTGACCCAAGTGTCGACCAGGTGGGCCAGGCTGAGTCAGACCAGCTAAAAGGAGCAAAATGTTTATTTCAGAACTCAATCATTCTGAAGAACAGTGGAAACAAACAACACTGAGGAAACTGATAAGACAACGTAAATCTGCCCATTAATGCAGTGTGGCAGCTCACTTATAGAAATGACTGGCTGCCTTTGGAGAAGCTGTGTAATAGCTGCTCTTTATTAGAAGCATTTATTAACAGTAATGATCATTTGATTCCAAAAGCAGGTGAATAGAAAAGGCCCTTTTACACGTAAAACAGTCAAATTTTTCCTGTTTTATCTGACATTACAAACTTTATAATGCCTAAAAGTGAATGTTGTTTATGCAACAAGAATCCATCTGGCAGAAAAAGCCTTACCCATTCTGTTGTCAACCTGATTATAGCTGTTTGGTGCCTGTGGGCCATTCCCTGCCACATTTCCTATAAGAGAAAAAAATTTGTAATTTGATCCATTGGAAATGTTGATATTCATAATCCAGTAAGGAAACAAGAAGCAATGAAAGCTGCATGTGGACATAAGAGGGCTACTTGAATAAAGTAATGACAATGACCTGGAAAACTATGGAAACCAGCTGGTCTATATGCGTTTATTCAAAGAGACACACTGGAAGTCCAAAACAGTGGAATCACAGAAAAGACTCAGGGGACAAACAAAACAATATGCAATTATGAGCTCTGCCTAAAGGTTAACCAATAGGATAATGGATGAAAGAAGAGGATCGCTGAAAAACACCACATAAAGAGACGGGATCTTTAGCACAGCACTGACAGAACTTTAAACGGGTAAATGACAGTTGATAAGTTGGCCACACCTGGACATTCAACATCTCCTTCTTGGAAGTTGGGCTCAGTGGGAGAAAGAGCGCTGTTGCCAGCGTCCCAACACTGAGCTGGCAAGGATGAGAATGAGACGAAGAGAGGGGGAAACAGAAGAGGGAACATCAAAACAGAGGTGGATTTCTTGAGCTCTTCCCACACTGTGGGATTCAAGCGGTCTGGTAGAATTACTGCATGACACACTATACGACGCAGAATTATGAGTCTTTGGCACAATGTCAGATTAAATATCTGCAGATACTTATGACATTATGCAACTTCATCGATGTGGGCTTAGACCCTCAAGCAAAAAAACTAAATCCTCTGTTCAGCTGCATCTTCATTCCCAAATCCCCCCAAAACATAACCATAATAGAATAAGCTCACTAATAATTAGTCAAACAATACATTTTTGTTCTTTAGGATAAATTATAATGTCCTATCCTTAATGTTCATTAGGATAAAAAATGAAAACCACAAAAATATCAATTTCCTGCCTAAATAATTCACCAGTCATCATATAGACGACAGTCAACAGGTATAAAAGCAGTCAGCAGTTTGTGATCAGTGTGTAATCTGAAGATGCACCTGCTTGATGCTGTGGTTGATGCTTCGTGTCACAGAGCAAACAGGACAGGCTCTTCATGACATGAATGGATTCAGAAATCCAAAACATATGACCTTTATATAATGTTGTTGGGGAACTGTTTGAAAAACTCAGAGCCTCTCACACTTCTCTTACCAAACCCCCCCCTTTCTAAGACTTTGTGATCCTGTGTTGCAGATGATTCTCATAGTGGATAAATAAAAGAGTATGCATAAATAGAGTGGATGAATAAAAGAGTGTGAGGGCTGGTTTCTGCACGTGATCTTTTCTGTGGATCATAAAATGTCCTGGAAATGGATTAGCTAGATAGGCTGATCTAATGCAGGCAGCAGCTGTGTCTTTATTGGGTGAATATGTAGGTTATAGCATATATATGTTAAATGTATAGAAAATTACAGATGATCAAAATGAAACCCTAAAATGCATATGTAATGCATTTGATTTATTTTAATAATCAATTAAAGCTGCCAGACTTTTGGGTCGTCTTTCTGCCTAAGACTAAAACACTCATCTTTACAAAATATCTTAAAACTACTTACTGCAGATTCATTATTGGATTTAGGCTTGCATTTTAAGCGACCCATTCTAAAATGAATGTGCAACTGTAACATGAATCTTAGAGGCTATGGCTCCAAAACTCTGGCACATGTTCAACTGTGGCTACTTGAGCCATATTAACCAATAAGACTAGATTTTGGTATTTTTGAAACCTAAATATAAGCGATCCATAAAAATATCTAAGAGCATTTCTTACTTCATCCTATGACAACATTATTTTTCAAGGTTTTGCCCTCTTCATTTGAGGGCTGTTTTTATATATTTAATAAAGTAACTAAAAACAAATCCACCTAAAACTCCTTTGTTTACCTGCCTGCGTCGATAACTTTTCTTTTGAACAGATCTTTCTGAGCCATGTCTTTAAAGTTTGAATCAATAAAACTTTAGCTTTAACTCAAAAGAGATGGAGAACTTTCAGGAACGTGTAGTGCTGAAGCAAACAAAAGTAACCTGGTGGTACCTTTTAAAGCAAGACAAAGAAATTCAAGGACTAACTTGTTGCTATATTAAGTAGTTTGACTAAGCGCTATTATCATTAGAAGCAAATATTTATTTATCTGCCTTAGGGTTACTAAAGGTTCACTAAAGTACATTTGAAATTGTGTTTTAAAATGATTAATAGACATTTTAAATTTTTATATATATTTTTTAAACTAAAGTATTGATGGGCGTGCTTCGATGAGGCAGTGGTTAGCACACACGACCCATGTATGGAGGTCTTAGGCCTCAACACGGCCGACCCAGGTTTGAATCTGACCTGTGGTCCTTTCCGCATGTCTCTCCCTCTCTCTCATACACCCTTTCCTGTCAGCCTACAGTGAAATGAAAACTGAGGCATCAGTAGCTCTCCCAAAAGAAATTACTAATTTTAATAAAGAAAACCAAATAAGAGAATATAAAAGACCTGTTTTGAGGACAGTGGTTGAAAGAAAGCTAGTTTATTTACATGTATTGATCTAAACCCTCCCACTCTAACTTTGGCTTAACGTTTATCACTGTCCTACTAGAATGTGAAGCCCACACCAACATGGAGTCTTTTACAGCCTCCAACGGGTAGAGTATCTCACAGTATTATCAAATAAAACAGTCAGATTGAAAAAAAAAAATATATATATATATATATAATATATATATATATATATATATATATATATAATACAAAACCTACCATCTGCTTTGGGAGGAGGAGGTGTGCCACTGGTTACTGGGGGTCCAGTGGGGGGTGGCGTGGCTTTCATGGCCGGTGGGGGTCCTGTTGGTGGAGGACCATATGCAGGTCTGTTAGGCTGGTATGTGTGCGGGGCCAGCGGGTTCATTGGTGGAGGAGCAGAGCCTGATAAAAAGGAGAATATTCAAGGGCTTATTCTTTACGACTAAGGTATTTTGTTTATTTAGAAAAAAGAAACATAACTGATATTCATTAACATATAAATAATTGTTAAACATAACCTATTTTAGAGATTGTACATCAGAGAGACATCATCTCTATCTCAAGTGTGCATCTGTACTATGTTCAAGACAGATATGAGACCTTAGGGGTGAGGTAACTATAGAGGCTGTGAGAGAAGGTGACAGCAGCTGACGGCACAACTAATCCACAATGAAATAATGTCAGAACAGCAAGAACTCCATTCAACCACCTTCAAGACTTGAACGTCAAATATTATCAACCCCAGATGATAGGGTTTAACGAGACCCTTTTCAGCTGCATAAAACTACAGCTTATTCTGTGAATGGCATCCAAAGATAAAGAATTAAATGAAAGGAAACATTCAGACTGCAAAATACTGGAATGAAGCAGAGTTGGGGCAGTATAACCATATTAATAATCCTCCTAACTAAAAGCACACAATTTTCTTTTAATTAGACACATAAAACAGGCAAAACAATTTAACAACTTCAATCAGATCACATGAAAATAAAAAATTGACCCAAGTTGGCAAAGTGATACATTTTAAAGCACTGTGGCTGGGCTTTCAGTCAGTTTTTGCTGTAAAGGAATACCATATTTCTCAAACAATTGTTGCTTGTAAGTTATGAGCAGCATGTTTGTTAAACATGTCTATATCAGGAGGCACAGGAGCAGGTGGCCTGACGTATTTATTGCTATATCAGCTTAATAGGAGTGAGTCCCGCTATCCTCACAACTCTGCAGGAGTTTAAAGGATGCAGATATTTCAGCCACCAAGTTATTACGATACATGAGCTGTAACTAAAGATTATTTTGCAAATCAATGAATCTGTTGATTATTTTTTGATTAATTGAGTAATAATCATATGGCAAAAGGTTTCTCAAAGAATACTTTTTTCTAAATTAAACCAAGTGAAAAATAAATTCCCACTTGAGGTCTGGATAGAGCATATTGACAGACATCTTAAATGCAAAATGTTCACACGTTTACAATTTTGGTATGATTACTGCTCTAAATGCGTTGCTCTGTCAGCTAAAGGCATGTTTTCTCTACACTCAAGTTAACGATTAATAAATTACTTCAATAATCAATTAATCAATTAAAGACTAATCCGATTAAAGATACACTTTGGGACGTTTCCGTGCAGTGCAGCATTAATAACTACGTCAAAGTTCTTCATAAAGCTTTTTATTTATGTGGGCAAAAATAATGTCTCAAACTTACATATTATGCACGTCATGTTATGACTCACTACCAATAAAACAATAATTTATTTTTTTTGTTCCTAATTTCCTATTTTTCTAACCCTTTTCAATGTCAGCACTATAAAACATTTATCATGATTATATGGAGCAGAAGCTGAAAATTAAAACTTGTCCTTTTGGGGTTTTTTTTTTATATGAGACGAATTTTCAAAGATCAGGTTGGAAAGAACAAATGTCCAACAGTAACTTTGAAAGGAGAGAATAAATGGAAGTGTGTGACTGGAAAGGAGCCAGAGGAGATGACAGCAGCCAGCCAACATGTTCGATGTTGGAGCAGGGGTCCAACGTCCAGCTCCAACGTAACAAGACTGCAGATATGCATATCTTCAGCACATGGAGGTGAATGGAAGTAATTTAAGAGCTAAGTCATCACTAAGTCATCATTGTATTCATGATGCCGAGTTTGCGAAGTGCATCAGTGAAGCAGATAATATAGAACTTTATTTTATAGAAAACTATTGTGATTATCCATCAATAATTACTCATGAGCTCACTGGTTTGATTTTACACCAGCTGATAATTTGCTTTTAGTGATATAACAGACTTATTTCATAACTTCATGCTTATCTGTGAGCTGGAATTTGTTGTTTTGAGGGCATGCAGAAATTGCTTTGAGTTAAACGTGTAACCAGGTGAAAGCTTGGATGGAACGACAGATCAGCTGGATTTAATGGAGAGCTTTTTGTTCCTACCTGGCTGAGGGTATCCGTGTATAGAAGTGGGGGGGGCTCCTGGACCTGAGAGCTGGGCGGCACTATGGGACAAGTGGGGCGGTGGGGCAGAGCTGAAAGGAGCCGACGCCGGTGGCAACGGTGCAGCCAAGCTTGCAGCTGGATTCACATGATTGGGAACAGGGCCCCTGGGAGGTGTGCTCAGAGGGGAGGCTGGCCCCATGGCTGGAGGAGCTGCATTATACTGCCATGCAGGAGCCACTGGCTGTGGAGGGTTTGAGTAGTAGCTGGTAGAAGAAGGAGGAGGTGGTGTTGCTTGTGCCGGAGGCAACCTGGGACCAGGGCTGGCAGACTGAGGAGGGGTGTTGGGTGGGTGACCTCCCATTTGAGGCCTAGACAACATTGGCTGTCCTGGAGCAGAGGGATAGGAACTGAGCTGTGGGCCAGGCTGATAAGAACTAACAGGGGGAGTGGGCTGATACTGTCCAAAGGTGTGAATGCCAGGACCAGGGGGTACAGGACCTTTGGCCTGCATTGGATGATAGGCTGGCTGATGGTTCATGCCATATGCCAACCCTGGCGGCTGCTGCAGAGCGACTGGATTCTGTGATGGACCTGTAAACCGAAAGAAAAATAAAGAGATTTTAGAGAATATACTCAACCTTATCATATGTTTCTTTTTTAAAAACAAAACAAGCACCAGTTTAAAAAAAAAAATCCTACAATTGATGAGACTGTAACTATCTGAGCTTCGCCTTTAAAGCGTCTGTCTTTAAGGATAAAGTAATTTGTCTAAATCTTCAGTAACCGATACTGAAATCTGCCGCTCCCTCGAATAAAGTTTGGTAAAGCTAAAACTCATGACGTTTCTAAGTGATTTGGAAGACAAAGAGAAAGGGGGCAAACAAATTTCACCCTACGATTGATGTCAGGTCAGATCCGCTTTGTCAAGATGCTATCCTGCTGCGCTGGTGATCAATATTTTCTTTCATGGTATTCTTATTGTTAAAAGTTATTTTAAGAAGACTGGTGAACCTTTGTAATAGTGAGAAAACTAAAGTCTGACTGTATAGAACTTAGAATAACAAGCCCTGTCACTGCAAACTGCATATAAGCTATTTATTAAGATTTGATTGTTTTCAGTGTCTAAAACTGGACGTGGTGTGTAAACTAAAGAGGACCTAACCTTCACCATTCGGTTAAAGATTACAATTGCTTACATTTCTTTTAAGCAGCTGACTGGAGATTTTTGGGCTGCATAAGCTATTATCTAATTGCGTTACCAAATCAAGAACAGAAGGACATAAACATCAGACATTCTGCTTGACAATCTACTACATTTTTTACATCTTATTGTGAAATTCTATTTTAATGTTTTTATTTAAAAAAGTATGCAATGAAACCATGGTTTTCAATTTTATGCTTCTAAAAACATTCAAATCTCATACAAACCCTGACCAATTAAAAATATTCTACACAAACTAGACACATCAAGGTATGCAGCCTAAAAAGAATAAACATTTAAACCAGACAAATTCAAGACTTGGCTTTTAAATGCACCATGTGTAAAATGACAGCAATAAATAGAATTGAATTTAAGAATTCTGCTTATTTACAATTTCAGGGTTAAGCTTTACAAAGTAGGGACCCCAGTCGGCCTCGGCAGATGGCCGCTCACCCTGAGCCTGGTTCTGCTGGAGGTTTCTTCCTGTTAAAAGGGAGTTTTTCCTCTCCACTGTTGCTACAAGCATGCCTAGTGTGAGGAATCGCATCCCAGTCAATGAGTTGATGCAATCAAGTGGTTTTCCTTAGATAGAAAACTTTGAATCAATTTGACTGCATGATCTGGTGAACTGCAAAGTGCCTTGAGATGACATTTCTTGTGAATTGGCGCTATAGTAATAAACTAAATTGAATTGAATGCCTAAATTCATGAGTGCAAGACAAGTTATTTACATGCGTCAATAAAGGCTGCAGGATACTTATATCTGCTCATACCAAGTGCAAGTAAATTGTTTCTCTTATGTTTTCAAGGAAACGTGATCAAACTGTGCAAATAATATTTAACCAAAGCAGCTTATTTTGGTTTGGGGAAATCACAGCTTTGAAATGATTTGAATCATTCCCAAAGTGCCACATGTACAGTGAAAGGAAGAACACTCACAGCTTGGTCCTGTTTAGCCCTCTAACACTGATGTCAATCCAGCATAGCAAACAATTATTCTGGTACATTAATTTGAGTTTCGTTATCCTTTAGTCAACAGTGAAAAAAAAATCACTTTCAAAGACATTTGATGAGAATCTTTTACTTGTTTTCCTCCACGTATGAAAACATTTTAACTTATTTAAAACTTTTTTTCTTCTAGATAATAAATCTACTACAGGCTTACTTTGCATGTAATTAGATCTACTACTGATTTGCCTAGGATACCATGTTGAGTCTGATAACCACCCAGTGCTTTCGTAATGTTATGCCAATTGTGATTTAAAAACCAAAACTAAAGCCAACTCCCTTAGAAATATTTACCTAAACATACACTTCGGTTTGTGTAACATGAAGCCCATCTTAATAATCATTAAAACAGCTAAAAAGAGTCGAGATTAACCAACGGTTAACCTGACAGCTCATCATTACCTAGTAAAGCCAGCTAACGGTTAGCCTCCTGACTTCAGCTAACCAGCGTTAGCTCATATGCTACATCGAAACCAACCGTCTTCACACAGGTTTAAGAAGTTGCTCACCATTCGTGTAGGTCTGTGCCGTCCCAGTTCCATTCTGGGAGTTGAACCCGGCGGTTGACATGTTGAAACAGACACCAGAATCTAATTTGGAGGTTCTCGTTTGACTGCCCTGGAAGCTAGCTGACTAGCTCTGACCGTCGCGGAGTAACACTCAAACCTGTGGCTTTGGCGGTGTAGCTCCAAGTAAGTGATAAAGTCCAAAGCTGAAATCTTGTGTTTACTTTAAATGTCTTGATTGGACGGTTGTTTGCCCTCACAAAGCCATGATTTGTACTCTAGACCCGGTTCGACAACCCACAGGTTAGTGTACGAAGGGCCTGCTGAGAGTAATCTTCTCCCCTTTCACCGGAAGTTGGGATCACCCAGCAGGATCAACGTAAAAAATGGTTGGGCATGCGCAGTATGTACACGTGGCATTTCCTCCTGTGCTCATGATTTTTCCAGAGTACCAGAAACAAGACAAGGGAAACAAGGGATGCACAGAAACTGGGATGTGACAAAAATCCTCCACCTGTATGGAGCCAGAAAATTTTTCTAGTTAGCCTTTAAATTATAAAGCCAACTTACAGAAAAGCTGACCTTTATGTATCCAAAGCAGTTTCTCCTGTCGAAGAACAATAATAATTCATCCTTCTTTTTTCCCCAGAAATTATACACTTTAAAGAGGGTTAGAAGCTAAGCCAATTTTTTTTAAAAGGTCGAAGTAACTAATCCAATATAGCAGATATAAATGTATAGCTGGAATATAATATAATATCATGATATATATATTTCTGTTCAGTTACAATCAATTACATAAGACTTACACAGTCTTTTTCGAAACAAACATGACAACATAGATAGACAGACAGACAGACAGACAGACAGACAGATGAATGATAGATAGATGATAGATATATAGATAGATAGATAGATAGATAGATAGATAGATAGATAGATAGATAGATAGATAGATAGATAGATAGATAGATAGATAGATAGATAGATAGATAGATAGATAGATAGATAGATAGATAGATAGATAGATAGATAGATAAATTAAGGCGGGAATAATATCACAGACAGATTTTCTCTACATCTGCAAATATTGGGACATTTTACTGACCCCTACTGTTGCACAACTGATTCTTGAACAAGGAAAACATTAAAAATGGAGAGAGAATAAATAAGTGATAGAGAAAACTAGGGAAACAGCAATTTATAAAAAATTATCAAAAAGATAATAGTGAAAAAATAACAACAGCAACAATAACGCTTACAGATCAAGTAGAGTGTTACCCTTTTATAAAACTTTTTAATAGACAGGAACAGAGAAATATATATACTCCCAGGTTCCCTAAACTGAATATTCTTGCAGCAGAGCGTCAAACTGTGGGACTCCATATGTTTAAAAAAGAAGTAGATAGACACATTTGGAACATTTGGACCTCTCTCTCTCTCTCTCTCTCTCTCTCTCTCTCTCTCTCTCTCTCTCTCTCAATATATATATATATATATATATATATATATATATATATATATATATATATATATATATATATATATATATATATATATATATATATATATATATATATGTCACCAACAAATAAGGTACATTAATACAATTAAAAACCATATCCAATATTCTTTTCACAACTTCAGTGTTAGATTGTTCAGAACCAATACCGTCCTCAAAAAGATCTATTAGTTTCCACTTATCATAGACACCATACCAAATCATTCAAAAAGGAGTGTCTCTATACTTTGACTTTAACACAGGTAAAACCGTAAAATAATGACACAAAAAATCTGAATAATAATAAAAAGCTTACAACTGGATTTTAAAAGCTGTGATCCAAAGGACTGTACGTAAACATGTTGATTTAAAGGGGGGAAAACACATTTGAAGAGAAAGAATGTCCCAGTACATTCAGAGCAATGAAATGACAAATGAAAAAAACAAACTTATCTGGCAAGTGGTATTAAATTTTGCTGTATCTGCATTGACAATGAGTGGGGTGTTGGTTTATTTAATGTGTTCCGTCGGAACAGTGACAGTGAGACACCGGCAGGAAGCGGCAGGGCAGAGCAGCTCTGGGGAGCAGCAGAACAGCCATTGCAGTGTCGTGGCTCAGTAACAAAATACGAAAGGGAGCTGAGGAAGACCTGGCAGCCACTTTCCCTGTTCCCCCTGGCCGGCAGGTTGATTTATATGATTATTAGAGCGAAGAAACTCTGCGAATAAACCAACATCTAAACAAACGGTAAGTTTTCCATCAATTTATGTCACAACAAAAACGGGTGTTAGTGTTCGGCGTTTTAGCTTGTTACTCCGGTAGCTAATGATGCTACATTAGCATTGCTCTTTTGCTTCGTTTGAACCTATTTAACCTTGATAGGAAGACAAATTATACCCCACTGTGTCCAATAACCGTATGGAACCCTATTTGATCGAGAAACGTATATCTTAGCCTATATTTGCGTCTTTGTAGGTCACGAGAAAACTATTTGTCAAGCTAACCGCTAATTGGCTAACGCAGCTCGTAGCCGCTCGATGCGACGTCGCCTACAGAATATGACACGTAGCTTGTTCCTAGATCGTTTCCCGGTGTAAAACTAAAAAAACAACAACGCAGCCTCCACTAATAGCATAGATCTTTAAAAACTCCCAAGACATTAAGCTTTTTTTGTCACACCTAACGTCTATTACGCTGCATTATGTAATGTTTAGCGCCGCTCCATCTTAGTATAATGTTATGACATTTTTCAAGTATGACAACTTAAACACATTTCATAAATATATTTCTATGAGCTCGTGTTTATGTTTTTTGTTTTCTTCTGCCAAGCTCACACTTTGTCCGTTTATTTAACAATAATGTCAAATTAGTGCTGTAATCCAACTTGTAACACATGGTAAAAGATGCTGGAACTGTAACATCAAACACAAGCTCATATGCACACCGCTTTTAACCAATTTTTTTTTTAAGATGTTGATTTCCTTGTTGTGTTTGACAGCTTTTAAAAGGTATTATAAGTTGATATTACACTGGTATTTATAGTTTAATGTGAATGGTTTTTATATGCCTTGATTAGTTTAATATATATCTAGCCAAGGCTGTCTAGTGTGGAAACTCTTAAAGCATTCATTATATTTGTAGTCCTGATTGTAATTTTGTGATCATTACAAATTACGACATCACAAGTGATGCTAGTAAGTTTAAATGCTTTGAATATTTGTTTGGTGTGTGGCTCTTCTGACATTTAGGCCTAAATTTAAGCCCTGGGGTTAAATGTGTTAATCTAAGGCTTTTTCTGTTAGTGAAGAAACACTCTTATAGTACCGTCATATGAAACTAGTCGCAGTAACGAGGCTCAAGAGGTCAATCTTCTGTCTTTCAAGTTATTTGGACTTCCCATGCATCCTACTTTTGATTTGCAAAAGCTGTGTGAACTTAAAAAGGAGAGAGTAAATGACAAACTTGAGTCAGTGGATTTTTTTTGGAACTAATCACATCAGTTTTACTGTTTATTTTAGTGGTCATTAAGTCATCAGAGCTCATAGAAGCTGTATCTGTTCTTTTTTGTGTAGAACATATAGTTCAGGACTGAAAGCATGTTATGGATTTCAGCTTGAATAAAAACTTGAACAGCATATTCAGTCATGGATAAAACATCCACTGACTGGTATGACATTTGATTTAAACTCAGATAAAACTTTCTGACCACTTTCCGTTTCATTCTCAAACACTGATGCATCACACCACTGGCACGGTTGTCTGAAAGCAGCTGATCGCGTGTGTGAGTTTTTTTTTTTGTATTTGCCTAATCTTGACCTTTGTCTACCTTATACTTTAGCCCTGGAGTGATTGCATCACTATGTAATTAAGGCAAGAGTTCAACACTCGCTTACCTTGCTAAATGCCTTAATTTCAATCACAGAAGATACGATTTGAAATTATCATTAAGTATTTCTTTGTTTTGTTTTTGTGAGGAATTATATGCTTGTAAAAATAGTTTTTGTGAATTTGTACGGATGCAATAAACATGTTGATCATATACTTTAAGCTTCTATTTTGCACAATAATAGCAAGTCTTTTCTTAATACAATTTGGAAATCTTGAAACACTTTGTTTAATTTAGGGTGTTTTAACAGAGTTTGTTGACCAGCTTGTGGTTAGTCTATCAACTCCCCTAGTTTCAAAAGAGAAGCTCATTTTCAAAAGATACAAAAAGCTAATCTTTAGGTGTAGAAACCCTTTCATTGTTCTTATTGATGTCGTTGCAATCACTCTGATAGTCAGATGAAGTGCATTTTCTTTAAGTGGAGCTTAATCTCCTGTTATCTGCTGCTGCAGGTCAGTTATTTCCACTATAACAAAAAAGAATGTTTGGCTTGCTTATTTCATCAATGGGGAAAAATTGTCTAAGTTTAATTCAATCTACACTTATGCTTATGTTTTTACTCCAACAAATGGTTAACTATTTAAAAATAAATTATGTGGACAAGAGATGTATTTCAGAAGTGGTCTTTTTGAATTTAGCATTTTTCTTCTTTGCATTTTCATCACATTCGTACCACTACACTTCAAAGTTACGGATAACTTATTAATAACTTGTGGATGTTGTTGTTTTGTCTTTCAGAATTTAACAGCTCCGGATATGTCATTCCTATTTGATTGGATTTATAGCGGTTTCAATAGCGTACTACAGTTTTTAGGTGAGTGCTGCTGATATCTTTGTTTATGAAACATAAACCAACGTGTAAAAATCTGTTTACTTTCAGAAAATGAAATGTTTGAAAAACATTTACCCTTACATATTCAGAAAAGATTTTGATGGTTGACTTATACTTTGGCGGTGCTTCTCAAAATATTCCAGATTTTGGTTTCCCTACTCTCAATTCACCAAAGAACTCCTGTGGCCTTCAATAATTTTTTGCTTATAATCTGGTTTGCATTCAGTTTTGCTATAAAAGTTAAACCTTTAGGGAATAACAAGACAATTTGGTAAAAGTCATTAGAAGATATTTGCAGATGTAGTGAGATGCAGCTTTTTCAACAAGTGGTTTGGGATTTGAAATGATGAATATCACAAGGCAGAAAGGCAAACTTGCTTTGTGGTTAAATATTTATATATTATTAACGTTATTGCAGGTTTTTCTTTATACTTATGTAACTAAAATGAAGAAGAGCTTTAAAAAATTGCTAAATATTTTGTAACAGGCGTTAAGTGTTTTCAATATTTACAAGTCGGTTTGTTCCTGGAAATCTATTTATGCTGCAATGGAAGTTACTCAAAAGACTGCATGTGTATGTCCAACTGTCATCTGAATAATATGTTTGATTTAAAAATCCCAATCTACCATTTTATGATGTTAAAACTAGAATATAAAAATATATAATTGCTCACAAAGGGGAAATAAATGTTTTTGTAGCTCATAGAGTTACTACAGGGGAAAGATTCTTTAGAAATGCCCTGAGAGTTTTGTTCCTTTGTTTCTAATTTGAATTTCTAACAGATTCTAGATTGACAGCAGAATATCTCTTAAAGTGTACAACTAGGTCTTCTCTCCAGAGTGCACTGTTCTAGTTTCAGTGTCAAAGCCACATGTAGTTTTTGTTCCTGTTCTCCCAGTTTGACAGGTCGCACAGAGCCACTGAGTAATGGTGACGTTTAGCAAAGCTGACTCAGTCAGAAATATTTTAAATCCGCTCAGTTTCGCTGTACTTACTCAGAATTTGTACTTATTGAACCCAAGATTAAAGTTGAGTAATGAGTGGCCTCAGCTTGCACATCTCTTGTGGTTTCTTCAGTAATCTTCCCATGTTAGAGAACTGTCAAAATCTTTTCTCATGTAAACTCCAGAAGCAGAGGAGGCGTTTACTTTTCTAAGCGTTACTCGTGCCAGCAGAGGAAGCTGTGAAGTAGCAAACTCATTAGCATGCTGACAGGCTCTTTGTCAACGGTTTCTCTAAAAATATCTGCTCCTTCAGAAATCAGCTGCTGCTAATTCAAAAGAACTGGCAGAGATGAGTCTCTTTAACACTTAGCTCGGCATTTTACGTTCAGCTTCTGTCCAGCTTTCCTTTTATTTGTACCATTGCATAGCTTTTCTTTCTATGCTTTTAGCATGAATAAGCTAGAATACTATATGTATTTATGAGATCAAATTCAAGTTAAACAAATCTTGATTTCTTTTAAATGAAGGTTTAACCAATTGTGTGTCTTTAGCTTTTGTAATCTAGCAGACCTCTTTTCTTTTAGATATTTTGTATT
This sequence comes from Cyprinodon diabolis, assembly GCA_030533445.1. Taxonomy (NCBI): domain Eukaryota; kingdom Metazoa; phylum Chordata; class Actinopteri; order Cyprinodontiformes; family Cyprinodontidae; genus Cyprinodon; species Cyprinodon diabolis. Next base: position 13,620,996 of record CM060072.1, on the reverse strand, counting down.
ATATCTTCATAATCTAAATGGTTCTAATTTTAGGACTGTACAAGAAATCTGGCAAGTTAGTATTTCTTGGCCTGGACAATGCTGGCAAAACAACGCTACTGCACATGCTCAAAGATGACAGATTGGGACAGCATGTGCCAACTTTACACCCCAGTGAGTTGTTGCCACCTTCTCACACTTGCACGTCCTCCCATGCACACTTAGCTATGTGTGGAAAGATTATCCATGCAGTTGATAAATTAAAAGTAAAATGCAGCAGGGTGAATCTGGGCTACACCCTCACTCATAAATGTTTTTTTTTTTTCCTCAGCATCAGAGGAGCTGACGATTGCTGGCATGACGTTCACCACCTTTGACCTTGGAGGACATGCACAAGGTTTGTCATCTCTTTTTCTTTTTTGTATGATTGAAATTTTCTACATTTTATGGTACCCAAAAAAGCTGTTTGAAGATAAGTTAATCAGCTAAAATAAATGTTTATTTTGTTGGTGCAGCCCGGAGAGTGTGGAAAAACTACCTCCCTGCCATCAATGGTATCGTCTTCCTTGTGGATTGTGCAGACCTTCAGAGATTGGCTGAATCAAAAACAGAACTTGATGTAAGTATGTACTAGCAATTCCTTGTTTTGTCATTAGGGTTGGAAATAAAGCTTAAAAGTAACCTGAAAAGTAAGTAACCAGGAACTTTCTTTGAATCTGTTGAAAGTCATTTGGGATTTTTGCAACTTGTTTTGATGGGTTTGAAAACGGAACTTAATCATTTTTAGTGTGATTTCAATAAAACAACTCTGAGGGTTAATATAATCTGACAAAACTCCATTTTTAATATTAATTAATCAAACTTTCTCCTCTCACTTGTTCTTGTCTTTTCTAGGCATTAATGACAGATGAGACCATTGGAAACGTGCCTATCTTAATCCTTGGCAACAAAATTGACAGGCCTGAAGCTGTGAGTGAGGAGAAGCTGAGGGAATATTTTGGATTATATGGACAGACGACAGGCAAGGTAAGTAAACCAAGAATATCTATTGGTACCCAGCTTTTGCTTTTTTTAAGTTTGTAACATTAAAACATATCTTAAATTACTTTTTAATCGCTGACCTGAACTATAGGAAATCCCTATGACCCTTTTAAATGGGTACCAGCTCTGTTAGCCTAGTTTCAGTAAGTTATTTCTCTCTGTAATGCTGGTTTTCCTTTACAATTCAGTACCACTGCAGCGTGACCATCGTCTGTTTGACACAAACTTAAAGCAACAGTGGAGGGCATTCTACACTTTTAACAATTTTTATTCATACTCATCTTAAAAGAAGGCTACAGGTGACAAGATAAAGAACTGGATCAGTATGAGAGGGGAACCATTGAGCGGTATCAATCTGAAAGGTGTAATTAAAGGAAACTACCTAATGCTAGCTTGCTATGATCACTGTACACAAAATATGCTAGGCATGTAGTGATTTAGAGGTTGAAGGATTTAGTTAGTGTAACATCAATCCTGACTAACATATTTGCAACCTACAACTCTGCTCCCCAGTGAATTGGTGAACAGCAGTCTTCTGATGTCTCATTTTGAACTCGACTCTTTAGGTTTGAAACCACATTTAAGCAGGTGCTAAAACTAGGAACGGTTCAATTTAATCATTGCTACTGGAAGAGCCAACAGTTTGAAATAAATATATTCAATATGGTGGAGTCTTCATTGGTTAAAGGTCATAGCTCCATCTTTTTCATCAAAACCATGTAATTATTCGCTTTGCAACGCAGATACCGGGAGAAAAACCAACATGGAGGGACGGTAATGCAGAGAGCAATCATTGTTTTTGAACTTCTTGAAACGATTGAGTTGTTAATGTTCTGGATCCAGTTGGAAGAGAAACGAAAAATCATGAGATGTGCCTTAGCACTACCACCCATGTTTACTTCCTTAAACAAAGGGCACGCTTGCTACTTGTGATGTCATTGCGTCCTCTACTATACTTAAGCCGTATGAATACAGTTCAAACAGGAGATCAAATACAGGTAGCATATGTTTGGAAATGTGAACGACCACACAAAAAAATCGGAATTGAGAATAAAGTCCTGCAGTGTGAATGTAGCCATAATCTTTAATGTCTCTGAAACAAATATAGCATGACGATAATTTAAACTGCACAAACCATTCAGTCTATTTGCCAATTTTTAAGTTCATCATGGGCAGGTTGCCATCTTCAGTTTTCTTCTGGTACTGTGCTTTGAGTTTTGTATTTCTATAATTTATAGGTTAAAGCTTTGCATTGTAGGAATTAGAATTTTTCTAAAATTTTGTTCTTTGGTCATGCAGTTGTTTCCTCGTATGGATAGGTCCTAAGTAATTAAATTACTTCATTTACAAGTACCTATGTTTGTTGGAAAAAAAGCATCACTATAAAACAGAATTTTAGAACGAGTATAATAAGAATAGTTTGATTTGTTTTGTTTTTTTCCCCTCTTCTCTTCCCAGGGCAATGTCCCTTTGAAGGAGCTGAACACAAGACCACTGGAGGTGTTCATGTGCAGCGTGTTGAAGAGGCAGGGCTACGGCGAAGGCTTCCGCTGGCTTTCCCAGTACATCGACTAAAGAGGCGCAGTCCCACAACTCTCCGCCATCTGCGACACTACCGTCTAGGGGGCGCCAAAACCAGCCAATCAAGACGCCCATCATTACCATCGTTACCATCAAACTCGGCCTCATGTTCGGTTAATCAAGTCTGCCTCCGCCTTCAGAGAAACCAGTACGACTCGATCCCAATAGACTTTTATTGGTCGAACATTTGGTTCCGCACTTACTGCGTTCATACATGTTTGCGCACATTCATCTTTTTCTTTTTTCTCCAAAAGCAAAGGGGTTCCCGCTCAAATGGTAGAATCTTTTCTATAACATGTCTGTCATTCGCTGTGCTGTCCCTCCTCTTCCTCGCTGCCATTTGTCAAGTGTGATGATAGACTCATGAAATTAATCTCTGTATGATTCTATTGGTAAATCAGCCACCTTCCCCCTTGTGCAGCTCCTCTGGAGCAAATGAGAGACAGCAATATAGTTGAATACATAGCAGTACACTTTTTTTTTTAACAGTTCATTCCACATTGTATTTAATCAGTGTTTTTGCTTTGACTTGTTTTCTTTCTTTTCCCTCTTTTCAATATGGTTTGGGTAAAAAAAGATGCAACCACAGCCCTTACCATCACACATTTGGCCGTTTAACCTGTGTATATTAGTGTATCATAAATTAGATTCATATCTTTTAGTGGAAGTTGACACAGGTTTGTTTCAAGCTTCTTTCTGAACCACAGAACAGCTCTGAATGGGTCCAAATTGTGGGCTACCTTTTTAACAAGGACCATTAGGTTGCAATCCTACTAAAAAGGGGAGGGGGGGTGTTTTCTCGTTTTAAATAGGAAATTAAACTGGCTACAACTCTGGCAACATTTGATAAAATTATGTAGATATCACAAGTGTCAGCCGACGCAAAGACGGATATTTAAAGTAATTAAAACTTTGCAATAAACGGGCTGATTATAACCTGCCATAAGACATGCGGGGAGGAATAAACAGACAGTGGTTAAAAAATTAGGCAATAGTAGAAGTCATGCAGAAAATGAGACCGTTTTACAGGGTGAATTTAGTGACCAAGTGAACACAGCAGAGACTGGTAGGCCTAGAACACCTCTAACAAAGGGACCATATATTATATATATGAAATGTACACAAACATCGTACATGGATTTTCTACTTTTAAGTGGTATCCTTTGGAATATGTGCATTAACAGGAACTATTATGCATGCCTTGTTCTTTTGATTATTTTCAAGGACCATTTACTATAAGAGGGGAGACTATGCCAAAATTACCAACTAGAGATGATTGTCATGTTTTCTTTTTTGTTTGTTTTTTTAAGGAAACAATGGATATGTGCATAATATACTTTAATCTGTCTCTGTCCTTGTGTCTCTTTCATTCCCTCAAGACTAAGAAATGAGCTGTTCCAACATTGATGGGACTTGCTGTTTGCATCATTAAAGAAAATGTAATAAATGTTTGCAATGAATGATTGGCCAAATTAATCTTACTTTTATTTGCATCATTCTAAGCAATTAAAATACCTTGCAGAATTAAAATGGGATAAAAAAAAAAGAACTTCCACATACACAATGAATCTGTCAAATGCAGTAATAGCGTGTGAGCCAAACTGTAAAGGGAACTACATGATTCGTTTTTTTTTTACAAAATAGAATCTTATGTGAAAAATAATTAAATTAGAAAAGCATGCTGAAAATACTGTGTATTAGATTTTTTTTCTCAGTTCTGTTTGTTTCAAACTTGATTTTCACACAGTACCTTCAATACAGTTCCAGGCTTTCAAATTGTCATTTATTAGGGGAAAACCATCTAAACTGATGTTTCCCCCTTACAAATATTTTTCAAAACTGACATAATTTTGATAACTCATAGTGAAGACTGATTACTGGGAAACTAGTACCTGTGTGACAACATGAAGTAGGCTGAAAGATTAAAGTTTCCTGCACAATGTGGTACAGTGTTATCAAAAGGATACTAAACCACCTTTTAAGCATGGTGGTGGTGGTGTAATTATCTTGGTCTGCTTTGCATTTTTTTTTTTTTGCATTATTTTGCATCAGGCCAATATTTAATGAAGTCATGATTTCTCCTCTAGTGGAACGCCCCGAAGGAGGGATGATACTCTGCTCACATTTCATGATAAGTTCAAACATACTTGGAGGTTATTAAACAATGGTTCCGAACTTGCCATCAATACATAATCTTCCCTGAAAAGGGCTTATGAAATAGCTTTGAGTTTAAGAGGCTGCGGCATAAGCAGATGTTTGAGCTGGTAAACCCTGAAATAAAATAAAAAATGGGGCCAATCTCATTGATTCAATCATTTGTTGGTAATGGATGTTGCCAAGAATACTTCTTAGGTTTAGGGGAGCACGTACTTTTTCACAAGTCTAGGTTGGTTTGGATAGCTTTTTCCTTTAATACAAACTGCATTTTAAACATCCTCACATCATCTTTGACATTCAGTTTTGTTTGATCATCTGAAACAAAGTGTAGCAAAAAAATAAATTGGTCTGTTAAAGGGATACAAGTACAAACCAGCCAGATTAGACAGCTGTATGATAGAGAGAATCGGCAACGAGTTTAAACTTTGCATCTTGTTTGTTTCAAATACTTAAGGCTATTTCTTATATAATTTAAACCCCAAATTAAATATTACTGCCCATGACTAGAGTCGGGGAAATCTGATGCTGTTGTCTGATCCTGTACGCCACCGGTGTCCAAACATTTTGTTCCATGGACCAAAATTACTGTTTATTTTTTAAAGCTGCTCCACAAAATATGAGCCTGTAATATTGTATTAAAGTAAATAAGCACAGTAGATCAATATCTTATACATTTGTTGTTGAATATATATCTAAAAGAAAAGTGGCCATACAGCTTGTAAGTTATCACCGGTTATCATGTGAAAAATATAAGGGAAAAAAAAAAGATTTTTGCACAAAAGCCAGCATTTGAGTGAAGGTTATTGAATAGAAGTGGTCCTGTTTACTATGAAATGAAATAGAATGTAAAAAGTTGAATGATTAAGAGATTAACGCTTTGTGTTGTAACTCAATTTTCTATTGTAGGAAGAATTTAACCTATCTGAAATAATTGGGTTGGTAGTGGGTTCTCTTAATGTAAAATGAATCAAAAATAAATTATCAATAACAGTGGCTTTGATTCTTTTGTCATTTTGATACATTTCATGTTTTGCAGCACTATTTGAAAATATCTATGCATTTTACATTTTTATGTATATATTATTTTTTTCTATCATGTATAATAGTGTTATAGTTACACAAAAAATAACTAGAATACACTTTATTTATTGCATGTGTGTTTTTAGAGCTAAAACACATTTGAAATATTATGTACTATGTTACATAACGGTGTGTACATTGAGGTGCCGAGTTATGTAATGCTTCATGGCAGGAGCAGTGCACAATCTTGCCACTAGGTAGTGCGCAAAACATAGAAAAGTGCTTTTAAAAAATTTATACATTGGTTTAATAAGTAAGTAGGGCTGAAAAGGGTAAAATATTCCAAATGTTACCATAAGGTCAAAAGTGTACCACCAACTGGATGGGTTGGATTATGCTTAGGTATTTTTTTTTTTTTTTTTTTTATATAGGCACAGTTAGTTAATTCCTTCCCGTGAAATAAACTTTGTAAAGGAATTTTTCTAAGTAGTGTATTTTTTCCTTAATGATAGCTGCAATAAAGAGCATTGCAGATGGGAATTAAAATAAGGCCCTTAACTCCATAACGCTCCCAGTGCGGCAGATCACTGCTCCTTACAAGATTGGTGGACAGATTATCTCATTGTTGGACTACAAGGAGTCTTTCATGGCTTTAAGAGTTTAACTTTTAGAGTAAATGCTTGTATATATGTTTAAAGGTATTGTGGAGGATGTTTGCAAATTTTTGAAAAGACCTGCCCTTTCCACATTAAAAAAAAACAAAACAAAAAAAAAACACATGCACAACCCTGTACCTGTTCCTGTTAGGGAATGCTTATTAACAGAGCATGCAGAAGCCCATTTCACCTTGTGCACGCTCTGTTTAAAAGTTGCTATTTGCTTTCACACAAGCTTACTTTCCAAAAGAAGATTTGTAATTTTTCCACTATATCAGAGTTGTAAGTTAAGGTGGGGGCGAGCACGTAGGACGGCGTTACGTGAACATATCACCAGAATGATTGAAAATTAGGAGAACCACTTATTTTGATGATCCTCCCATAAAAAGAACATCCTCCATTATACCTTTAATATTTCTGTTTTAATTTTGTACAAATGTTGTTGACTCTCAAATACTCTAAACTCACCTGAAGTGTTGAGCTTTAAGAGTGGAGTCTCTGTCTCAGTTTGTTGCATATTTTGTAGAAGCAGGAGAGTTGTGCACTACAAGGGAAAGGAAAATGGAATAAACAAATAGAAATAGATCATTCTATAGCTAAATGGAACACCAGAAAAAAATGTATTTACAAGCAGTGGCGGGTCTAGACCAAATGTACCGGGGGCCAGGAGGGGGCCAGAGTGTTTTCATGGGGCACAGAAAAGCATGAAATAAAAAACAGGTCAAGGGATTCAAATATATTAGGATAGCTACATGAAGTGAAATTTTTATACATTTAGGTTTAATTAAAATTCTATTTCTTATGAGGTCAATATATGTTCATAATTTATATATTTTTGACTTAATTTAAGTTAAAATTACAATTTTCTATCAAATCTGAATTAGAACTCAAGAAAAACTGATAAATTCACCTGTAAAAATTTAAACAATTTGTTTTGAAAAAAACATTTAGCAGATGAAAACTGGGATCCTATCTCAATACCACTGAAGCTATCAGCTTATTGTTTTTAAACAATTAGTAAAACAGAATTTGTAAAGAAAAAAAATGAATTAGTAATTACTGATAGATCCAAATGACCTATCAGTAATTATGTCTGTTCCAGTGCATATCATCATTACAATTTCTTTTTAGTATTATGTCTTCAGTACAGGGGCCGGGACATGATGCACAGGGGCACTGGCCCCCGTTGGCCTTTGTCTAGAACTACCCATGCTTACAAGTATGATGCATTTAGCACAAGGGTTTAAAATAAATGAACATGAGATAAAACAATGCAGCTAAAAACTAAAAGGTTGGTCATTACTACATAAATCAATTAGATTTAGAATCTTTTTTTAATCAGCTAAATGTAAGACTAATTAAAATGGTATTTTAGTCTAAAAATGGTTTAAATAAAAACTGTCCTCATCATTCATGAACTTTACAATAACACATTCTATAACGGCTCATGGGCGCCTTCTGCTGGATAACGCAACTAAGTTATTTTCAGAATTTGCAGGTCATCCAAGCAGTTGCTATCTTAGCTTTAATTATCTTCTCATATCCTGCAACTCTCTCTCTCATTTTTTTTTTTTTTACAGTGTCCTGTCTGGCAATGTGTCAATAAGAATAATTGTTTAATCCCAAAAAAAGGCCCAACAGATTTTACTTTCACAAGTGGAGCAGTACGGCTATCACCATAGTGTTCCGCTTGATTTATGCATATAAATAGCTTTATTATAATTATGCAGGGAGTTTTACAGATTATATGGACACTGCAATGTAGGTAGAACAGGAAAGGAAAAACAGAAAAAAAGGAGAAAAGACGAAAGAAAGAGGAGATAAAAGGGAGATAACGATAAAACATTTTCAGTCTGCTTCATCACCTGCAAAGAGATGTACCGGTAAAAGAACAGCACAACCAACGGACATGGTACGAGACATACAATAACTTAACACCTAGATACTATTGCTGAAGTATAAGTAGTATTATTTAATCTGACATGTATTCTGTATTACCTGAAGATAAGGATATGGGCTTTCTTTATGGAAGTGAATCTCTAAGTACCGTCTTAAGGGCCTTAGCTTTTTCTGCTCACCTAAGAGGATAAAAAGAAGACTCAACCACTTTTCCAATCAGGAGATGTCGATTTTTATAACTCAAATAAGAAGCCCTTCTCATCAAAATCGCATACTTTATCATTCTAAATTATAGACATACAACATATACAACAATAGTGCAGTTATTTACCTATGTCTTAATATAACAGCTTAAACACTTCATGGCTCTGTGAGCTTACAAACTCTTATGTAATGGACTGCATGGCACCAACAAGAAATATAATTTCTTGTTTATGCGTACTAAATTGCTCAGCTATTTTCAGGCCTGTTGTTTCCAGAAAGACAAACAAAGAAAACAACAATACAAGAACAGAATTTGGATGTGCTGCAGGCTGGGTAATTGAGATGTCAAATATTTCTCTGAGTGCATGAAGGGCCTGCAAGAACGAAGAGCAAAAACACTCCTCTGACACAGAATGGCAGCGAAGCCACAAAACATAACAGGAAATACTTGGAATAACCACATTGTTTTGTTTGTTGAGATAAGCTAGATCAACTTTGAGATAAGAGGAAGAAAATGTGTTGGATCACATTTTTTATTTTGAAAATGCTGAAATAATTTAGAAAGAAGAAATAAAGAAATATATTCAGTTTTTCTTCACATTGATCTTGTTTTGCGAATGTAGTAATATTTCACATGTCTTGATATATAACTCCCAACTTAGCAGGTGTAACTGTAAAGACTACTGAACTTAAAGTAAAAAAAAACCAAAATCAATAAAAACCCTGACATGTGTTTATAAAACTGCTTTCTTTAAAGTAAGGTTATTGGAATAGGATGAGAAGGAAAATAAAGGGGAAAAAAATGTTGCTTTTCAGTTTCCGCTGCTTAATACATACAAACTATGAAATCATTTTCACCCCTATAAAAATAAAAATGTACCTCTATCTTCAGCCTTGGCTTCCTACATGACATTTGACTGTTTTTTTGGCTAGATTGAAACTACAAATGTAATAATAAAAAAAAAAACTTCTACCTAATGAACCACAGAGCATGATACAGCCCCTACCATGTCTTCATATGCTTTCATGATTTTCTGTTTTTTTTTCCTGTTTTTTTTTTTTTTAAGAATAGTTATTTACAAAAAAAAAAGTATATCCCATTATTGTCTCACAATGGGGAAATTCACTCTCTGTATTTAAACCCATCCCTTTGGGGAGCAGTGGGCTGCCATTGTGCCGCGCCCGGGAAGCAGTGTGGGGTTAAGGGTCTTGCTTAGGAACCCAGAGTGCAGGCTGTGGTGAATCAAACCGGGGAACTTGCAACCTTCTCAGAGCACAAGCACACTGTTCTAACCCACTCCCCAATAGTTAACTGAAAATATTAGCTTTGTATTGTCACACTATTAGAAATGAGTAATTAATGAGGTGTTAGGGTGAATTTAATTTAGATCCCAATGTTTTCATTGCAAACCCCCCCCCCCCCCAAAAAAAATTATTTGTCTTGCAGCCTTTGTCAACATGAAATTATAGGATATTAATGAGACAACATACACAAATATTTTCTGCAGCCTCCATTCTTCCCATTAATCTATTTTAGACAAACATCCTATTTTAATATTATAACTACAGTCAGTTATTTTCTCCTATCCATAAGTGTCCTCACTGTGCCATCTTGGATATTTAAAGCTGTATTTTCTCTTTGCTCTTGCACAATCAGGTCCTTTTCATCTTTAATAATCTCTCTTCTAAGTATGGCTTTTGCTTAATAATGCAGATCTCAGCAAAATCCTTAAACTGTAGAGTGGAGCTTTATTTCCAGAGATTGACTCTAATTGCTCGCATGTGTTACCTTCAAGGTCGAAGAGTAAAACATGCACACTTTTGCAACCAGATTATGTCTTATTTACTTACCAGTAATGGCTTTTTTGGCCCTACTTAACTGTGATAGTACCTACTTCCGAGTCTGATGGAAAAAAGCCAGAACAGTATTAAAAATGTAATAATGGAAACATATCCAAAGACTTTTCTGATACCAGAGCTCTCTTTGCTGTAATGTTATCATCACTGCTGTTCATATGTTAAAGAGGCTGTCATAAACTCCTCTCTACAAACAAACATGAGATTTATATGATACATGAGATCTATATATGAATCTAGCGAACTGAAGATTAGTCTAATTTCAGAAAATGAAGTAATAAAACTGAAAATTGTGTTAAAAGGACAAATTACATCCTGAAAACAGATGTGCCACAGCAAAGTTTTAAATTAACTATTTATCAGATCAAAGACAGATTCCCCTAAAGGAATAAACTGTTCAAGATAATTATATCTTAAATTTATCATACAAATAGACTCGATACATCTGCCTTTATGGATTAAACATATTATCACGATACTCAATCTAAAGGTGTCTTTAATATTGTGACATACTAGTATTAATGTCAGATAAGTGCATCTTGTTTAAAAATTAGGGGGGTGTAGAAAGGCCAAGTGGAGCCAGTGGAAAAAGGTTTAAAAGGTCTAGAAATTATTGATGATGGTGCTGGTTTTTTATACTTGCGTTTTATATCTCAGAAACCCATGTATAGGTTCAACAATAAATGCAAAATCCTTCTAAATGAAGAATATGTACATTTAATTAAATAAAGGGAAAAAGGGCTCATAATTGTCAAAAAAAAAAAAAAAGAAAAAACATCTACCCACTCTTTAAAAAAAAACTTTGTTCAGTACAGTAACATTTTGCTGTAGACCACTTCCTCCAACATGTATTTACATTATATTTAACTTTATCTTAAAACAAAGGATGCAAACGATACATTATTAACTGAACATAGAATGTATTTTTTTTATTTCCATGTGGACAATTCTGCAAAATGAAATGGTTACCTGTGCCGTCTTAATAGTTTAGTCTTGAGAGATTTTGTTCCAGTTGAAACAGTTTGTTTTGTTTCTAATTAGAGTGTTAAACCAAGAGGTTCTTAAAAATATACATATTTTTAGCTAGTTTAAATTTTTTTGGTGAATAATAGATAGTAAAATGCTAATAATACTAGTAATAATAATAATAATTAAATAGCATAATAATAATGATACTCTAGGCTGTAAGTACTGTTTTTCTGTATATCACTATTCCTCATTATAGAGATACAGTACATCTCTTAAATGAATTAACTATATAGAAATTTCTATATTATAAATTGTAATATTACTCTTTGATTTAATGAAAACATTTGTTTTTAATGAAACAGCCTTTTTCAGTGACCAGGTCAACAAACTCACCCTTACCTTGAGGTAAGAAGTAAAGCTTAACTATCAGACAGAACCATATTTTACCAGCAGAGGGCAGCACAGGAAGGCAGCTGGTAATTACTGCCTTCATCTTGGAGAAAATATTATCTTACTCATATTTCTTACCCTAGAATCATGATTGCTTGGGACAAGTTCCTCAGAAAACTCTGTAATAATCTAAATCAGGAACACATAAATATGAATCCAATGGATAAACACCCAATTATAAATGATTTTACCATGCACACAGTCTAATACCTTATCATAACCTTTTGACTTTCTTTTCTCAAGCTTATAAGTATTCATCTGATAATATAATAGCTGTTAAGATTACTCGTACATGTGTTGCCAACATCTGAAATGAACAAAAGATATGACCCACTATACAGTTATCCTATTTCAAGATCAAATTTTCTTTCTTTTGTATCCTTAGCGGGTTGTTAACTAACATTAACACTGTATATTAGCTTTCATGTATAATCTGATTTAAATGAGGGGGAAGGAGGAACATTAGGTTTAATCATTTATCACTTTAATAAAGCTCCGCTATTCTTAACTCGCTATTGTTGTGCATAACAAACATAATTGTGTAAAGAATAATTTGATTTGACTTTAAAGGTAAAGTGGAGGATTTCCGTAGATCAAGTATTAACAATATTTTATTTAGTTGTTAATACTAAATAAAGTATTAACAACTAATTGTTTTTGTACTGGCATTACATCATAGACATCATTACCTATAAGAGGGACTGGTGGGTGTGACGTCACTGGTTTTGGTTTCCAAAAGGAATGACTAGATTGACAAAATATATATTTAGTTCATGCAAAATAGAACCATGTAAAATTACATAGATTTAAGTTCTTACAGGAACAACTGTAAAGCAATTATAAAGCTTTAATTGCTTAAAGAGGGACTGGTGTGAAATCATAGATATCAATTCCTACAGGACGTATAGTAGCAACAAAATAGTTCCCGTAGAAAGGACTGATATCGCATGATAGATACTGAGTTCCTCCAGAAAAGACTTCTATGAGATCATAGATATTTTTTCAAAACAAAAAGAAATGCAGTGACACATTAGATTATTACTACCATCAGTAGTAACTGGTATCACAACATAGATGAGACCAGCTACAAAATAGGCTGGTTTGACATCAGAGAAATTAATTCAGTGCATAAGGAGCTAATAATACCAATCCCTGCAATAGGGATAAAAGGAGTCTTGTGAGGGATTACTTACTTGAAATATAAAAACTTCCTACAATTTCTACCTTATAGCGCTATATACCATTTATTGTTACCATGTATATTTCAGTATTTCAGTAATACTCAGGAAATATGAGATCTACAAAGATCTAATAATATCAATTATAGTATAGTCACAAAATAGGGTATAAAAAGTACAATGTGAACTTTAATATGACAATCAAACAAATAGTGATGGTCACCTGACAGCTCGCATCATATGCTGTGATAACATTGTAGTGTATAGAAAAATAATATTAAAATTTTTTAGCTCAGATCATGTATTATAGTTTCTCGTGTGGCCACAATATAAGGTAACAGCAGTCATATATTGTGACCAGATGTAATAATCAGGACATGAGGAATAAAATGTCTTTTATTTTTGTATCAAGTTAAGAGTCACCAGCAATATGGCTTTTTACTTTAAAGCTACAGTGTGTAATAATTACAGGGATATACAGCAAAATGGCAGAGTTCAAATCTAAAGGGAAGTTCTCCCTAGCACCTAGCCTTGCCTTCTCATCCATTAAGGATTTCTTATAACTTTAAACAGCTTGAACTGGCCCTAGCAGAACATAAGACACTCAGTTTAAAAGATATAGCAATCCATCATGAGGAGTCTATAGGTATGACCGCTCAGGAAGCTGCATTTTAGGGGAGCGCACTTGCAATGGTGTTACTTTTGGGTAAAAACTGTTCCACTTCAAATATAGATGATGCACAGAGAGGTAATTCCTATCTAAAAGGTCCTCAGTCATCTCTTGAGTGCAGAGAGATGGAAGGTCAACAAGAGAATGTTTTCAAGGCTGGCAGCCTGTGCATACCAGATGTATTAGTCTCATCTAAACGTGCATTCTCTGTAGTTGATCTCACTGTTAAAAAGCTGCTGACATGACTCACACCAGAACATGTTAACATGGTGTTTATTTCTACAAAGACCCGATTCAAAGCATATAGACAGAGATGCTTATTTTAAACCCAAGAAGCCTGTAAGTGCCCTTTCAAAGTGTTCAGTACCCAGTTCACATAACTTTATTTTTACATCTTTTAGGGATATTTGAAGTAAATTTGTGGTTTGTGGACCAGGAAGAATCCTTTTTTAGTTATCTACAAATGGAACAACAGAAAGAAGAGTGCTTTTAATAAAAGTTTAAACAGCCTGCCATAGCCCACTATATGAACACATCTTATCAGCTAAGTGCAAGACAATTTTTTTATTTTGCATGTTGAAATGTAAGTCATCTGATCCTCATTGATTTTTTTTTTTTTTAAGTCAAGCTGACGTTTATTTCTGCTGTCTGTTTTAAGGCAACCCTAGTTGACCCTTTTAGGATGAGCTGTACAAGGGGGTACAAGCAAACCCTTTCAAGAGCCACTGCCGTCTGGGTAATTTCCTGGGACTGAAAGCACAGTACATTTTCTTCTTCTTCCTGTTTCCTGCTGATTTTTTTTCTATATCTTGTCTCTGAAATATCTGTTAGGACTCTCATTTAAGGGACTCTCTGGCTTAAAGCTGCTCTACTCTATATGATGTAAACTTAGAGAATAGAACAGCAAACTCCTTTACAGTTTCTGTTAAACATACATTTCTTCCATAGAAAACAAGCACTATATTTTCTGATTTAAGTTCAAATAAATACTGGTTTAAATCTAATTTAGTAGAAAGGAGCATGTTCTTCCTTTAGAGAGTTATTCATTTTTACCATAAACTAGGATTGGGAAGAACATAATAAAATACATTATATTGAATGTAAAGATTTATTTAAATGGATTCCGTAAAAAGAAATACGCTAATAAATTGATTCACAATTCAATATTTTTTTTCTTCTACGGGTGCTATATATTGTTTCTTTCAGGCAGTTCTTTTCCCAACAAAAGCAATGCATTCAAAATCATGCAAACATTTAGATTTAAACCAAAGAGAGGGGCATATCTTTACAAATAAAAATCACGTTGACTTCAAAAAAGCAGATATCTAAAAACATTTCATGTGTGTGGTCTCCCTCACAAAGCTCTCTTTTGCATGTTTTTTCTTTGGCAACCTTTAAAAAAAAATTATGTCTTGCAAGGCGAATCTTATCTAAGACTGTACTCAGACTAAATTTCTATCTCACAGAAACATCTGAGATCTTTAAATAGAGCTTTAGATAACATGTTTAGTGTATGAACTTAGATTTTTAGTCCTTGTTCATGTTTCAAATTAACATCTTAAAACTTTGTTTTTACTCATAGTTTAATAATATGTTGGTCATATTTCTTAACCGAGTTTATAAGATTTTCTTATCTTATATTTGAAGTGTGGAAGCAGCAGCAGAGACTCATTTTAAAGGAATTATTCATTAAATCATAGGCAGCCCTCACTCATCTTTTGACTGAATCCATATCCCTGTGGTGTTGAAATCTAAGCCTGATTGATGGAAAGTGCCAGAACAGCAGAGGGATCCACTGGGATTATTGTATGATAGCTAAAAACTGTATGAGGTAGATAAAGAGGCTTAGATTCAACTAAATGTTTTCTGTATCAGCTAATCTGGTATTTAAATTCCCAGTGAGATAATTTATAAATTAATGAGGCTTGTGTCAAGAACTTGTTTTTTTTTCTCAGAGCCTGTTGGTGATCTCTTGTCAAAGAAGCAAGACAGGAGTAAAGATCTTAAAACAACAGCAGAAAAACAAAAACCATTGAATAGGGAAATATAAATAATGCCTTCATTTTGACTCATCAACAATGAGTTTATTTGACTAAAACACTCTTTTGGTGTTAAAAAGCCACTGCACACCTTAGAGAGAATATCTAGGAGGCTCAGTAAATACCTGTATACCTATATGATGCAAGTTTGTTAGGAAATAGAACAAAGGACAGAGATTGGATATTGTCTCTGCTGCAAATTCTGTTGAATACTTGCAGTGTTGTCGTGCATACTCGCTACTTTTCTTTGAACTTATTTTCATAGTCTTCGTTTTATGTTTCCCTGAGTAGCATTATTGTCTACCTTTTAAATAAATTATCTGAGCTAAACAAAGCACTCTGAAGCAGTGTGTATTTGTAGCCTTATGGTCGATAACATTGGCGGTTACAGAAAAAGGTACCAGTATCTAATTTTTCAGTGCTTTTTAATTTGTGCAGGTAAAAGTTTTTGGTGCTGATTTGGTTTTTAAGATAATTGGCCATCCCAGCTGACATTAGTGCTGTTTTCCTTTCAGTATATAAAGTTATTGCATGACATACCATGTCTGTCATGATCTTGGCGCTGGTGGCTAGCTTAGTTGCTCATTCCATTAACCTGTCTAACTCCGCCTGGTTGCTCATTACCACTCATATGACCAGCCTGTTTCCAGCTCCTATTTATGCTGCCTGTTTTCCAGCCATCAGTGCCAGATTATTCGAGCCTAGTGTGAGAAATATCTAGTGTACCCAGTATTGCTGATCCATACCTGTTTTTGCCCCTGGATTCCTGAGTTTTTTGTCTGCCCCTGTTTCGGTCTGTTTTTGCCTGTCTCCTGTCTTCGGACTGCTGTTTGTACTTTGCCTTTTAACAACCTTGGATCTGTCTCTCCTGACCCTGGCTTGGATTATCCCCTTGGTACCTCTGCATCTGTCTGATCTTCATGTCTGGACCCCAGTTTCATTACCTGCTCTGGATTCTGCCTCTGGACGCTCCTGCTCTTCAGCGTCTGATGGCTGCTCTGTTCTGGAACTCTCTGGGCGGCTCCCATCATATGTTGTGGAGAACTCATCCGACTGGCTCCCACTCCTTCCTCTGGACACGGACTGAACTTATAACCAGAGAATTCAGCAAGCCGGTCCCAGCTGACTCCTCTCAAAATCCGGAGCTTTCAATAAAGCAATTTTCCTTTAAACTACCTGTTCTGTCTGCCAGAATTCTGGGTCAAACTGTCTGAAGTGGGAAAATGTAATTCCTGTGCTGGCATGTTTACCTCATTTAGGGGCTGGAATGATTGTTTCACAATAATCAACACCATATCAGCCTCCTAGATTCTTCAGTTTAGTTCCACCATTACCCCCTAAAATCAGCATTTCACAGTAAAAGCATGAGTGAAACATGACATTACAGACTGCTCTTAAATTATTCTCTCTGCACAACTTTAAATCGGCTTGGGGAGACCATCAGTTTAAAAGCCCCAGAAGTGCTGAAAAAGTAGATCACTTTGGTACCTCCTTGTATCTGTTTCATACATTGTCAACATTATTTCCTCTATATTTAATTTTAACTAAAAAAAAGATTTGTCATGACTGCACAACTTAAATCTTTGTCACAACCACAACCAGTCCCTGATTGGTTGATGCAATTTTATTTCTTAGAAAACGTAAGATTTTTTAATTTCAGCGATCACAGCTTCGTTCTCACTATGTGGTGCTGCTGTGTAACAACACCTCAATTTTTCTCGCAGCATGAGGTGAGAGCAAATAGTGAACGTCCTCACTCCAAGGGATTCCCCGCTGGCTGCTTTATCACCCTTCACCTCACAGTTTGCATAGGGGCACTATATACTGTAAATCCTAAGCCCTCACCAAGGAAACCAATTCTGAATTACCATAAGACAAAGTGTATGATGGTGTCTATAACTTATTATTATTATTTTATACTATCAGATATATCAATTTAGGGAACCTGATAGACAGTAACTACTAAACAATGAAAATTGTCAATATCTGTAAGTTAGGTTTTGATTTAGTTCATGGTGACTTGTCATATTCTGTTATTTTTGCCAGATGGGGTTTGCTGTCTTTTATTTCTTTGTTTCTATTCCTGCCGGGTGCTTTCTAGATTATTTCCCTTGTTTATTTCTAAGTGTTTTATTGGTTTTGTCTTTATTTTCTTTAGTCGTTATTTCTGTATTTTTGGATTGGTTCTCTTAGCTCCTTATTTGTATTTTTTCTATTTGATCAGTTCTCCCTTTGTCGGAACCTTTTGTTAATTAGCTGATTTCATACACCTGCCTTTGGTTATTTGTTCTATTTTTCCACCTGTCTTGATCCCTAATTCAGCTTTCAATCATCTTCAGGTTTTGTAATTAACTTGAATCTAGAAATGTATTAACTTCTCACTATGTACCCTGTGTCTTCAGTCCAGACTCACAGGTCTAGATAATAATTAATACATTCCTCCAACTCTCTCTATAAAAGTGCCCTCCCAAAAAAACTTGTCTTAATCTTCAGTGAGCATTTGCTACATACTGCTGTTATTGTCAAGGTTTAGAACAGAGAATCCAGTTTTCGAAGCAGACAGACTTCTCAAAAACGTTTATTGAGTAAACAGATTTTCAGTGAACAGTGTCTGCGTGAAAGGCAGGAACCTTTGCAGGGAGAGGACACAGGTTCGTTACCATGTCTATCAGTTGGAAGATTATAATGAACCTGTGAGCAACTAACCTGGTCTTAAAGTTCAGTCCATGCCCAGAGGACGAGGTTGGTTCCAGCCGGTCAGCTGTCAAAAAGATGTGGACGACATTGCCCAGAGAGTGTCACACGTTGAAGTCCTGGAGGTCGGAGGACAGGCAATACATCAGAACTGAGCAGTCGAAGGAAGGCAGGATAATCCAGAGGGCGAAGCCAAAGCTGCTGTTGAGGACGTGCCAGGGAATACAAAAAAGTACCAAAGGGTGACAGAATGGTGTCAGGAGTGAGTTCCAGATTTGGTAAACAGCCAGAATTCAGCAGGAGTCTGAGAACAGGTCAGGCAAACAGATCAGAATTGGGACAGGCAGGCTCAGAGGTCCAGAAGCAGAACGGGTCAGGATCAGACAATATGAAACACTTAGGTACACTGGAATACTATCACCAAGGGCTCGAAGAATCTGGCACTGATGACTGGTTGAGGGCTGGTTAAATAGAAGCTGAAGCAGGTGGATCAGATGAAAGGTAATTAGAATTTGGTAGAGCTGGGCAGGTAAATGAAATGAGTAGTCAAGCCAGTCATCAGCGCCAAGATCATGGCAGTTATAAACAGTATAAAAACTTGTTGAACAGCAAGGCAACAGTCATTATCATTTTCCAGAGTTTCCCACAACGGTTGAAAAAATAACATATTGACCGCATATTGATTATTTGATTGTTCTTAGTTAAAGGTATAGGTGCCAATATATTAATTACGTGAAAGATAACATGTTTGAAATATTTAAGTTAATAATGAATCTATATAACGCTATCCTTCTTACTACTTATAGATTGTCTTCCGTGTAATGGTATTAACTGTTATGTTATCTGTCTGTCTTTAAGAGGCCTAAAAAGTAGCTTTAGTCATTCCCGTCATGGGTAGACGTTGTCAGCTGTCCACTCATTCAGTCATGGGGAATGCTAAATGTTTAAGGGTGTTGCTTAACTTGCCTTGGCCTGTGAGGACAGCTAATTAGGGTTGCCCTATATTACAAGATACAAGTGAGCAAATAGTTTTCTCCCAGATATGACAGTCTGCTGGGAAGAAAAAATGACAAGAAGAAAATAGCTGCCACTCAACAGCTTCACATGCCTGGTAATTAACGTTATGAAATTCATTGAGGAATCATCCAGGGGAAGCGAAATGTTCTCATGATGCTGCTTTGGACTTTAGCGGTCATTTATATATGTATCTTTTTAATCTGAATATCATGCAGTGTGAAAATCTTTTTTGGAATCCTTAAGGGGGAAATATGTATGTATAATTTACAATTCTCTGCTTTCCAGTTCTCAACTTCACCTCATAAATAGTCTTGTACCATTCACAGAATATTTTCCTTTATAAGGTTGAATGTACAGGTTATTTTTGTGGCTTTAAAACACAACTGCTCAGTTTTATCATTGAAAATCGACTTGTTCGGTGGGGAAATTTTTAATGTGTTGCTAAGGGTAATGGCTCTCAGAAAAAGGACCAAACATGCTCAGTTAAAATAGGGTTGAATACTGCATGTTAGCAAGATGGTTTGCATGCAGCCTTCCTGTATTGAAAAAGTTAGAGAATTTTAGAAACTTTTGTCCATACTAGATTATCGAAAATAATACAAATCTGAAGTTCCATAAAGTTATGGTTGGGCTATAAAAAATTACACTGCTTGAAGATACAAGATTTTTAATGGCCAAATCAACCAATCAATCTGTTTTCGGTACCCTTTAATGTTATTTTATCAAAATCATGCACAAAGTAGTATTTTGTTAGATTCATGCATCCCTTCCCTGTCCTGGGACATATATACACATTTTATCTTGTCTTTTCTATCACATAGCAGTAGTCTGAATAATAATGTAAAAAAATATTTTATTGGAATTATTGAACTGCAAAAACAGTTAAATAAATAAGCAAATAATTCTTTAAGAGTATTTGCTCTTCATTTTAATTAGGTAAATAAGATCATCTGCCAATAGAATGAATAATAAATAAATATTTTTTTTACCATTTTTCTTTTATTTTACATGTAAATCATCTTATTCCATTGGCAAATTGTCTTATTTTAAGAAATACTGACTTACTTTTATTTAATGTTTGTATTGTATGGGTGCAAAAAGGTGTTGCAACTATTTAATTACGTTTTTTAAAGTGTGCTTAAATTACTTAGTACTTAAATGAAATGTGGGGTTTTTAACTTAGCAGTGTAGTTATGCTTCTATATAACACAAATTAAGCTTAAATTCAATCTGGAAGATTCTTATCAGCTTCACCTGGACCACCTGTGATGTCCCTCGTTCAGCTCCAACCAATCAAATCAGGGGACTCACCTTCTCTGAAGCCAATCATCTCGCAAGACGCCCTTCATCTTGTTCCTCGCCCATTTTCTCTGTCCCACACATTCTCAGTGCCATTCATCCTCTGGCTTATTCCACCACCAATGTCCTGGCCGCGGGGGGAAGATTACTCTTCTTTTCTAAGTGACTGATCCAAGCGTATGTTGATTCACAGCATTGAAGTCTTAAACCGGAGCCCGAGCGCCAATGAGCTTATTTCATTTACAGGTAAAAGCCAGTAAATTAGAATATTTTGAAAAACTTGATTTATTTCAGTAATTGCATTCAAAAGGTGTAACTTGTACATTATATTTATTCATTGCACACAGACTGATGCATTCAAATGTTTATTTCATTTAATTTTGATGATTTGAAGTGGCAACAAATGAAAATCCAAAATTCTGTGTGTCACAAAATTAGAATATTGTGTAAGAGTTAAATTTTGAAGACACCTGGTGCCACAAACTAATCAGCTGATTAACTCAAAACGCCTGCAAAGGCCTTTAAATGGTCTCACAGTCCAGTTCTGAAGCCTACACAAACATGGGGAAGACTTCAGATTTGACAGCTGTCCAAAAGGCGACCATTGACACATTGAACAAGGAGGGAAAGACACAAAAGGTTATTGCTGAAGAGGCTGGCTGTTCTCAGAGCTCTGTGTCCAAACACATTAATAGAGAGGCAAAGGGAAGGAAAAACTGTGGTAGAGATAGAGATCACCGCGCCCTAGTCAAGATTGTGAAAAAAAAAACCCATTCAAAAATGTGGGGGAGATTCACAAGGAGTGGACAGCTGCTGGAGTCAGTGCTTCAAGATCCTCCACCAAGAGACGATTGAAAGACATGGGTTTCAACTGCCGCATACCTCATGTCAAGCCACTGTTGACCAAGAAACAGCGCGAAAAGCTTCTCACCTGGGCTAAGGAAAATAAGAGCTGGACTGCTGCTGAGTGGTCCTAAGTCATGTTTTCTGACGAAAGCAAATTTTGCATTTCCTTTGGAAATCGAGGTCCCAGAGTCTGGAGGAAGACAGGAGAGGCACAGGATCCATGTTGCCTGAAGTCTAGAGTAAAGTTTCCACCATCAGTGATGGTTTGGGGTGCCATGTCATCTGCTGGTGTCGGTCCACTCTGTTTTCTGAGATCCAGGGTCAACGCAGCCGTCTACCAGCAAGTTTCAGGGCACTTCATGCTTCCTGCTGCTGACCTGCTCTATGGAGATGGAGATTTCAGGTTCCAACAGGACTTCGCGCCTGCACACAGCGCAAAATCTGCCTGGTTTACAGACCATGGTATTTCTGTTCTAAATTGGCCAGCCAACTCCCCTGACCTTAGCCCCATAGAAAATCTGTTGGGTATTGTGAAAAGGAAGATGCAGAATGCCAGACCCAAAAACGCAGAAGAGTTGAAGGCCACTATCAGAGCAACCTGGGCTCTCATAACACCTGAGCAGTGCCAGAAACTCATCGACTCCATGTCACGCCGCATTAATGCAGTAATTGAGACAAAAGGAGCTCCAACCAAGTATTGAGTATTGTACATGCTCAGATTTTTCATTTTCATACTTTTCAGTTGGCCAACATTTCTAAAAAAAACCTTTTTTGTATTAGCCTTAAGTAATATTCTAATTTTGTGACACACAGAATTTTGGATTTTCATTTGTTGCCACTTCAAATCATCAAAATTAAATGAAATAAACATTTGAATGCATCAGTCTGTGTGCAATGAATAAATATAATGTACAAGTTACACCTTTTTAATGCAATTACTGAAAAAAATCAAGTTTTTCAAAATATTCTAATTTACTGGCTTTTACCTGTATGTCTTCATCTGCTTCTGTCTTCTTGAACCCCAGTCCGCCTCTCGATGTCTGTTCAAACTGAGTCTGGTTCAGCAGCTGGCTAGTTCAAAATCAAAAATTAGCTGGTTTTCCTTAGATAGAAATATGTTAAAGAATATGATTGTGTTGCATGTATAAATAAATGAAATATTTTCTAAATGCAACTTTTCTCTGTGTGAGTCTCTCTAGGCTGAATTATTTATTGCAAGGTTTGTATTTACAAAGGCTGCCAATATGACACATTCTTATCCTTCAGTATGTTCACAAATACTTGAAAAAATGATGCCATTCGTGAATTTTTTGTGTAATTTTGTATCATCACTGAACAACATTACCCCTGAATCTACAATTTCTCATAAATCCTGGAGTCTAAATAGCTATAGCTCTCTTTTTTTATTTGTTTAGCAGCAATTTATGTATATTTGATCCCTTCTTGTATTGGAATCAACATATTTTTGTTTCCTGGACTGCAAAAAAGTGAAATCTGAGTAAGCCAATTTTTAAAAAATAAGTGCATTTTCTTTTAACTAAGCTGTCATCTGAGTCAATTTATATTTAAAAAAAATAAAAAAATGCATTGTCCTATTTCAAGTGCATAATAACTAATTATCTAATTTTAAGAATAAAAATACTTATTCCATTGGCAGATCATTTTATTTACCTACTCAAATTAAGGGTAAATATACTTATTTTAAGAAATATTTAACCTGCTTTTAGATAGTTTTACCAGTGTGGAACATTTACGGTAACCGGACTAATGACACGAAGACCATAAATGTTAAGGGATTAGAAACGTGAGTGCTTACTTTGTGTGTTTGTGTGATAAAAAGAGACCGAGGGTTTTGTGTACACAGAAAGCACTGCTTTATTGACTGCACTGGATTGGATTGGTCTGGAATGGATCACATGGGATTGGGAATCCATGAAATGAAAGTTGGCTTTTGGTGGAGACAGGAGTTTGGGTGGTGGGTTTTATTTATTTATTTTTTCCTTTTTTGTTTTTAGGGGAGAGGGGAAACCAGAAAGGGGTCAGTTGGACATAGTGGGATGCAGCCATCATTAAGGCAACACAAACAGCATGCAGTTACAGTCACAGGAAACATTGTCATCATCATATTGCTTTTTAAAGTCTCGCTTAAAACATCGAAATTGTACAAAAAGGAAGAAAATAGGTTTTTCGCACTAATGAAAAATACAGTTTTTGATTTTTTTTTGTTTCCCCGCCTACAAATAAGATTCTAATACAATAAAATAAATATAGCAAAAAAAGCCAAAAAATAATTTAAAATAGCTCTTCTTTTTATATATGTTCAATAGTTCTCTTTGCTATTCACAAATGGCACAACATTCTTTGAAACAAAGAATACAGAAGGATTATCTCCTGCAACATTCATATTATTGTATTGAAGAACCAATGAAGAGTGGAGGAAAAAATGGATGACAGCAGAAGCTAGAAAACATTTTTAAGGACAAATTAGACTGTAGTAGGAGGAGGAAATCCATGTGTCCAGCTTCGCTTTAAATGGTCTTTTGGTATTCAAGTACCATGGAACCAAAAAGATGCTAAATGTTTGTAAGCAGAAAATATGAAGGGATCAATAATCCCTACTTAAGCAGATAGGGTTAAACCGAGTGCCTACTCAAATGTTTTATTGCAAAAAGTCCTTGAAAGGTGCAGAAATTCTGCAAAATTGTTGTTTCATCAAGTTTTAAACTTTCTGTGATTTATGAGTTTAAAAGTGATTTATGAGTTTAAAAGTGTTTGTTCTGCACTGTGGGAAGAAATGCTAGAAGAAGGCTGCCGGGGTTTTATAGATAAACTTTACTTTTTAATTTTGACATGTCTTTAAAAACTAATTTCTTTTTTTTATGTCAGTTTAAACAATATACCGGTAATGACTGTCATAACCCCAGATTTAGTGCTTTTTTTTGTTTGTTTGTTCTTTTAGAAATTGGGAATAGAAACTATTTGTGGGGCGGTTTAGTCTAAAATGATTTAGGTATTGCTTAAAACGAATCAGAATGATAAATTAAAGAAAGGGTTATAAATAAATAATCTTAACTTACAAATGAATATTTTTAATTTTATATTATATTTAAATCGGAAGGCTCTGCTGACACTACTCTGCCTTGCCATTTACCAGTGGTTCTATTTAACTCACTGACTGGTTTTTGAGTCACTTGGTAACTTGGTTTTGAGCCGCCTCAAGGCAAAAGCAAAACATGCAGCTGCAAAGGGACTCGCAATCCAACAGGGGGCAGCCAAACATTAGGGTTCTCACTTCTATCAAATTTATCAAAATAGAGTAAATTAATTTAAAATGCTGTATTTTGTCAGCAGTCTTTTTTCCCCCCACATAAAAATATTTTCTTTTCTAAAAATGTTTTATTTTTTTAAGGACAAACAATGTCCAACTCATTTTTTTTTTACTTAAATGGAGAAAAGATGCATTTTAGCCATTATTAACTCAATTTCTTTAGTTTGTATAGCAACTGACCTCCCATCACCAAAGCAAAACACTTTATTTCAAATGGAACCAATAAATGCATATAAACTAATCATGAGTTAGATGGTCAAACTTGATCTAGTTCTAGCTATTACATTAAAGTTAAATAAAGAATCTAATATTTTCACTGAGCTCTGGTTCCTGTTGGTAGTTGAAATGGCCCTTCAATGAAAATGCTGTTTATGACTATAAAGCCTTGGACTGGCTCTGATCCTAGATTTTTATCTAATTATCAGATACCACGCATAAAAAGGACTAGATCCGCATCCTAGATTTATGTAAGGCTAAAAATGACCATAGCTGTAATTTTTGAGTAGATTGAGACAATAAATGGATGAGCTATAACATGTTAGGTGGTTTTAAAACATAAGAATTAATATAAGTATTAATACGTAGATTTTACTGACAATAAATCCTATAAAATCGACCAAGTCTTTCAGCCTGTAGGCTTTTGACTATTAGACAAACGGTTCATGTGATTCACGACCTCTCAGATTATCAAAATATCTTGTTAAACATATGCATTTTTTATTTCCACAGTGCTTGCCTGATTTGTCTGTTGCACTTGCAAATGACCGTCTAGAAAGAAGAATGTTTCTGCTGTTTATATTAGCTGCTCGTTAACCTGACTGTGCAGAATGGTGGCAAACAGAACTTGGAAAGAACAAGTTGTACTGGGTCTGGTTCTCGCTGGCTGCATTTCAGCCAGCAAACCCCCACTCCCCCTTGTCTTTGAGTCGGAAAGAAGCAGAGCTGAGCCCAAATGTTTGTACCTCCTCATACTCGTCTGTGATCATTTGTCCTTAAAGCTACTGATGTTCTCATGTTTTTGTTGGTATTAAAAATGCATCCGAGTCTATGTGGTACAGCATTGTGATGGCCGATGGAAGCTGATCTCTAGCAGGAGATAAGGTAAAAAGAGGGGAGTGTTGATAGTTTTTAGAAAAGTCAGAGATGAGTGACAATGTTGGTTTGCTGGTGATGGGAAGAAAAGTGATGGATGCTGAGTAAGGTGCAGCGTTTGGGCAGATGGGAGCTTTAGTCGAAAAACAGCTGCATTGGAGAGAGAATTAGTTAAGCATAGCTTGTTGTTAAATATGATGGTCGAAGACAGTAATGTTTCCCCATAGCTATTGTTTGATCAGTGACTGAGACTAAGAACCCAGTGTTTGAGCCAGAAGGTAGTTGTTTAAATTACAGATGAACTAACTGGACGACCACAGACTAAGATATATATTTTTAACCACTTATTCATAAAAAGCATTTAAAATAAGACTTCCAGCATATTTTGTTCTTACATCAGCCAACTGAATTTACATGGATGAGTCAAATGTTATATTCTTTGATAAAGAATAATCTTATTCCTTAATTATCTGTTGGATTCAAAGTAGGGCTGAAAAAATTAATTGGATCAATCATGATTAATCGACTATTGCAATAATCATCAACTAATTTAGTAATTGATCCATCGTTAAATGGAATGTAGAGGCTCTAAAGTATGCCTTTACTGACAGAGCAACCCACTTAGAGCAGTAGTTATACCAAAATTGTAAAAAAAAAAATATATAAACATTTTGCATCAAGATTAAAAAAATCTTTTTTGTCTGTCTTTATGATGTATCCAGAACTCCCCAAGGGGAAAAGTTTTAGTTTCACCTTCCTCGAGGATTCTTTAGCTGCCCAATTATTAATCGAAAAATAATCAACAGAAAAATTGATTTGCATTATAATCGTTAGTTGAAGCCCTACTTCAAAGCTTTCCTAAACCCGCAGGGGTTTTTGATTGATGCATCTCATCAATAATTAAATTACCCATTAATTCATATTCATTCAAAATGAAGCAGTAAGAAAAACAATTTGTGAAAAATTACAACAGAAAAATTTATTTGGCTATTTTTCCCGAAACAAAAATGTAAAAATGTCTCCATCTTTTTCTCCTTTAAAGTGAAAAAGCAACTCCAAAATGAACACTAGAGGCAATTTCAAATAAGTCAGTTTTGTTTGAAATAGTTTTTCACTTTTCTTGCAAATAATTCTGTCTTCAATTCACAAGATTATGGCGACAACTGTGATTCTGTTTGAATGAATGACTCTATCCACCCAATTAAAAACTTCACCTGAAATGTCTTCTTATGTATCAGATGCTCCGATTTACAAGACTGTTACTCTTAGACTATAATCAAACCATAACTATGCTTGTATATTCCTCCATTGCAGCTCTGTTATTACGACTAACCCTCTGATCTGCACAGCATTGCTGGGATATGAAGGCTGAGATCTTGAAGCTATAAGTTGAACTGTGAAGGAGAGAAAGGAAAGGGCAAAGCGCCAGTAAAAACAGTGGAAGTAGATGATGAGTCAGCTTTCTAGTTCGGTACAGCCACAGCGACCAGCAAAGCATTACCGATCCCCGTAACCCCCCACCCACCCCCAAAAAGGAAAAAAATAAAACTTTGCAAAGGCTTTTAGAAAACACTGAATATGAAAATGTAGCTATTGGTAGTAGTTGAACAGTATAATACATTATTGTAAATATGGATATTGTGCAAGAACTCCAGTGGTATGCAGGTAGGGTAACCATTATATACATTTAGTTGAAGTCAATCCTGTACTGATCTCAGATTTAATAGTAGGAAAGAGACATTATATTAATATCTGAATGTCTCTCTGTTTCTTTAAAACCAACTCGGCTTTACTCCCAGATTTTGTCTTGAAGCAGGGTCTTTTATTTAAAACCTAAAAAGTTGTTGCCCATCTAACCAGCATGCCTTCTTCGCCTAATATTATAGTAGATGTGACTTTTTGCCGAAGTAGTTTTAAGAAACCAAGGCTATTGGGTTCACTGATGTTTGAGATTTGCAACAGAATATGTATTGTTAACATCAGCTTTTAGAATCAGAGGTTTCTATTACCTGCAGCAACAGGTGCTGCTCTTTAATTAGCTTCTCTTTTCAACTTTTTCCCTCAAAGAAATGCATCAATGCGATTGTTTTCCTGAGCTGTTATTTGATTTATGGTTGGCAGCTTGTTTTTTTTTTTTAATTGGAGTATCATTCATGTCAACGCTTAAGGGTGAATTGGGCCAAGAAAAAAGCAGCAGCTTGTTAGCTATAATATTGATCTAGTATGTAGAATGTCTTTCTAGTATAAGTTTGTTGAATATTGTAATTGAAAAGAAGAGCTTGGATGCAATTTCATTTAGGCTGTTGTATTTTGTGCGCCATGTGTAAACATAGTCAGATTTGAGGGACAATGTTGCTCAAACTTGAGCGGTGCAGATAACATTATGCAAAAGAGAGGAAATAGGAAATAGAAACCTCACCTATCTTTTTGCTGATGCTGTCACTGATGCTCTTTTCTAACTGATTTAACTTTCCACACCATATCTAGGTTGACAGAATGAAACCCACAGTTATGGCTGAAAACTTTCAATCTAGATATAAATTTGGACCTGTCAGAGTTGCAAAACTCAAAGATCAACCAGGGGAGATTTCAGGCTGAGTCAGCGCCCACCACCAGCATACCACAAAGAGGACACTGAAGCTGTATTCTAGTGGATACTGATAAAAGAACAAAAACCTGCAAGATTCTAGTCTACAGTATCTACGAAGCGGAAGGAGAGGGCATTGAAGCCACACTGTAATACAGAATAATAAACCAGTTTTTGTTAAGGCTGCACAGCACCAATGGATAACAGAATCAGTTTCAGATTTGATCTAAAAAAATTGAACCTCATGGACCAAAGTTCCTTTTAACCGTTTGCACTGTGCAGCCTTAGCATTTGCTACTACATGTTTAGGCCGTAAATGTTAGGCCTCATCTAATACCACTGTCTACAACATCAGGCTACTTTGAATATTGAAACCAAGATTACAATTATCTGTCTTGGCGACACATGAACAGCAACTAACACCCGGAGGACGGTTCTGTAGGCTGCAATGATACTTCACCACATCTTCACTTCAAAAAACATGTTCTCTAGTTGTTGTTGTTGTGTGTCTGTGTTGTAATGATCATCTGTAATAGCCAACGTAGAAGTCCAAAATCCTCCAGGCTATGGTAGAAATTCAGAAATTGCTTATGGATATTTTCTCACAATTCAGCACAACCATGTAAACCGCCTATGATGGCTACCCCTGAAGGACAAAAAGGACACAGTGCCATCACTTGTCTTAAAACTCTGTCATTAGAGGGCGTTTCTCTCTGAGTAAGTCAGGACCACATATCCATACAAAACTATTCATCTCTTACGTTATAACCCTGTTGATACCAGCTTGTGTGAATCCCTGCATGTGATTTTGCAGTTGTGTTAGATCTTCATACTTAAGCAGCATTAAGGTGTTTATGTTTGTAAGTCTGTGTTAAGTGACCAGCAGTCTGCTGTAACAGGCCCTGTGAATATAGGTCAGGGGGGAAAAGCCTGTTACATTGGTGACTACAGCCATAATAAACCAAACAGACCTGGAGGTCACTTACAGAGCTGTCTGTCACCTTTTCGTCCTCACTTTATCTTGCGATCCAGAGACAGAGTGCATGTATGTGTGTTTGTGTAGACAAGATGTAAATATGCTGCCTTGTTACACAGATCTGCTCTTTGGCATGGTCACTCTTGAACACCAGTTAGAATGAGTCTGTACAGAAGAAAATAAAACAGAGCAGAATGGACGTATATCTCTACTTAAAGGCTTGTGTGTCGACCTGGGTCAAGCAGCCCTTACAAATAATTTTTCCTAATTTATTTCAACACATTTTGCGTTGATAGGTCTGAGCGCCCCAGCGGAGAATGACCTGTCTGTATCTGGTAATAAACATAAGTCAGAACTGTTGAGCCCAGGGCTGATGGACACAGTCAGAGAAGACACTTGCTCAGTAGTAATGTTGTAGGAAACCAAACTATGACACTGGCCAAACAAGGTATCTCATCAAACACACCTCACTTTGACATAGATATTATGTAGTATATATAATTTTACATTTACATTTTCTTTAATCTTGTCATAATCATTTTAAAAAGATTTTCATTTACCCCTGAGAATACCATAAACTGCCTCTTGAGTACAAAATACAACTCTTTTGGATAATGGCAAGATCGTTAAGTTTGCTCTAAAACAAAAAAGCTTGGTTTGGTAACTCAGGAGGGGCTAGACGCTGATTCTTACATTGTTTCCATTTGTTTAGGGTATGGAATGCTTGCACTAGAGCCATAAGATACAAGAGCTTGGTCAAGACAGGCTTAAAGGCGGCTATGCTGGTGTCACTATCTGCTAAAAAGTGCTGTATTTGCACCAAGACATTAAAAACTGATTAGATATATATAATGACCTGAAGTAACCAATTTATTTGGACATTTTTCATCTAAAGGACTTAGAAAATAATATTTAGAAAGGGGAAAAAAGACACTTTGAGATAGTGTTTCATTGGTAACTGGGTTTTCATTAAAATAATTTTGTTTCCCACCATCAGGGAATGTGCAATACCTAACCGAGCACCAACCTTCAGTGTGGAATTGGCTACTGAAAGAAGAGGACTTAAAGAAAACAATTTTAACTGTCAGCACAGTGTTTAAATGTAAGTCTGTATAACACTGAATAATCAAGAGAAATAATTCTACCAGGATGTTAGCTGAGAATTTAGCAGATAACAAGATGTCTGAATGTATTGTATAAGAAAGTGTTATCTTTTCAAACTGTAATTCAAACTGTATGGATTTAGATATTTTGAGGTGAAAACTTCAGCAACACATAAAATATTTAGTACAAACTCCATTGGACCAACACAGAAAACATTAGTTTCTTGAAATTACAGTGTTTAAATTAGCAAATTTATAATTATAATTTGCTCAACTTGAAGGGTAATGGAAACGCAGCTAATAGCCCCATTTACACGAGTCCGTCTGAAACCGTGCCGACATTGGTCCGAGGACGGTAACCGAGATAACTGTTGAGTGTAAATTGCACGCAAAACTGAACCCGACCATGCAGACACAATCGAACGATTGTTCTGGCTCTGTTCCCAGATAACAAAGAGTGCATGAGCAGACCGCGTCATTACCTTAACGTCGTTTCCTGCGTTTAGGAAATAACAAAGGAAAGTCTAATCCCCCGATTAGACTATCTTTTGTCGTATCCACTTCCCAAAAGCCGACTGTCAAGTAAATTCATCAAAGGCTGCCTTCTTCCCCTGACTCTCCGCAAACAACGAAATACCACAATGATAACAAAACATAACTTCTTGAATATTATGGGTGCCGCCATGTTGGTTGTTTACCTCTAGAGAGCAGTAGTAAAGTAGATCGTCACTAGGAGGCGAGGAACCGTGCTAGCGTTGTGTGTAAACGGTCGTAAGGAAGCTCGACATGGTTTACTGATCCAAGCTCGGCACGGATCACTTTTCAGAGGGTGGTGTAAATGGGGCTAGAGTCTGTTTGAAATACTTCAAGGGAGGATGAACTTTTCCCTCACCAGTTCCCTGACCCTCTTCATGCACCTTGGAGGTTGGTGAAGCTTTGCTAGAAACATTTGCATTTCTGGATTTAGATATTTTAATAACCTTAAAGGACTGCGTTCCCAAGGGGAATTCAGATGGTGTCTGCCGTTTAAAACTGGTAACACTAACTGTTCTAATCGCATATATTTAAAGACTGTTAAAAAATTTTTTTCTCTTTTGTTAGTTTTACTTTACATGTTTAAAAGCCTGCTCTTTATTGACTCTTCTTTCATAAAAACTGAGAATAAAAATATCTGTTCACACCGGGAAGACAAACTATTACTGTATGATTTCTTATAAGATATTGATATTTGCTCATTTTATCAGCAGTTTTAGATGATTTTGAAGGCATTGCAAAAAAGTCAAAGCATTTGATTGATTTTGTTTTTGAGTTACAACACCTAGATAATTTGGTTATAAAAAGAGAACAGATTAAAATAGGTAAAGATTAGAATCTGAAAAGCCGTTTTTATCTCAACAGATCAGACATGAGCAACAGGTATCTTGTAGGCGTCTATAAAACAAGAACAGTGTAACTTGGCCAAGCACTTGTTTTTAATGGCTCTCTGCAGCAAATGAGTCATTTAACTGGGGCTTATAAGAGTAGGCAGATCTTTGCATTGACAGCGCTGTGTGGCCCTGTGTTGCAAAGAGCTGCAGATTAATCGCTTAAAATAAATGGCAAAGGCTGCATGCATTTCTGTTGTTTGTTTTAGGCACTAATCAATCGCTAAGGTGACAAGACACCAGATGGCTACACGTGGCAACCAATCTAGCAGGATTTTGCTTTGCTTTGATTGTTTAAAATTTTGATTGCGAGACAATTGATTGGTTTAGTCATTGATTGTTTCGTGGGGAGGTCACATGAAGTGACCGAAGGCACAACGTTTCTGTATTGATTTTGTTTTTCTGTTTTTTAAAATTTAGGGGGAATAAAGTCAATTTTGGAAGAATTTGACAGCAGTGGAGAAGAATTTATCAAATATTATACAATGCTAAGATGCAAGTAGACATGTAAATGTTCCGGAGTGTATGTTTGTGTGTGTTTGTGTCTCTGTGACAGTCTGACACAACAGCAGGGTTGGGGTAAATCTTCGCTGAGTAGGAAGAAATTGAATAAGATATCTGCTTTTTGGGGCCTGAAAACTAATTTAAAAAAAAAGGCTTCTGTGTAAACTTTTCTTCTGAGTCAACAGGAATTAAACTGACCCCAGCCCTGAATGAGTATCTATTATACACTCAAGTGCTTCCATGACAGCTCATCTGACTAGTTGTGCTTTTCATGGCTGAGTACATGCCGTCCTGTGCCACCCTCCGCACATATTCATATCAACTCTGGTATGAAATTGTCTTTGAGCGAACATATTTCAGAAAACAAGTACTCCTTGGATGCAACTTGGACCTTCAAAAGAAGAATGTTGCACACCTGAAACCAGCTTGAATAAGTAGAATAATGCCCCAAAGTGTTTGTTCCCAGGTCCAACGCATACTGCAGACATGAGGCCAGAACTGGGTGCTTAAGCGCTCAGAAAGAAAAGTCATCAGAAATATACAAAGACAAATGGTTATGTTTCTTTCCTATTTGCTGAGAGTACTGTATGATGAGCTAACGTCAAACTGTGGTCCAGTGGAGAAGCTTTACTGTACGATAAGCATACAGCTACATTCAGGTCACCCCTCCCTAAAAAAACAACAACAAAAAAACAAAGCAGAGCTGGAAAAAGTCACCACTGATAGATATGACAGATTTGGTTTAACAAGGCTGCTCAGCCACCAGTCAGCTTTGAGATCTTCCTTTGTGTTTTTGTTTGAGTCTAGGTTGTTTAGGACGCCAGAACGCTTCTTCTCAGTAGATCCTCATTCGCAGAATGCAACTGAGGCAGCCGAAGTTTACGTCCACCAGAACGCACTTCCAAATCACTCTCACCATCAGAGAAATACCCATCAGTGTCGGCAGCATCCAGCAAGGATGTGCCCTTCCCTGTGAGTGGCAGGTCCATGGAGTCCAGTTCCCCAAAGCCTCCCCTTACTCTGGATCTGCCCTGACGGGCCAGGCGGGACCTTGGTCCCCCACCTCGGAGGATTGCCCTGGCGTCAGGCACCGTGATACCCGGACTGGAGGCCGGAGATGGAGAAGAGCTGGCTGTAAAACCAGATCCATCCCCCAACACAACCCCATTTCCCATGTGGACGCTGTCCCACGGGCCACGCTCCTCAGAAATGTGGCAGGAATCCATTTTGGAGATAGGCGGCTGTGGTGGTGGGTCACTGCACAGGTCAGAGCTCCTGGTCTGGTGTTGATGAACATGGTGGTGCACCGTCTTAAACGAGCTTCTTGGCTTTTCGCCTTTCTGGCCTACATGGCTGGACTTTTCCCAGAGGCTCTTTGCTGTAGAGGGGCAGCTGGTTGCAGATGCAGCTACTCCAAAAAGGGGCTGGTTGCTCGCAGTAGTTTGTCCCCGTGAACGGAGTTTGTTGCTCCCCCTGGGTTTGCGGCCCAGCTGAGGTGTTTTCCAAGCAGGCTGCATAGAGTTCTCCATCATAAGGTTCAGGAGGCTTTCCTCGCCCTGCATTAGCTGGATGAGAGGAAAAAAACTGGTCATATTAGGACAAATATGCAGCTGAGATGAAAGTCATTAGAGAAAAAAAAAGAAGAATAGTCCAGAGCAGAAGGAAGAAAGTTGCATGACTTTCATAGAGCAATTTAAAAAAAACTAGGTAAAATGCTGTTTTTAAGAAATGTTTCATGGAGAAAGACAGATCTTTTACCATTTTTCCTTTTTTCAGGTCATTTCTACAGGTTTTTTCTTTTAAAGGATTCAGGTTTGTGGACTGAGATGGCCATAGAAGCAGGCCTTCTGTCTCATGTACCATTTCTTTGTTGGTATGGTCTTAGATATTTTGGATGCTTTTTATGATAAAAGCTAGATCAATGCAATGCATTAAATCAATTCTCATAGGACCTTTGAAGGAGAAATTAGTTCATAGACTTACAGATCTCTACCATACTTAACATGCATAATCATCCATTGTTTCCTGCCAAACCAATGGGAGTATTTTTGATTTTTGAAAAATCTATCTTATTCTCTGACAAAATCACACAGTTTCTGTTAAAGTCTAAATGTTTTTTTTTTTTTACGAAACTTCCCATGTTAACATTTGTGAGGTAGGTCTGAATTGGAAAAAGTGAGTCGTTGATATGAAGCTATGCTATCCCCAACGTGCAGCTCTTTTGGAGTTTTTATGGATTTTTATCCAGGCTAGAGCCCATGGGCTAGAAAACTGTACCCCTATGTTAGAGTTTAACTCATATGACTTTTTTTTCTCCCCTTCGGTATATGGAAGGACCATTTGTCATTAATTATTAAAAACAGCGGCTGTCCAATGGTTGCAGTTCCGATTTCTCCCGAGTGGTGCACATCTTTACACGAGTCAATAAAGTGAATGTGATTGTTCTAATCGCATTCAAGGGGGCTGGATTGTTGTGGCGGAAGGTTCACAAGCAAGTTTGCTTGTGGCCCGGTGTCTCAGAAGCATCTTGCTAACCACTGCAAGTTAGTGCTAGTAGGTTCCCAATGGGAAATTCCATTGGGACCAAGTAGCACTAAATTGGTGACTTGGCAACAACACTGTCAAGGAACGCTATGGACAGCAGAAACCTTTTAGAGGAGGAGAGTTTTATGTCGGAGGTCGTTGAAGAGTCTCCTTCGTCATACATTTTTTATTTAGAGGAGGAAAATGGGGACGAAGTTGTCGTGGAAGAGAACGCCAGGGCGGCAGAAGCTTGGTTTGGTGTTGAAGTCTTACAGCCGTACATGTTTGAGCCCTTGACTAGCAACACTGCCAGTTTTGTTAGCTCTACGTCTGCAGAAGACACAGACATCCATCACCGTGAACACTGGGACGGAACTCAATGGGAAAGTAAATGATTCTTATCTCTTATTTCAACCGTTGCGTATATTAGCTACAACATATGAATCATGCTATGACCAAAAAGATTTGATTGACAGATGTCCGTTGACATATGATTGGCCGAATTTAGATGTACAGGCTGACATATAATTAACTGGCCTGCACAAATAACATAAAAAAAACAAAAAAAAACAGATTTTAAGTCAGGAATTTTTTTTTTTTATAAAAATTTTCTAACTTCTGGGACAATATGGTCTAATAAAGAGTACATTGATACTTCCCTATGACTTTAATCTTTGTAAAATCTGCAGTGAAAAGCAAGAGTCAGCTCAAAAGTAGCCAATGCAACATTTCCCAAGCCTCTGGCAGCTGAAAAGCCCTACCTGGTCAGATAGCAGACTGCTGCTTTTGTCGTTATGCTGGCCGCCCAGAGCCCACTGGCTTAGCATGTCATCAGCAGTGATCTGAACTGACTTGGCCAGCCAGCTGTCGAACAAAGAGTTTTCTAATGGAAATGACTTTGGCAAGCCTGTGAGAAGGGTAGATAGAGGATATGGTCAGAAAAAAAAGTTTGACAGAGAGAGAAGAGGAAAGGTAAAAAAAACAAAACAAAGCATAACAGTGAGGTTGCTGCAGACATACATTATAATAAAACAAATGCAGATCTGGCTTTGGTGTTGCAGCATAACATTGTTAGATAAACTAGAGATGTCACAATGCCACTGAGAGTCTGTAAAAAAAAACATTTGGGGATATTTTTCTGTAGAATCAAGGTTTTAAGGCCAAGCTTAAGCACTGCAAAGCTGGAAGGAAAGAGACCTGCACGAAGATTAAGGTCCGGTCAACCAATTTTGAAAATGAGTACATGTTCAAACAGAAAAATTTCTGACAGGAAGATGAATGATTGATTGATACCCTTTATTGATCTCACAGTGGAGAAATTTACTTTATATCGGCTCAATAGTCAAAGGAGGAGTCAAAAGGAGGAAAAGGTGCATGGTGTATAAACAGTATATACAGTGCGTCCACACACATCTATATCTATCTATCTATCTATCTATCTATCTATCTATCTATCTATCTATCTATCTATCTATCTATCTATCTATCTATCTATCTATCTATCTATCTATCTATCTATCTATCTATCTATCTATCTATCTATCTATCTATCTATCTATCTATCTATCTATCTATCTATCTATCTATCTATCTATCTATCTATCTATCTATCTATCTATCTATATAGTTTGAAGTCCTTTATATAACACCTGAAGTCTTATATAACAGAATTATTAAACAGGGTTATTGTAATAATGCACATAATACACAGCTTTGTGGTTTTGCAAAATTGCTATTCCAAACATTTTATTTCTAATATAAGAAGTCTAAAAGTTTACCATTCTTTCCCATGTGGGTGTGGAGCATCCAATCTGTGCATTTATGAGGCTGCAAACAATCCCTGCTTTTATGCATTTTCTTGTGTCTGTATAATTAGAAGTGTTTAAACTCTTTTAT
This sequence comes from Cyprinodon diabolis, assembly GCA_030533445.1. Classification (NCBI taxonomy): domain Eukaryota; kingdom Metazoa; phylum Chordata; class Actinopteri; order Cyprinodontiformes; family Cyprinodontidae; genus Cyprinodon; species Cyprinodon diabolis. Next base: position 13,584,007 of record CM060072.1, on the reverse strand, counting down.
TGTTTGCAGGAGACATGATGTCAATGAAATTAAGAGAAGCTGAGGTTTCCACTATTTTATTTAAAATCTGTATTACCTTTAGAGGTATTTAAAGAATGAAGAGTTGTCCTTATGGTCCATTTTTAGAGGATATATATAAAGATAGTTGGATTGTTTTAAATATTAACCTCTGTCTCAAAGTTCTTTCCCATCTTAACTGAAAGTTAGTCTTATTAAATATAAATCTACTTAATACAAAATGAGGTTGCCATGACATTTTAAACAGATACAAAGAAAACTACTTAAAACCCTTTTTGCAACAGCATTTTAAAAGGTTTAGGGTTCTGTCTAGTTAAGACAACAGTTATTAACTATAATTTGACAATATTTAACTTTCTTAGTTTGGGCAAAACCATTAAGTAGGGGACTATTGATAAGTAAAAAATATTTAACTTTTACTTCCATGTTTAAAAAACTGAAATCTAAGTCATTTTTTCTTAAAATAATTGCATTGGTACTTGAATTGGGGAGTTAAGTGAGACACTTTTCCAATGGAAAAAGAAAATTTACATTAAAAGAAAAGTGTGTAATACCTAATTATCTTATTTCAAGGGTAAAAATACTATCAGCAGATTATTTTATTTACCTACTCAGAATAAGGGTAAATACACTTATTTTAAGAAATATTTAGTCATTTTTGCAGGAAGAGAACAGTGATCGTATTAATATCCTTAATGAAAGAGTGTACATTTGATTCAGTTGAGCATTTTTCTATAGTTTATCTTTAATGTTTCAATGTGCCTTTAATTGCTAGCTAGTTTGATGTTGATTCGGATGGTCTTGAGTGATAAGTAAAGGATTGTTCTGTACTTAAACAGATTGTTTTCAACCAGACATCAGTCGGGCACATATTTGTACAGTTTTCACAAGGATTGGGGAAGCAGTAATTGTGCTGAATAATTTTCATATTTTGACAACCCTAAAATATAAGTTCCCTTCATTGATAGAACTTAAGCATTTTATGAATAGCTTAATTATTTTCGGATAAGATTTCGGTTCAAACAGACTTAAAATGTGTATATTTCTCAGCATTGTTTACTCAAGGTAAATACAAAAACAATAAAAAATCTAAAAGATGTGCATAATGTGAGGGTGCAGTGGTTTAAATACCTGCTCAAACAGAAAGAACAGAAGATATATCAGTTTATGCAAAGCAGTAATGACTAAATCGGTCAGCTGTTATCAGCACATCTGCTTCCTCTAGTTACGTGATGAAGTGATGGCTGGAAAAAGGTTTGTGGTTGTTATGGTTCAGTCCAGAGTGTGAAAAATAAATAAATCTATACTACACAGGTTTAATATACTATTATTATGCACCCTGGTTTCCTACTGTAACCAAAACTTTTTTTAAACAATGCCCAGATTACGATTGTTGTATGCAACAGCAAAATAATATTTTGTATTCTTCTCTAGCCAGATATTTCCCATAAACCCCTTGTACTTCCAAAATAAAATAATGCAAAAACCCTTGACTGAAAAATATGTCTTCCTGCTCTCTGACTGACTGTAAATCATACTGCCTATAATAATCTGGCAAACAGGACAGCAGGAGGTGCTGTTAGGGAGCGTTTACCACAAGCCATCCCACACACACACATACACACACAGAGGCGGTGGTTTCCATGATGCAGCATGCCTCTGCAGGAATCAGGAGAGCTTTGAGGGAGGGAAAAGGTGATGAAGAAGAAAACAAGAGACAGAGAGGTGTGAGGGAGAGAGGTGTGATAGAGGAAACAACAACAAGCAGATCAAAGAGAAAGGAAGAAACAGAAATATAAACATGTCACTTTGTTCAATTTTGCTATGTTTATGCCTCAGGTTTGTAACAGGGAAAGATATACTTTAGTCAGTATAAGAGCTACACACACGTCAGTGTCATGGTGCAGAGGTTAGTATCCAGTCTTTTAGCAAGATAACCAGACAAAACATTTTTGTCTAATTATTTCACATCATTAACCTGTAATAGTTCACTTAGCTGTTGTAGAAAGATGTCATATCAAAGCTAGCTTGAAGGAAAGTAAATAAATCCTTAGAATAGTAGGAGGTTTAGAGCTAACAGGATGTATGCTGCATCAGTGTTACTTCTTGGTTGACTTAGCGGACTTTCTTCTGCTGAATAAAAAAAACAAAGGAACCAAAGTGTTTTTGTTGTTTTTAGATTGGATCGTTCAATCCCACTAATAGGAACATTTCCCTTTGAGCACTGAATGTAATCTCTGAACTATAAGACAAAGACGAATGATGCTGATTTTGTTTTGTGACCTGGTGAGGATTTGGGGCGGAATGCTGTGAAATTTCATAGATTTTTTAAATTTCTGAGTTGTGCATTTTTAGGAACTGGTTATACAAGATTTCCTCTCAAGATCTTCCCTCTGTTCCTTTTTGTTCATGTATGGAAAAAAAGAAGATTGTGCAATGACATGACATGAACAAATTAAAAATGTAATACATAAAAACATTTCATAGCTAAAGTATAGAAAACATGTAATCTTAAGAATATCTGAGATGACTAGAAACAATTTGTAATGTTGGAAAAATTAGAAGAGGGCGGCAGGAGTAGTTTACTGTAGGTCAAAGAAAACTACTCCAGTTCCTTTCTTTGCAAGTCAGTTTCTCTATTATACTTCTATAAAAAAGGTGAATGGTAAAATCAAATCTGAGTATTTTCAGCTTTACTTTTTTAATGAATGGGAATCAGTGGCTCAGAAATTCCATCAATGCACCTTAGTGATCAGTACCAGGTAGCTCTAGAATCACACCTCTTTGATGCGGTAGTTTAAGAAAGTTATCTTTGATACCAATAAGAATATAGCTGCACCTTATTGTTGGCATCTTATCAATATTGACCAATATTAGCTTTAAAACCCAGCATTGGGCATTGGCTATTCCACTAATATAACTCACTGATATACAATGTTAATTTTATGTGACACAAAAATGAGAATTCTGAATGTTGTGCTAGTGGCTTACATACACCGAGAGCCACTGAGATAGGAGAGTTCGGACAATTCAATTTGTGACAATGTCCAACATTTCAAAGAGCTTTAATAGTTTGAGGGAAGTTAGCTGCTAATACTAGCATTGCCACATACAGTAGCAGAGCACGAAAGTCCTGCACGAAGGTCTGCATTTTGGAAAGGTCAGCGATTCAAGTAAATTATGGTTTATATCATATGATCAATTCCTCACCCACCATTGTCAGGTAATGTGTTTTCCCTTAAATCTAACCAACTAGGGTAACTTAGGCACCTTAACTTTAGCAAAACTTTTAAATCAGTAGATGCTTTTCTAATGGTTTTATATATGACGTATAACTAACTGGCCTGCACAAAATAATGAAAAAACCCCCCACAGATTTTAAGAAAGGATTTTTTTAAAAATAGAAATTTTCTAACTTTTGGGACAATATAGTCTGATAAAGAGTACATTTATATACATGTTTCAGACAGAATGATTTGACATTTGAATATGACTTCCCTTCGACTTTAAGTAATAGAACGGGTTTGTTGCATATTTGCAACAATAGCCGTTAATTGGATTCCCAAGCAACCCAACTTGCTTGGTCTTCCTGTGGCGCTCAACTCTCCTATCTCCATGGCTCTTCATACACCAAACTAATGCATGGGTCTTCAACAGGATAAATGATGAAATAAAAAACTCTTTGGCATGTGAATGTTTTCACAAGTTAAAGTTTCACAAACTGATAGCCGGGCTGCTATTTGCAATGACTGCCCAAGATGGGAGGAAGAAAGCGACATAGTGTCTGCAGGTAGGTCTGGGGAAAACATATCGATATTTACCAGTTGAGTTGTAAAATATCAGTATATCAAATACAAGCCAAAATTTTAACATCATTCATCTTTATCCCTTATCTGAAATGTTTTCTTTTCTCTAATCAAGAAAACAAGCTATAATATCTAATATAAGATAAACAAAAGTTTACATATGCCATTCTGTAACCATTTTGTCTTTGTTGTACAATAGTAGTTAAACTGTGCTAGCTATTAGAGAAATTAGAAACAAAGTGTATCAAAGTGCATCAAAGAGAGTAAGGGGGGATTCTTGTCTTCTTGATCCCACAACACTGAGAGGAAGACTAATCTTCAAAAGGCAGGACCAGACTCGACAGAACAGATGGCTGGACACACCAATACATGTGCACACACACCGAGACAGTGAGATATGGAAACATGCAGCATGCAAAGGAAAACACGACACACTGAGAACTACGTGTGATAAATATATAAATAAAACACTGATAATGGACAGCACAGTTGGACACACAAGATGATACAGTTAAAAACAACGGAGGCAAACCAAATACAAACAAGGACTCATTTTGTCATGGAAACGCATTTTTGGAGACTGTCTCCCAGCATGCATGCTGAATCAAGTTCCAGTCCTTATCCACTTTGTGGTCAGGTTGAAAAACAACACAAAACATTGGAACAGAAGAAACAAATCAAACAGAAAGAGGAGGTTTCATAACACAGATCCAGATGGACAGATATGACGGACAAATCCACTGTGAAAAGACAAACAGATGAGAAGTGGAAGCTAAAAATGGAGTTGGAGATAACATCAGAGCACAAAACAAGCGAAGCACAACCAAAACACTCTCTGGTCTTGGTTTATCACCTGCCAGTTTATTGATCATATTCATTCAACTCTGCAACATTCAGCTCAGATTTAAAGATGAAAAACTTGAGGCTTTGTGTAAAATGGAGCGATATTATATGCCTTATTATAGTTTCAGTCATGAGTAATCAACGATTAGTAGTTCTAACAAGATTCAAAGCACTTTAAACATCCAGGAGATAATGCCTGTGAAATTTTAATAAAACCGGCAATCTGTTTTTTTTTTTTTATACCACGGCCTTTAACTTGTCTCTGTGGCCTCTCATCCTTAGCATCAAGTCTTAGCAAAGTCTAAAATTTAGATGGATGAAAAAAGACCCTCAATGTGTTAACCTTGTATAGGGAACAGTGTTGGGCACGTTACTTTGAAAAAGTAATTAGTTATAGTTACTAGTTACTTCTCCCAAAAAGTAACTGAGTTACTAACTGAGTTACTCCACAATAAAAGTAACTAGTTACTAGTAAAAGTAACTATTGCGTTACTTTTGCGTTTCTCGCCCCCTTAACCCTCACCACCGAGCCCCCATCTTCTCGCCGTGTGTTTCCAAAGCCAGCTGAATAGAGCGGACGACAAAGACAAGAACCTGCAGAGAGTTTTGCATTTATTGCAACTCAACGTAAATGACATCAGGGGGGAACGCGATGTGAAGTTTTTTAACAGGGCATTCAGATCTGGTGAAATTAATAACTGGGGATGTCTAATTCTGAAATCTTGTGTGTTTGGGTTGTTATAGATACTGCAACATCTATCTATCCATCTATCTATCTAGATGTATACTCTGCGTGTGACATAAAATATGGATCTCCATCCCTGCCACAAAGGCCATCAAATAATGTTTAAAATAACAAATACAGTAGGTTGAGAAGGCAGAGTATCCATCCATCCATCCATCCATCCATCCATCCATCCATCCATCCATCCATCCATCCATCCATCCAGATTTCTCCCTTTCTCCATATAGGCTATCATTTCTGGCTGTTGTCAGGTTAATCATTTGATCGTTCACGCTCTCCATAGTTCTCCTGTGGCGCGCCTTTAGCGAACATGCGCGTTTCCTGTCGCTTGCGCGGTGACTCTTGCCGCCTGCGCTGTGCGGAGATGCAGAGGAAACCGTATCTGATGGGGAAACGCAGCTCGACGTAACACCGGTATTTCCATCAGGAAAACGCTGTTTTGCTGCTGGATCCTCCTCACTCTCCATCTCTCTGTGTGTGCTGTATGTTAACACCAGCGGAAACACCCACCTACCCAACTGACAGACGGAATCTCACTATACATCAGCCATTCTCATCCTCCCCTCTCTCATGACAAGGCGCGCACCTCTGGATGACCTAAAAAAAAGAATCTTTAATATCTCTTAAACAAAAGTAGCACAAACAATATTTTTTTCTGCACAAATCTGCACTAACGTTGCACTAACCATTCAGTCTATTTGCAGAGTTTTTTGACGTGGCTGGGGTGTCAGCTTCATGCAGCTGCGCACCAGTCCTATCATGAAAAAAGGTTCATTGTGCGACCTGAGTAACGCGCAGTAACGGGGTGTCTGCAATGGTAACTGCGTTATAGTTACAGTCAAAGTAATTAGTTAGATTACTCGTTACTAAAACAAGGTAACGGCGTTAGTAACGCCGTTACTTTCAACGCCGTTAGTCCCATCACTGATAGGGAAATAATTTAATTTGAATGTAACAGTAAAGTCTTTGGCTCAAATTTTTCTTTGCATGTGCAATTTTCAATTCTAGCTTTTAATTAAAAAATTCTATTTAGTGTAGATTACAAAAACTCCATCTGCCCAAGAAAATACTGCTGCAAAGACAGACTCCAGACACTATCTGCAGCAAGAAATACTCTATGCAACTGCATGCTTCTGGTTTACATCCATTTATGAAGGTTTCTTTCTTTTTGGTTGTCTTTTTGATGAATTTAAAGATTTATAAAAAAAGAGACAAACTAATTATCTGCGTCAATCTTTCTGAGTGGGCACCGTGTGAGTTTAAACCTGGATCCAGAGCCTTTTAAAAGTATAGAACTTTTTGCCAACTTGTAATGTTATAATCACAAACCTATCTTTAAAGTGAGATTGTTTAGTGTTAGACCAACACAAAGCAGCAAGTGGCTTTTAACACCAGGACTCCCAGAATTCTGAATCCTACTAGAACTCCCATTGGCAATCAATCTGATGGGTGGCATTTTCCCCAATGGAATGCATGAGTAGTGATCATGTCATCAACCAAAATGGTTCTAGTGTGCCATATAAACCCATTATGGATATGTAGACCTTAAAACATATGTATATATATTTAAAGGCTGTATTATATGCTATCATTATCTGTAGTCTAAATTTGTATTAAAAATTAATCATAACAAATAAGGTTGTTTTACTACACAGGTTAAAGATTAATGTAAATAAAGTTCTTTCACTTCAAAATCTCAGAACCGTTAAACAGACTGCCTTGGGAGTGCTAGTGTTAAGTTGAAGTGACGAACAGTTGTATAAGGCATGCATTTGTCTTAATTCATCTTGTTGTGATATACAAATTAAAATAGTTTTACCACATTTCCTTGAAGTTAATTTACCAAAGTTCATCTGTGGCTTATTTACTCTCAGTATTACAATAAAACTCTGTTTTGTGAAGGCCTTGGAGGATTGTTAGTTAATTTGAAAAAGCTGACATGTTAACCAGAGAAGCAGCCCAGAGGCCTGTGGTAACCCTGGGGGCGCTGCAGACAATTAGTTTTAGGAGAATATGTTAAGAAAACCAATTATACTGGTGCACTTCAAAACACTGTCTTTATATGAAAGATAAAAGGTCATAATTAAAAGTAATATAAGACATTTAGTTTGCTACAAACCATGTAAAGAACAGAAATAATAAAGTTAACTGTGTATTTTGAATGTTGAATTCCCCCCTTTTAATATTTCATCTTTTTCAACAGTTAAAGTAATATTGCATTTCTCTTTATCTTTAAATTCAATTTCCACTGGTTATCCTGCAATTTTTAAAATAATGATCCAACCACTAATACTGTCATTTTAATCATGAATAATACCATTGCTTTATAAAATGGGAATTTATAACAGTTGCTGTTTTACACACAGTATGTAAAAGAGCTTGAGCTAATAAGCTTCTAATTTATTTACATTACTTTATAAAAGGCAGAAAGATGATAAACAACAGTTGTACAATAAAAAGCTACTTAGAATCTAATTCCAACTACTATTTGTTCCAAATGTTGCTTTTTATACAAAAAAGTAATACGGTAAATCCTTTCTGCTTTGGCTTTTATCGATCTAATATCTTTCATTACTTACTCCACCATATGTCTAGTATAACAACTTTTATTGCTTTTAATGTTTTGAAAAACATATCATGTGATGATAGAAAAGGTTGAATAGGTCTAATGTTACCGTATATAATGAAAGTGCATGTTTTTCAAGGTTATCCTTAACTAAAACTAACGAAATAATAAAAACTAGAATTAAAAAACCTTTTATTTAACTGCAATAAACACTAGACCTTGCAGAGACACGGAAAATAACTGTAGTAATCTGTGATAAGAGTTTTCTAAACTAATTAAAATTAACAGAATTTTAAGAGAGAAGGTGCTAAGGTCCTTGTTTATTAAAGTCTTTTTTTGGCTTATTTTTTCTGTACTGCATTACGGCAGCAGATTGTAGGTATGGTAGAACAGAAAATCAGAAGGCAAAAAAAAAAAAAAAAAGAGGAACATTTCAAAACTATTCAAACTTTGATGTTTACAGACAATATATAAAAATTAAGTATAAGGAAAAACTGAAGTATGCCACTCTGCTTTTTCACGTTATGCTAATCTCAATTAGTATAATTACTTAAATCTGATTATAATCCAAATGTAATCAAATGGTTCTAATCTAGTCAACGTTAATGAAGTCATTCCTCTTAAAGGTTAACTCCATACCCTTCCAACTCTTCCAAGGTAACAGAACTAAACCGAGGTTAGAGAGGGGGTTGCAAAGTTTCAAATAAATAGTTTTTTTTACAGTTTAAACTTGCCAGAGAAAATGCTGCAGTGATTTTCTCCAGCTAAATAAGGCAAAGAATAGTGCAGTTCTGCTTTCCCCACACCTGTTGCTGTGCACTGCCAGTCAGCTTTCTGAAATAACACTGTTTGCAATAACACAGCTTTGCTTGCTCGATGTAAAACTTGATAAGACACTGTATTTTTTTTTGATGAGCCTTTTTTAAAATCACACGTGGAAAGACTGTTATGCAGCACACTGCAGGCTGGCTATTTGCGCTAATGGTCTGATCTAATTAACCAGCAAATATGATCATCATTTAACAATAACTGTCTATGCATAATATTATCTACCGTCTACTTCAGGTCAGCAGTCATGAAATGCTTTATTAATCTTTTGTACATTGTGTACCTTAAAGTATGTAGCCTTACATTTATAACAGCAATGACAGAAAATGTATGACTGAATAGAAAACACTGGATAGGGCTGGAAAAAAGAAACCCATGGTCTCCATGGACTCTGATGCCTTATGAGGGTTCAAAATGTATTGCATAGAGCAGTAATTTGCAGTTCTGATATAACACACCCAGATATTACAAAGTTGGTGCAATTAATCATCCTTGCACATCTATATTTTATTGCTTTTAAATCAAGACCAAGTCGGACAGTTTTAGATTGAGGTTACAGTCGTCAGATCTTGTTTCAAATTGATTTGTTCAGGAGCACAGCTCCTACTTTTAACTGCCTCACATAAAATAAACTCTCTACTGTCCTCAAAATTTTTCCACTGACAGCTGAACTCTTAACTCTCATGTTTTCTCTGCACTTTGCCTGCTGAGTCCTGATCAATGTTAGAAAAGAAGCTGAATAAGGTTGAACTTCTTGGTTTGAATGTCCTCACTAATGGGTCATGCAAGAGGAGAGTGGACAGTTCCTGCAGCACAGGGTTAACCAAGGCAGGATGTATTTTAATTAAGCACAAATAAGAGGCTACCTTTTAGCAAAAAAAGCTACAGGAGTTCAGGAAATGCTGCACAGAAGTACACCCACACAGACATAAACTTTACCAAGCTCTTTAAGCAGGGATCCGTTCTCTGACTTCCATCTCTCCTTTTTCTTGCCAGCACTAAGCTTCCTTCTCTCTTTCTTTTTATTCTTCACTCCATTTTGTTTCTTCTTTTCTGGTTTCTGGTTTTTCTCTGCAGAGAGACAGAAAAAAAAGGCTCAGGTTAGGAATTTAGCTGATTTACTCAGTTTAAGGTAGATTAAGCTGGAAACCAACATAGGGCCTTGGGAACCAAATTGTTATACATTCAAAATACAGTATAAAAAGGTGAACATTTGTAGGATTTTTTTTTACATTTTTTAATTGATCCTTTGATTTTTACCCCCTAAAATATGTCAGTGTATAATTCCGTAAAGCTTTGCCTAAGTTAAATCTGGGAGAACTAACATCAAATAGACTGAGTTACTACTGAATGTCAGCCTGTAGGTCCATACAGATGTATTTTTCTACTGAGCACTTATCACTTTCACATGATTTTTATTTCTCATAATAAGGGGTAGCTAGCCTATGCTGACGCTAGCTTAGCATAGCTATGGCTTCGCTCTCTCCTTCCCCTGACTCTTTTCTCTTTCTAAACCTTCATCTCCTTTCTCCTGCTCTCTGTCTCAGATGTTCAGTTATTCCTCTGCCTCATTTAGTGATGATGCCATGTGTAGTAAACGTAGTATTTTTGTAGCTTTGGAGGAGAGGGTGTCAGAGTTAGAATCCCGGCTTTGGGCTGTTGAACATAGAGGAGTTAGAGTGGCCCCTCCTTTTTAACTGCCTGGAGCCACCATGACCAGGGACACCTCCATGTAGTGTTCCTGCAACAGTGCCTGAGCAGCCAGGCGATTGGGTAACACAGAAAGCGTAGTCGTTGATCTCAGCCCACTGGTCACCACTAACCCGTCCACTTTTCTAATTGATTTTCCTCGTTCAGTGACGCACCCACTGGGAAGCCCACTCTGGTAATTGGCAGCTCCATAGTCAGAAACGTGGCATTAGAGACACCAGTGACCATAGTCAAATGTTTGCCAGGGGCCAGAACGGGTGACATCAAATCCTACCTGAAACTGCTGGCTAAGGATAAGGTTACATACAGCTAGATTGCTATTCACGCTGGCAGTAATGACAGCCGGTAACGCCAATCGGTCACTAAATTTAGTGTTGCTTTGGTGTGTAAGTTGTGTAAACAATGTCAGACTCTGTAATTTTCTCTGGTCCCCTCCCTGATCTGACCAGTGATGACATGTTTAGCCGCATGTCATCATTCAACCTCTGGTTGTCTAGGTGGTGTCCTGAAAACAACATGGGCTACATTAATAATTATTATATACATTAATAATCCTTTTGGGGAAAGCCTGGTCTGATTCGGAGAGACGGCATCAATCCCACTTTAGATGGTGCAGCTCTTCTTTCTATGAATCTGGCCGAATTTATTAGTCCACCAAAACACTGACCACCCAGGGCGCAAACCAGGAAGCAGAGACATAGTTTAGATTTGGACTTAGACAACTTTTATTGTTATTTTGTATACAAATAGTGTATACAAAATGAAATTATGTTTTGTGAAGCTTTCCGAACATTTCCATTCCTTAAACTGCACCAGTGATCAAATGTAAACAGAGTTGGAGAATAAAACAAGATGCAACAAATGCATTGATATGGAAGTTCAGAACATTAAATATGTATGGTGCAAATATGCAGTATTTTGGTTTGGTGTTGTCAGTGTGGTGCGGAAGCTCATTACTCCATCCAGAGATCCATCTTGCCCAAGATCAAAATTCTAATAAATTAGAAAAGATTCCCAAAGGAGTAAATCATGATAATCCTAATTAGAATAAAAATAACTCCAACTGGGGAAAAAGTTTAAACTATTAAATTTGTTTTTTTCAACATAAGATATATTTCTACTTGATTTATGTTGCCTTACAGAAACTTGGCTGCAGCAAGAGAAGTATATGAGCATAAATGATGCTACTCCTTCTAGTAGTTTAAATTTTCACATACCCAGGAATTCTGGGCAAAGAGGAGAAGTAGCAGCAATATTTCAGTCTGACTTACTGATTACTACAAAGGCAGGTAATAAAAAAAAAACTTTTTTTTAACATTTAACTATTAGTTTTCCTCATCCAAATTGCAAAGCCAGCCTTTTTGTAACTTTTTATCATCCACCAGGTCCTTACTTGGAATTTTTAAATGAGCTTTCAGAGTTCCTATCGATTTGTTGTTTAATACTGACAGGGTCATCTTAGTGGGTGATTTTAAAACCATGCTGATTGAAGATGATAGCTTTAATGTGGTCTTTAATGCTATCTTAGGCTCGATTGGCTTTGTTAGAAGTGTCTGTTTTTTTTTTGTGTAGTCCTGTTTCTCTGACTGTGACTAACTGTATGTGCTCTCTTTCATCCTCGGACATGGGAGCTGGCTAGGTGCTGGTCTGCCAGTCTATGTGTTTCCTGTTGGTGTGAGAGATTGCTTTCAAGTCAATGAGTTGATGCAATCAGCTGGTTTTCCTTAGATAGAAAACTTTGAACCAATCTGACTGTATGATCAGGTTGAACTTTCTCTGTAAAAGGCCTTCAGATGACATGTGTTGTGAATTGGCGATACATAGATAAACTAAATTGGAATTAATTGAATTGAATGATATATCGAGTCCTAGCGAGTGAAAATTAGCCCTCAACTGTCCATCATTTTAGGACATTTCAAGCATGTGCTGCAGCTGCTGGCTTGAACCCTGATGTGATATGGTGACAACAGTACTTTAGTCATAGTTGCAACTGTCATATCTAATATATGTCTTGCATAGCTGTGCAAAAAGCCGTGCAGAAAATATGAACAACTGTACACACATTTTTATGTTACAAATCAAAAAAAGATCATAGGTCTTTCTGATTCAATTTGAAAAAAGAAAACAGTCCTATATTTGCTCTCTTGTACTATGCAGCTAAACTCAAGTAAAGCTGATAAAAATGATCGTCTTCACTTTGCCTGATAATTACACTGACTATAAAACATTATAAACGGGTGATAAATCTTTCTTACAAGTTCCCTGCTATGTGACAAGTTATTCATATTTGTTCTGTGCAGCGGAGTGCCAACTGTAAAGTTAATTTATTTGAAATAAGTAAATTATTAACAGGAAGCAAATACATTTTCTTTCAGTAAAAAAAATATCTTTACAGCACTTTTTAAAGCCATGAATTAGTAATACAAGCGAAAGAGCAATAACTGGCTATTGTTGAGCTCTACGTGTAACAGATAACCACAAACAGATGCACTCCAAGAGGATATGCTTGCAGCCTCAGCATGCAGGGAAACAATGCGGAAACATGCCGTCACACTCCATTGAGCCTCCCTCACACAGCACAGCGATGATTTCTCTCCCCACCAAGTTCTCCCATACTGAAGGCCCTTATTGTTGAGATGTCTTGTTGCAACGTGCTCCCGCTGTTTACACAAACAAAAGTCCTGACTACATAGTTCACCGACTCCCCTACCACAGTGAATATAGACTGTATTTGAGTGTGTTTGCTTGTTACTATGCTGGAGGTCTGGGATGCAGGTTTGTAGCAGCTTTGATAGTTTTTTTCTGAGCAAATGGGAAAACACTTTTGCCCTTCTTACATTTTCTAAAAGGTGAAAATTAAAGTTACTGTTAATACTTGCATTGGTTTATATATGAGCCTCACACCTTGATTTTTGTATTTAACCCATTAAACCCAAAATGATTTTGCAAATTTTGAGTAATAATTTCAAACTTAGGTTCAACTGCTACCCGTGTTCTCACAAGAACTAAGAAAGTAAATCACATCAGCCCTGTGCTGAAATCCTTCCACTGGCCCACTATAGCTCAGAGAATAGACTTAAAAATCCTTCTGTTTGTCTGTAAATCACTGAACCAATGAGGTCTTGAAGCAGCATTTAGTTCCTATGCTCCGCTTATCTGGAACAAACTCCCAGAAGACTGTAAAAGTGCTGCAAACCTGAGTTCTTTAAGTCAATGTTAAAGTCATAGGGAAGCGGCTGTTCCAACCGTTGCATTCCAAATTCTCCCGAGTGGTGCCTGACGTTTCATGAGTGAATGTGAATCCCATTGGTCAATTATTAAGGTGCGGATTGTTGTGGCCCGCATCTCAGAAGCATCCAGTTTGCAACTTAGTGCTAGTAGGGTGCCAATGGGAAATTACATTGGAACCAAGTAGCACTAAATTGTTGACTTAGAAACGACACTGTCAAGGAACGCTATGGCCAGCGGAAACATGCAAGAGGAAAAGAGTTTTGTGTCGGAGGTCGTGGATGAGTCACCTCCGTTATGCATTTTTTATTTAGAGGAGGAAAGCGGGGACAAAGTTGTCGTGGAAGAGGATGCCAGGGCGGCAGAAGCTTGGTTTGGTGTAGAAGGCTTACAGCCGTACATGTTTGAGCCCTTGCCTCGCATCGCTGTCAGTTCTGTTAGCTCTACGCCTGCTGAAGACACAGACGTCCATCGCCTTGAACACTGGGACAGAACTCAATGGTAAAGTAAATGATTCTTATTTCAACCGTTGGGTATATTAGCTGCGACATATGTATCAAGATGCTATGACCGAAAAAATTTGATCGACAGATGACCGTTGATATATGATTGGCCGAATTTAGGTGCAAAAGCTGATGTATAACTAACTGGCCTGTATAAAATATAATATAATTGGTATATAACGAAGCCCCCCCCCCCCCACACACAGATTTTTTTTTTTTTTTAAGAAATAGAAATTTTCTAAATTTTGGGACAATATAGTCTGATAAAGAGTACTTTTATATACATCTTTAAGCCAGAAAGAACTGACATTTAAATATGACTTCCCTACGCCTTTAAAAACCCATTTGTTTAGAACTTTCTTTGACTGTTGAAGTTAAACTGTTAGCTGAGGTATTATTAGCTTAGGTTTGTGCTCTGACTGTTTTGTTTTACTACCTGCTTTTATCATATTTTTATCTTTACTTTTACTTAAAAGTGAATTTCTTAAAGAAGTTTTTTAAACTACGTTTGTAAAGAATTCTTCCATTATCTACACTCTGCGATTCCTTCTCATCCTTATTCTACAAGTCTAAGAGCTAAAAAAAAAATTAAACATAAAGTCCTTTATTTTACACTAAAGGGCTGCAACTAAAGATTAAATTCAAATCTAACTAATCTATCGGTTATATTTTCAGTTAGTTTACCATCTCTTCCTAACATTATCTTTTTTTTGCTCATCACCTTAGCTGATGTAGCCTGTATCTGAAAGCTTTAAGGGATATAAGTGTGTATGTTAATCAGTCATTTACTGTACTCTGCCAGACACTCGAACTGTGTTATCTTTTCATTGTACTTTAGTCACGTCTGGAAGCCAGTTTGGATCCTCTTTGTCTAGTGTTTTCTTGTAATAATGAAGTTTACAGACCATTAGGTTGGGGTCCAAGCAGGGGACTTCCAGATTTTTATTTATTTATTTTTTATTAACTTGCAGTCAAGTCCCGCTTATTTGTTGTTGTTGTTTTTTTTTTTTAAGATTACTTTAATGTTTAATTGCTGCATTTCTGTAAAAAATAACATTATTAGATGCTTTTGATAACTTTTCTTTTTTAAGTCATAGCTTCTTCTGGGATAAGTGTTAATTTGACACCTCTGAAAAAGCAGTTGAAACACTACAGAACCAAAACAGCCTCTTAACTTAAATCTGTTGGTGAATAAATTCCTTCCGTAGCGTCCATCCTTAAATATTCATCTGCTTTTCATCTGCCTTGGTTGTGAGGTTACTTCAACTTCTGCCGAAAACACAGCTAGCCTGAAAAGCCTTTATGTTTTTTTACTCATAAGAATAGAATGAGAATAAAGGATCTTTTGTGAGATACTAAAGGGTATTATTGATTTTAATAAGCTATTGCTTTTTACTTAATACGTGAAACACTAGTGTTCTTTGTGTGTGACAGTAGTATCCAGCAGAAGGCTTAACTCCCGTTTACTTCAGCATGGAGAAACCAGACTTGCATGAATGGAGCTGAGAGAGACCACAGAGATTTCACACTGAGACAACCCCTCTGTGTAAAAGTATGAAAGGAGGAACAGTGAGGAAAGAGTGTGAAACTAAAGCTCAGTGGGAGAACAACACAACATGTTTAGCACAATATACAATAATAAAGCTGTATTTTGTTTCTACTTATGAATGCTCATGTTTACATAAAAAAGAATGAAGACATGAATGTTGCAAAAAAGGGAAGAAAATGTATATACAGTGTGAAAAATTGCATTTTTTTTTCTTGGTGGTATAGGTTGAAGGAAATATATTTGTTTATAATCTTTAACTTACTAAAATAAATCATCTGAGAGTTTTATTGTTTTGTTGGCCAAACTACTGATTAGATTCCAAGGAAATGGGACCAAATGAAAATAGGGTGGTGTGATAAAATGTAAACAGTTTTATTTATTACTAAGGAGAAATACTGCAGGATACAACTTCCCTCTGTGACTTCAATAACGTGGTGAACTATATATACATATATATATATATATATATATATATATATATATATATATATATATATATATATACATATATAATGGGATGGTTTTATCCCGAATAGTTGCTCTATATATATATATATACATATATATATTTTTTTTTAAATATATATATATATTTTTTTCAGGCTGAAACTGGAGAGTCCAGGGAATCTCTTGGATCTCCCAGAGGGAACACAACTTTTTTGACAGCTCTTTCAAAATTACAATATCAATTTTTGCTAAAAAGAATAATCTTATCTTCTGATCTCTCAGGGACGATGAATTTTTAACAGTTTTCTAATTCTTTTCTCATCTGATCTTGTTCTGAATGCTAAGAAAATAAGGAAAACTAATTTTGAGGTTTTCAAGGGCACCTGAAGAAGCTGTTTCTACGTGTGGAAATGTTCCCCCTCCAGGCTGTAATCTCTCCACAAATCCAAGCATCAGCAGTAAACGCCTCCAGCTTGTGCCTCTCTCCCAAACAGATCTGTGTTTTTTTTTAGTTTTCCTTTTGTTTCTAGTCATTGCTATGTCCTTTCGCTTCATCTCTGCAACATCATCCCTCCCTCCCGTGTTTAGAAGTAGAAACAGCACCTTGGGATTCATCCTTTTGAAGTGTGTGATTAATTTTCCTTCTTTCGAAGTGCGCTGAACTGCAGCGTGTGAAGCCTTTGTGTCCCATTTTTTACCTGAGCTCATTAGAGCATTGAAAGTTGTTTTTCCTTTCTGCCCCAACTTTATTACTTTTTCCTCATGTCACCTCCAGACTCTCTCTTCCACCACATCTCATTTCTTCCTCATTACCTTCCTGTCCCTGACCATCCTCTTCTTCCTCCTTTTGTTTTTTTTCCCTCTAACTTGAACACTTTCGCTTGCTGAAAGCGGATCAGAGAGGCCGATACTAACCGCTGTCAACTTGTCAGGGGTGGCTCTGAGCTAGAATATAAATGTGGTGCACTTTCTGAATAACAATAACACTCTGAGTTTTTGTCTGTACAAATTAAACAAGATTATATTTAGACAAAAACCTGCTGTGCTTCTCTAAGAGCAACTATTCGGGATAAAACCATCCCATTTCAAAACCTTCAGAGGAAAAAAAATCAGCATTTAAGAAAAAAAACTACAAATTCTTTGAAAAAAATAAATAAATATGAATAATATCTTTGATATATATAATGGGGAAAAATTTGAAGGATAAAAATGACTTTGAAAGATAAAATAGAAAAACAAAAACAAATAGAAAAAAATCTTAAAAACAGATAAATGACCACATTTAGAAACACGAATCTTTAATTTGTATCCGATTAAATGTCTAATTACTAGATACATCTGTTTATTATTTAATTGCTTTAAAAGGCACACTGATTTATATTTCATAATATAATTGATATATAATATTCGTTTGAAATATTTTCCTCTGTTTATTTTTAACCATGGAAGCTTCTTCCTTTCAATTAAGAGGGTAAGGATGTTATCTCTATTTAAGAATGAATGAATGAATGAATGAATGAATGAATCCATCCATCCATCCATCCATCCATCCATCCATCCATCCATACATCCATCCATTTTAGATCAATTCATAAATAGCCCATAAAAGATCAACGATGTACATTCAAATGTGCCTCTGGATAAAGTATGTATGGAGGCCTTAGTCCTCGACAAGGCCAACCCGGGTTCAGATCCGGCCCGTGGTCCTTTGCCGCATGTCTCTCCCCCTCTCTTATGCCCCCTTTCCTGTCAGCCTACTGTCCAAAAAGACGAGTCACTACTGCCGTAAAAACTCAAGTCTACTCATTGTGGCAAGATACAAAGAAAATTAGAAACGGGTATAAAAAAAAAAATAATAAATAAATTATATATATATTTTAGGTGTATGAGTCTAGAGATATTTCTAAAGCTTTGGGACTCCAGTGAGAATCATTGTCCACAAAAACATGAAACAGGTGAACGTTTCTAGGAGAGGCTGACCGACCAAAATTACCATTTTGCAACGACTGGTACAAGTGGTCAAAAAAGACCCCACAACAACATTTAAAGAACTGCAATCCTCTCTTGCCACAGTTAAGGTCAATGTTTAAGCCATTAGAATAGAGACTGAGCAAAAAACAAACTTCTTGGTAAGTTCCATGACAAAAACCATTGCTGAGCTTACAGAACAGTAAAGGCTGATTTATACTCGGAAACCGGGTCGTCTGCGTGTGTGTCGTAGTTAACGCAAATTGTGCCCTCGCCCCTTCCTCAGACACTCTGGTGCACCTCTCCAAAACTGTAGGTGATAGCAGACAGCGCTGCAGACAGGAGGCCCCTCATTGCTAAAATCTACATCCGCTCTACACTATGCGTATTTCCTGTTTGGTACCTTGCAAATATGTTTTGTGTGCAAGACCGCCGTTGTGGAAAACGACTCGTGAAGTTGGACCAGCTAGAAGAGCGAGGTGCGCAAGAATGCACTGGGACCCTTTCTCCACCTGGATCCCCGCTCTTTTTCGCCCTCATGTCCCACCGTTGTTGCACAAACTTGCCCCCACTTTTCACCGCCTTGGCCGTATCTAAACCCACAGCTAGTTCCTGATTGTCCCTCTTGCATTGTGGCGCAGAACCACTTCAATATTGGGTATAAATCAAAAATATCTGCAACAAGCTCACTGCGACACACTGCTGTGGGAGGATAACCAGCCCTTTAGGCTCATTTCAGTCATTCCAGGAAAGGTGTGGACTGACTGTATCCTCTGGATTAACTCATGTAACTTTATGCGAGATGTAAAGTTCCCCATTAGATTTACCTGAATCCTATTAGGATCTTGTGGCATCAGCCATTTATGATGGAAAACCCTCAAATTTGACTGAAAGAAAAAAAATTCTCTAAAGGTAAGTGTGCCAAAAAAGTGAAAGACTTCTTTTAAGTTGTGGCAAAATACTGATTTCAGTTGTTGCTGTTAAGGATGACCCATCCAGTTATTAATTTATGGGGTAATCACTTTTTCCACACAGCATCTTGTAGGTTAGGAGTTCTTTCTACCTTAATAATGAATCCATTAAAAAATATTTTGTGTAAAGTTTTGCAGTCTTTGACTAAGACAATTTTTTTGTGAAAATGAAACACTTTTGTGCAGCAAACATGCAATTCTTTCAGCTTTTCAAAACATTGCTACCATTGGCTGGCATTACAGGGAAATCCAACCTCTACCCAATGGTAAATTCACATGTCATAAACTAGTAAATTATTAGAAAATAAAGGTATAAAAAGCGGCTTTCAGCTCATCGATTGACTGATTGTTGATCTCAGACTCTTTCCGTGCTGCTCTTGGATTTTTTTTTATCATCATGTGGTTTTCCTCCTTTAAGACAGAGCAGCAGGGATTTCCAACTGCCCACCTGTCTGCCTTGATAGTGACATGCTAACCATTCATGGAGCATGACTTATGCAGATCCCAACATGACAAACAGAGAGGCAGCCTGGCAAAGTGTGGATGATGGATGAGGCGCCATAAGAGACAGGGGGACAAAGGTTAGTGGTTCTGATTTAGGCAGGTAAGACAAGAGATGTGATTTCCACATGGAAACAAGTCTGTGGGGAGAGAAGGGCAGGGATGGTGGATGAGCTCTGCATATCTTAAAGTTTCTGGAAATCAGATTTTAAAACTGTAGATACTGTGGTGCAGCGAACTGACATCAAACCAACCTGAACAAGTTAGTGGAAAAATGCTTCAAGCATTATGGCATGTTAGGATGCTTTTAGTTCTTGAAATATATTGAAGGAAACATGCATTTTTTATTAAAAGCACTATAACCAACTGATGTGATAATCAAATGTAAAAAAAATTGTTTTCTCATGAAATCAAATTCATTGCTTCCCAAGTTTAGAGCCTATTGTTTCATGGAGGGTGGGACCTATATTTGTACATATCAAGATACATTTATAGATAATTGCAAAAAGAATGTTTGCAGAATTATTTCTGTGTCATAAATTACATAAAATTACATGGTTTAAGGGTTCAGGTGTAAAGTGGCCGACTTGGTGTAATTTTCTTCAATAAGAGATAACTGGGGTTAAAAGTCAGATTCTTATCTCATAGGGATCTTATGTGATAGGCGTTTTGTCATTACGACTTGTCCAAAAGAGTTCTGCAGGTTCTCTCATTTAGACTATGTGGAGTTGAGACCTATGCTGAATGTGTGCTTTATCACTTTAAAGCAATCGCTCAAAAGATGTCAGAGGACCTCAAAGCAGCTCTATGAAAACATGTCATTTATTTGTGCTTATCTAGGTTCAGTGTTATCAATTATCCAAAGAGGCTCCCCGCCCTACAAACAAACCCTATCCAGTTATTGTCATAAAATTTCATAGCCTCTTCAAGTTCCCATTGTGATCTATTTCTGTACCTATGTGTTCACTCACCTACAGCCCTCTCTTAAGAAACGGCAAACTTGAAAAAGCCGAATGAAAACATGCACTCCATAATGTGTCAGATTCACGCTGAGTCGCATTCGCTTGCAGGTAAACACATAAGCTCACGCCAGCAGGCATAGAGCACAACCTTTGAAGGCAGGGGTAGAGTGGCCATAGGGAGGTTTGATAGAATTCCCAAATTAGTGGTTATTTCAAGCTGAACCCGGTTACCTAATAAAATGCAGCAGGGTTAGATGGGGTCAATCTGATATTTAGCACATCACAATATTATATTTATACTGTTTTTTATCTTTACTTGCTTTTACTTTACTTTTTCTATATTTTACTGTTTAATTCAGGTAAAGCACTTTGAGTTGTTTTTGTATGGAATTGTGCTATATGATTGGAAATGGCGGCCTAGTGGTTAGGGCATATAGCCAGGAATCCTTAGGTTGTGATTTCAAGCCCCACTCCAACAGACTGACACTGTGGGTCTCTGAGCAAGACCCTTAACCCCCGATTGCCCCACGATAGCAACCCACTGCTCCCCAAGGGTATGGTTAAATGCAGAGGTAAATTTCTCCAATGTGAGATCAATAAAGTCTGATTATTCTTATGAAGTTGCCTTTCCATTTACACCAAAAGCGGAGATTGAGCTTAGAATCCTGGGAGTGGAGTTAAGAAAAGCATCTCGTGTAAAAATTCCACTAACTCTTCATGTGACAATCCCTGACAAATGCAAAGACTCGTAAGTAAACTCCAATCTGGGTGTGGGAAAATTTATATCTTTCTTCTATTATATATTAATATTCATATTTACTCACTATAAAAGTTTTCACTCAGTCTGTTTCTCTCTCAAGGCCACACCATTCCCTGCAGAATGTTGTTTGTAGACCAGACATAGCTTCTTCTCATAACAATCCAGATTCTTTCTCAAGGTTTATTCATAACATGTTACTGTTAACCAAAGTGTGTGTAATTTATTATGACTCTGACTGCTTTCCATTGTTGTAAGTAGGGGGAGACGAACCCTGCCCAGATCAGAACAGAGCAGAATGCTATGCCATGAAGGCTGTATGATGACTGTTCTCTCTTTGCAAAGATTATTAATAAATGTGCCGACTGAGTGAAATCCATCGATCTCCGTTTATTTAACTAGGATGAATAGTTGAATACTTTTTTCCCACGACAATTTGGCGTTGTCGGCAGGATTCTCTTTGACTGATTTTTTCTGAGGACAGCGATTGTCAGAAGCCTCAGGTACCACCTGGAGGAAGCAGTCTTCCAGCCTCAATACCCCGGTTAGAAGGTTAAGGGAGTGAGGACTTCTGGCATCGAGGTCCCTGGAGGTCAGCAGGAGGATCAAAACGAACCATTTTTAAAAAAAAGGTGAGATGAATCTTTTGTCGGCACAGTTTAAATTAAATTTCAAAAACTAAATTACAAAACAACAGGTTGTTTACAGATTTAAGGACTATTAGAAATCAAATACTGGAAGATTAGCTCAAACAAAGTCCTCTCCTTCTCCATTAAAATTATAATCTAGCAAAAAAAACTAACTAAATTAAAGATTAATATGTTAGTCATTTTAATGCACTAAAATTAGTATAATACTAAAGATTATACATATACAATGTGCCGACTGAGTGAAATCCATCGATCTCCGTTTATTTAACTAGGATGAATAGTTGAATACTTTTTTCCCACGACACTGGCTTTAAACAAATTCCGATGTTGATTTTGAAACTGTTTCTTTCTCTGTCTTTCCTCAGAGAAATCAAGCTCAGACAATTATCAGGTTATCAATGGCCTCTTTTTTATCTGCAGTAATCATCATTACCATTTACTTAGAGGTTTCTTATCTGACATGTCAACACAACAACCACACAAACAAAATTAGAAAACATGCTATAATATTTGAGTAGAAACATTACATACATAACAATGGTTGAGCTTGAAATAATGTATAGTTAATTATGTTCTGTTGGTAGTTATATTTAGGCTGACAGGTTTAAGTGGACTTACCATCGGTCTATCTACTTAGACATTATTCTTGGGAGGTTTTTGCTGTTTTGTTTTATAGAAAGGAGGATTGTATTTTATTATGTTGTTTACAGCAACAGCCTTGACAGTTTGCTTTAAAATCCTACCCTGCTCTGACCTGTGCAATTTCTCCACCCTGTTCATGAAGCTGTTGTGGAGCTCGACGTCTTCTTCAGTGGAAGAAGCTGCACTCTATGCAAAGGAAGCAGCATTATCACAGATTCTTCCTTCCAACATCTGTGATACTTTATAAATATCACTGCTCTTAACATAATACAAGTATAAAAATCTGCTGTGGACTAACTATTGGATGCTCATTTTGCAAAAAAAAAAAAAGGAATTTATCTTTTTTAAGTTGCACCTATCATTTGACCTGTATAGTTGAAAACTATTATTTTGCCTCTGCTGAAAACCTTTTTTTTTAACTTGCTGCTAAAAAATGCCCAGACTAAACAATAAAAAAAATCATATTCTAAAAAAAAAAAGGTTACTTAAAATATGTGATAGTTCTATTCTCTTTTCATTGTTACATGTTGGTTTTAAAATCAGTTTGTGTGAAAGAACCAACTAAAGAACAGAAGAGAAAACCAAAAATAAAACTGCATAGAACGAAAAAAAGGACTCAGACGGGACAACAAATGAGAGAAAATCACTGCAACAGATGGAGAAGAAAAACAATTAGACGAGGAAAGAGAGAAATGGAGAGAGGAAAACAGGAGGGGGAAGATGGTGAGTTACACGACAAATCATTCTAGCAGACAACCTCATTCTTCACTCTCTGCTGCTTTTTATCACAACAAGCACACACACCAACTACTGGCTCTAAGCTGTTTGCAGCCATTTTTAAAATGTATAAAGTGCAGTATACAAATTTTGGCAAAAAAGTGACAGAGCTTAATGCTTGTATTGGGGGTGAAACAACTCAGTCTAAAAGAAGCTCAAAGTAGGCCCAACTAAGGAGGTTAAATCTCATTATCTGTATAAAAAAAATAACAGTAACATGTTTTGCATAGGCCATAGACCTATCCCCATTTCTTTAAAGGAAGCATACTGCATCAGAAATATGCCAAAAGTCTATACGTGTAAAAAAAAAAACACTCACATGAGCAGTTTTATTTAAAACACATGCATGTGAACTACTCTCCATGCACATTTGGAATGTACTGTGAATGCAGATGTAATGCTATGAGGCCCCAAATATATCATAACCATGAGTGCATGCTCCTCTTCTGTGCTTGTGGTTTGCTTTTTATGCTCCTATAGATTCTCTCTCGTGTGGACCTGTGTCTTTGCGCTTATGTCAACTGTGAAGCCGTTACCCACCGGACAAAGCAACTTGACTGTGATTGGCTCTTTTTCATGAAATCCTGCATCTTGAGGCTGTCCTCTTTTTCCTACTGGCAAAGCAACCTCAGGTTAACCGCTTCTCAAGAGTTGGAAGGGAGTGAGCAAAGTCATTAGATATAACATGGTCTGGATGAATACTGGATTCTGATTGGCTGTAGGGTGATGGTAAGAAAGGGTTAGGATTAACATGTTACTATGTAACGGCTTACAGTAACTGGCTTATTCATTATTTGTTACCTTGTATGAATGAGGACAACAGTTTCCTGGGGAGATTGCATGTGACAGCAACGCGCACATGTATGCACAAGTGGGACAACCAACAGCAAAGCACAACTTTAGCATGAGCACAGAGGAGAGACAATGGCAGAGCCACTGATTCAATGACAGGGTTGCTACAGAAAAAACATTCAACGAAGGATAAATATTTCTGTATTTTGCTAATTATTTTCAGGAACAAAGACTTTATCAACATCGGTTAGAAGTTGGTATTTAAAGATGGCCCTTACATCATCTCAGCACTGTCTGACTAACCTGACAACAGCCAGATGCATGTCTCGCTCCGCCTAGCTCCACTCACATAAATCTGGGAACCCGCTCATTGAAAGTGATTTCCCCAACCGAATTTATGGTCTGTCCAATCAGGACGCAGGGCGGGTGTGTCCTGGAGTGGAGAAGTGACCGTGAGATTCCAACAACAATGGCGGCTCGCATTGAGGAAGCAAGCGTTAGCATTGATGCTGCTATTTCTTCTGTGTTGTCCAATCTATCTGATATTGTTTCATTAAAAGAACATCAGAGAACGGCTTTGAAGGCTTTTGTTGGTGGAAACGATGTTTTCGCCCTTCTCCCGACCGGATTTGGCAAGAGCTTGATCTACCAAATGGCTCCCCTCTCACAGCGTCACGGGTTAGCTTCGGTGTGAGTGGTTGAAATAGCACGTCAATAAAGATGGCAGACAAGTGGCTTATCCAATCATATGCAAGGAGTTTTGATAAGGCCCAGCCTTCAGTAAAGGCAATTCCTATGGCGGGTTCCCAGATGTATGTGAGTGGAGCTAGGCGGAGCAAGATATGCATCTGGCTGTTGTCAGGTTACTGTCTGACAGCTGTTGATCGTAATCAACACACATTCTTTACTTTCTCAGAGCTATAAGGATTTTTTTTTTTCCAACTTTGTGGGAGCAGTCTGGGGTTAAGAGTCTTGCTCAGGAACCCAGAGTGGCAGTTCCTGGGAGTGTGTAGGACTTGAACTCAGAGGTGCAATGCTCTGACCACTAGGCCACTACTCTGCTTGCATGATTCATGTTTGTTAACACAAAATCCTGGGATCCTACAGACCTGCTAGGGTTTTTTTTAAATAATTTTATTTCTGTTAAATTTCTTTATAAACAAAATAAAAAAATCTATTTTTTGTCTTTTATTATAAGCAATACGCATCATCAAATTTATATAATCCCATTGCAACTCACTTGTGAAACCATGCACACCAAAATAGTGTAGATTAGTTTTTAATGTTTTCAGATGTCTTGACCTTTTAATTATTTAATGTATCAAATAATAACAAATATCTTATATTGCATAATTGATTCTCTAGTTGTACTTAAAATCCAATAGCAGGAATATTTTTTTAATTTCTTTGACACTTCAGATAATAAAAAATACCAACATTGTTACTGTGGCTCATAATGAGTTACTTTCACTGAGCAGTAACTGAGTTACTAACTTTTTTGGAGAAAAAAATGATTAGTTACTTTTCAACAGTAACTAACCTAACACTGTTTATAGGACACCTTGAAAAACAGTTCCGGTAAAATAGCCCAATAGTTTCTGCTAGCTAGAACATTACCTGGAAATGTTAAGACAGTTTATGCCCGTTACCTTGGCAACGCGCCACAATTCAAGATGCAGGTTTTCCTGAAAAGTAGCCAATCAAATGCAGGTTGCTTTGTCTGGTGGGTAATGCTTTCAAAGTATGAAAATGTAATAGGAATGAGCAGAAACAGGTCCACATGTGAGGAAGAGGTAGGCTGCGTGGGCATGGAAATCCAACCACATACGTGCAGAGACAGAACAATCACTAAGGGCCGGATCTATTAAAGGTTTGCATGTATAAAAACGTGAGCAATTTCAATGCGCACGCTAAAAAATGTACAAACTGATCTATCAACAGCGTGCTAAAGGATTTGGTCTTTAAAACGTGCTAAATAGCGCCTCTTATCCATTTAGTACTTTTTCTGCAATGAATATGCAACATGGGGCGTTTACACGCAAAAGTGCGTCTTGTGGGAGGAGAACATGTAAATATATTAATTTAGCACTCGCAAAGTGATTTATTAAACCTGAAAGCAATTTTGCTAACGGTATCTGACTATATTTAACACGTTTCAAAAGAAGGTGCAAATGGTCTGTATGCGTAATTGCGCACACATGGCAGCGGTTATTGTCGCAAGAAGGAGACATCGAAATGAAGCAAGGAGACGCAGAGAACGCGTTTTTTCACTCCGTGTGAATATTTTTGGAATGAACGAGGAAAAGATCATCAAAACATTTCGTTAATCCAGCATTGACATTTAGGAGCTGTTGGAGGAACTCCGAATGGATTTGGAGCCAGCCACAAGGAGGACCCACGCAATACCAGATATCACAAAACTCCTTGCAACATTGGATCTCCAAATCTAGTTTTTCAGAAGTGCTGTCTGACGTTCTAAATGCCATGTCGCCCTGACGCCCTAACGGAGAAACCAGACCTCCCCCCTGCGCCTGTGGAGCAACATGCCAATGCTGCGGGGATGCGTACGCGCAGTAATCTCATCCACAGTCACTTCTTGTGAGCCATTTGGTATGTGCATTTTTCTACAGGCCAATACAAAACACCAGTTTTTTTTTTTTTTTTTTTACTGCAGTGAAGTAGAAATTCAGCCACACACCACCTTAGGGAATAAAGGTTGCCAAAGTTTTTCTTTATATATATATTGTGTTGGGGGTCACTGTAAGATGTAAATTTCTTAATGCACTAGTTTGTACAAACTACAAACTACTTTGCCGCAAACCACAAAACGCGCAAAACCATCATTTAAATAGGGCGTCTCCAGTTTTGCACCTGCCATCAGTTACGCAATCACTCTTGTTAAATCACCTGCAAACCATGGTTCAGCCCCTTGCGCAAAATTCCAGTTTGCGAGCGCAAATTACTGCACGCAAAATTGGATCTTGATAAATCCGGCCCTAAGTGTGTTATATATTTGGGCCCCCTGGTACTGTATGTGCATACCTAACAACTCAAATATGCCCGTGAGGAGTGGTTTATGAGCATCTGTGTGAAGTAAAGCTGCTTGTAGGAGTATTTATTGCGTCTTTTGGCAGAACCCTGACGCCATAGAAGCATAGCAAGTCCCCTTTCATTGGTTTCTAGATATGAGCTGGCCAATTACATCAGCTGGCCGATATTTTTTCACAATATTAGTGTTGTTTTCTCGAATCAGTACTGGCTGAAATGTGTAGGCATTGGTTGACTCATAAGCGCATTCAGCAGCCATGCCTTTAGATGACGTGAAATGCATGCACTACGTTTTACCTACATTTCAGATCCATTTATAAAGATTAGTTTGTTGATAATCGTTTATTTTATTCCTAAATGGGACTTGCGTAGCTTTTCCCATCATTGTGTCATTTTTATCAGGTAAACAGGGGGAGAAAAGTAATATCAGCTCAAAGAATAGGCCCAAAAATAATAACAGCGCATACCTAAAAAATATATTCATTTATTTCATAAAAATTAAAAAATCCCGGAAGACTAGAATTGAGTTTTCCATTATTGAAATTGTACAAATCTTGACAATTTTCAAGCTGATCAAGATGGAATCTGTATATTTATTTTTGGTACCTGTCTGGACCACTCAAGGTTGTAAAATTCCAAGAATCCTTACTTTTCAAACAGCTGAGGAATTAGAGCTGGTTTGTTTTTATTTACGGTGTGGGTTGAATAGTAGTTTCTGGTTTATGTTCAATTGTATTAAATGCATGACAGTTTTGTGAACCTAAAGTAAAAAGCAAAACATTTTCGAACAGGCAAAGTACATACAGTTTTCTGGTATTCCATATGTTCAACTCTACAATATGAAGATGGTTTAATTCATAGTCAGCAAGACTGTATCTTCAGCCTGCTGCACGGACGGCTTCTAATGTTTAGGAATCAATAAAATATTGGTTTTCCTTTTCTTGAAACAGAACAAAAAAAACAATGGCGGATAGAAATCTTTTGTGGGAAAAACATATTTAAATCTTCTTCAAAACAGAAACTTTACTGTTTTTCAGTTTCTTAAATTAGGCTTGAAGCCAACCCCTAATGTTCACCTTAATCCACATCTTCCTAACTAATGCTGCTCTGTAGGCTGAAATCTTATTAACAAAACAGTTGAACCATTTTTCTTTTTTGTTTTATAGTCTGGCCATTTAATTCCTCAAAAGATTTTAACATTAAAGGCTTTGTTACTACACACCTAAGCAACATATAAAATAGTGAAATGTTTTTATAATCTAAGCTGAGTATCTTAATAAAACCATAATATAAATTTTGAATAGACACCTGACACACAAAGCAGCATCAACTCTCCAAGCACATTTTGACCCACTTTGTTCTCTACCACAACCTAACTGCACTGAACACATTTAGCTTAGTAGTCTGTGTAAATTAGAGGGAAATCCAGCTCCATTTAATGTGGCCTCGGTTTGTGCCAACATGCATCTAAACTGTTATTCCAATGACCTATGCTGTACCGGTTTCGAGAGTAGCTTGCTGTGCAGTCATGATAAAAAGCCCTTTGCAGCTGTCCACCTACATGCATTAGTTGGACACTCCGTTTCGAGGAGGTTTAAAGTGTGAGTCGGTGGTTCTGGCACCATTATTACTGAGAGGGTTTTGACATTTTAGCGCCTCAATCAGTCACTCTACACACACCTGCCTGCATTATTTCATTCCTTACCTCCTGCCGTTTCTTCTTCTAGCAGCTGGATCTGCAGTTGGAAGATCTTCTCCTGGAGGTCGCTGAGGGTGTGCTTCATTTTTTCCCTCCGTGTCACCATGTAGCACAAGTTACGCACCTAAAGGAGAAAAAGTACAGTTGTAAGAGTAAGGTTCTAACAATCGTAATATAACAATCGCAAACTTGACTCAGATTTAAGCCTATATTTATAAGATATTAACACCTTGGGTTGTAAAGTTATGCAAATGTAGTGATGTATTGATTAACGGATTAACCTCTTAAAACCCATCTAATTTTAAGTAATACCTGCTTATTTTGCATACCCAAATGGAAAAGCAAATAACTGAGGAACTATAAGCCCAAATTATGTGTAATACATCATTTGAAAGCTAACACCTTCTAGTTTCTAAAAAATATAAATGAAAATAGTGTGACTAAGACGCAGCCTAAATTGAATCGGTTAAAACATGACTCAAATTTTTTTTGTTTCTTCTCGAAAATAATAAGTATTTTTTGGACAGCAGTAATAAAGACATGCTTGAGAATAGGCATGTCTCATTGTATTACATTTGTTCTACAACATGTCAACTACAGATATAGAAATTTCCGACCTTTAGCCACAACAGTTCCAGAGCTTGATTAAAAAAAAATGTAAATCTCAATACAGAGTCATCTTAAGTTTAGACTCAAGTCATACAGCGTCAAAATGTTAACAGATAAACACAGTTAATTAGAAAGCTGTTTTAAATTAAGATCTTGATGATTGATCAATATGATGCAATGTCAAGCTAACACACAGACTTGTTAATTAAATTTTATCATATGGCGATTTTTATCCCTACTTAATAGCTTCATCAGCACTGACTCTATAGCTAAAGTCACCTTTTCTCCCTTGAATTATTAAAATCAATCAGAAGCAGGTAAAGACAACTTTCTCCTGTTTTATTCCACGTTCAGTTTATTTTACTTATTTTCATGATTTTATTATCTTTTTTTATTTTTGTTTGTAGCACCCTGCAATAGGGTTCCAAGGTAAACTTTATCATGTACTATTATTATTATTATTATATTAATCATCGTTATTAACTCCAGCTACATGGCTTCGAACCTCGTCTTTCTTTTACAGCTGCTCTCAAACTGCCAGAGTCAAATGCAACCTGCTCATTTTAATGAAGCAATGTAGCCACAGCTATAATGAACATACCCCCATCAAAAACCAGAACCAGAGTCTGAACCATAAAGACCTTATGGTAGCTTTCTAGTTGCTCCATCTGATGCCACTGTCATCCAGGGCACAACCAAACAAGTTTTCACATCTTAACAGTTTTGAAGCAATTTCTATTAAAAAAACAAAGATGACACTTGAAGATAGTACTTTTTATTTTGAATTTTTGAAGCTCAGACCCATACAGTAGCACATCGATACCATGCTTATTTGCATAAACCCAACTATTATTCATATCTTGTAAAAACACTGTATACTATGTGCATATTTACAAAAATATTTACGTTTTCCATTTTCTATAGTTCATTAATTTAAGCTAATTTTGATTCTCACATGTCTAATGTTGGGGGACTTTCAAATAAGGAAAATATCCTGAATAACTGTCAAATACGAGCAATCACCAGTTTATATCCTTAATCTAATCTGCAAAATAGCACAACATTTGGCAAACTAGCTTAGCATATAGGTTTCCGTAGTGTAGTGGTTATCACATTCGCCTCACACGCGGTTCCCCAAGGGGATGGGTTAAATGCAGAGAAGTAATTTCCCTCTGGGATTATTAGAGTATATAAAATAAAAAAATAAGAGAAATAATTAAAAACTAAGAGACACTGTTTCAATATTGTTGGACCAAACCCTCAGATTTGGCAATAGAAAAATTATGCATGTAAAGAAAAATCTTAACATGAAAAATAGTTTTTATTGAAATGGAAAGCAGCTCTTGTTGCTGAGAAGAGAGTAAATGCTGCTTCTATGCCAAGAAAATAAAAAAAGAAAAACAATGGCCCCAAAGAATGTTGCAGTTTCTCTCTTTAAACAGAAACAAAAAATCAGTTTAGTTCACTTTTTCTTTAACATATTGTATTTATTTATTGTTAAGAGGTGAAAAAAAACTTACAGTAAGATTTTAAAAAGATAAAAGTTTAAACTGCACAGTTTTCACTCACATCGCCACAATTCCAGAGACAATCTTCCTAAAGTTTGCGTATAGAACATTTACTTCTAAGTGAGCGTCCATCAGAAATTTGTTACATAAATGAGCTTGTGTCATAATGAACTGCATAACAGCTAAGAAAAAATATTCCAGTATGAAGACTTTCTTAGATCTTCCTCAACCTACTTAATCAAATCTGCTTTACAAGAACACTTTGGTTAGAAATGTTAGGTTAGCCCAGTTATCATCCTGTTAGTCTGCTTGCAAAGTGTAATCTTAATGTGAGGGATCTTTGGGTTTTTTGCCAGTAAATTAGACATCTGACTCGTCTTCCAACTCAACACAAGCTCCAGCCAAACTCCTGTCACTTGAGCCTTTGAAGGCTATATGACTGCATATGTATCTGGAAGGAGATCAGGACTGTAAATCGGAATAATTGAGCCTGCATGTTTATGTTAAGCACATATGGATGTTCAAAGAAGATCTGTGGTTGTAAATCCATGTGTTACTGTTTTGTATTGGCAGGGACAAGGCAGACAGAATGTGAAATGGCAGAAAATTAGTCTAACGAGCTGTCAGAAATGGAAAACTTCAGAGGGACAGTTAGAAACAGTGCCAAATATAAATACAAAAAAAAAGAGATTTAATTTAATTGCAAGATTAGAAAATAACTTTTTGATCTTTTGCAAGGTTGGTTTGCAGCTCTTACTGCTAAACATACTCTAAGTAGTTTACTAATGATTGAATGATGAGGGCAAAGATGTGTTCATATAGAGGAGATTAAGACTAGACAACTTGATTAAAATGGTACATTTTAAATTATTTGCACAACCAATATGCCTCTTCTGTTTTAAATGTTATACAAGAGCCCTGTGCAAAAGTTTGAAAATGTTTCCATTTGTTTAGCCATCTTTCTTTCCAAGAGGCGACAGACTTCCTTTTCATCTTTTTAATTTTTCCTGATCAGTCGCTGCTCTCCAGGTAATACAAATACCTTTCAAATGTTAACCTGCCCCTTCAGTCATGTTCTACCCAGTCTTTGTAAGTTGTCTTAACAGCCTACTGCGTTGTGCATGTGCTTAAACAAACTCAAAGAGTGGAGATGTAAAAGACAAAAGGGACCTGAGAAATATTTAAACAAGCTGTTCAGATAGCATGTGCTCCTTCGTTTTATCATCTATGGCAGTGGTTAATTAATAATTGTATATCTGTAACCCTCAGCAGGGTCTAAATTCCAATCTTGAAAACTACAGATCTACTGGATGATAAGCTCTCCTGCATTTGACTCTTTGGTGCTTAAATGCCTGGGAACAGTTACAATAGTTATTAGCTATGCTTGAAAAAAAACAAGAACACTGTAGATAACCTAGAGAACACCATCCCCAGGTTAAAAGGTATGTGTGGCAGTATGCTCTGAAGATCAAACTGAGGCTCTTGTTATTGTGGAGGAAATTATGAATAGTTAAAAAAACACCAGTTAATTTGGATGTAATATTTTCAGTTCTATGTTAATAATTACAGGAGAAAGTGAGGTCTTAATCTTAACTTTCAGAATCATAATGATTTAAAACATCCATATCAACAAAGGATAACTCCATGAGAGAAAAATGATGTAGAAGAATCTACAACTCACATCAAAACGTTGCAAATGTTCCCTGCCATTCCAGTAGTAGGAGAAACACTTTTAAAAACTCTACAACATGCACATTTGTACATGCTTGAAAAGCCACCAACACCAAGTGATACAGCACATGAACCAGGGATTCCTCATCCAAGGGGATTCTGTTTTTCCTGTGTACAGCACAACATGATGTTTTCAAAACCCTCCACTATAAAACTCTTACTTCAAATTGTGCTATTTTCAGGACATTTTGAGTGGAAAGAGAGAGTAGAGAGTACAGGCTGCAGAAATACAGCTGAATCCTTTCAGTGGTCTCAAAAGAACATGATGTTAACAAGGTCTTAATTTGACCTAATCTTTGTACTCATCTGAAGAGGAGTGTGGGATGAAATGTCCTTAAAATTGATTAGATTTGGAGAACTTTTGAAAGAACGAGGTGGCAAATGTTCAATTAGGATGTGCTATTCAGGTACAATCAGCGAGTTAACATCTGACATCAAACAATTTGGCATAGCAAAGTGTACACACCTATGCACATGGGTTTGACCAGAATAGACTCTTTACTGTCCCACAGTGGGGATGTTTAGCTGTTTAGATGTTTAGTGGCAAAGTAAATAGGCAGTAAAAGCAGACATGATAAAAAAAAACCCCTCAAAGTTAAAACAGACTACCTGGTTCCAGGTACTCAGAGATGCACTTTCAGACAGAAAGCCCATATTCTTATCTTTAGGTAACATAGAGTACATGTCAGATTAAATAATACTACTTCAGCGACAGTATATTACTTTATTGTATGTCTTGTACCATGTCTGTTGGTTGTGCTGTCCTTTTTACATCTGGTGCAGGTGATGAAGCAGACTGAAAATGTTTTATCATTATGTCCCTTTTTTCTCCTCTTTCTTTCATCAACAATTAATAAAGCAATTTATATGCATGAAACAAGCAGAACACTATGGCAATAGCCCTACTGCTCCATTTGTGAAAGTAAAATCTGTTGGGCTCTTATTGTCATCAAGACAATTATTCTTATTGCCACATTGCCAAGACAGGACACTGAACTGTGAATAAAAGGGTGGGTGTAGAGCAGGTAAAGAGGTGCAAATAAAAACAATGATGCACAAAATCACTTAAAGATCAAATAGAAACTGTTAAACTAAATGCATGGCTGTAAGCTTGTGTTGAGATTGCAGAGAGAGGTAAAAATGATACCCTAACAGTAGCTGGAAAGAAGGATCTGTGATAATGCTCCTGTGTGCACCTTGGTTAAAGTTGTCTTTATAGATAGAGCTCTCAAGTTCTGTAAGAGCTGGGAGACACTGTAAGGCCTTAATATTTTTGTCACAGGCATTTTGTCTGCTAACACCTGCACTGTGTCCAGGATATATCCAGAGCAGCTCAATCCTGACGAGCTTCTTCAGCTGCTGGGAAACTTCTGCTCCAACAAACCACACCATTTTATTTGTTTTCTTCCCACCATACTGGTGTTTTCTGTTGACCTAAATAAGATATCCTCTATGGCACATTATACAACACATTTTCAAAGCAATTTATCATGATCCAATTATTTGCATTACAATAAGCTGCAAAATAAACAGGGGGTGTACCACTGTGAATAAACAAAACATTTCTACTTTGTCTCTCTCATTTTGCTTGAAAACAAATTTTGCCTAAAAGCAAATTGTTGGCCAATTTTTAACTTTATTCTTCTTTCCTTAGAAACATATAGCTACCACTTTAAGGGATTGTCTTTAGTCATTCTATAGGTTTAGAGCAGTCTAAAGTTCTCATTTACAATCTTTATTATATAAAATGCCTAAAAAGTTCCTATAGACACAGTGTGTTTGAAAAGTCATTTATCAACCAGGTTTTTGTTTGTAATAATAAAAAAACTTGGTCATGATTTGAAGGAAGGTGCCAAGCTTTGGGCTTGCAGCTCTGTGCCAGTAACTGTACAGAGAATGAGGGAAAGAGACAAATTAATTGGGTCCAAGCCAGAATACTTAAGAGTCAAACTAACAAGCTAGAAACTGGATTTGAGCCAAGCAGATTTCTCTCACTCTGGCGAAGCAGTGATTATGTGTCTGTAACCACATTTTGTTTTTCAGCATAAGGAGAGTGAGGCTGAAAAGGGGAGTGTTGCTAAGGGAAACAGGAAAATGTGTTTTTAAACATGAGAAAAGGGAAAAGCATTATATCTCTGAGGGATAAAAAGCAGAGAAATATAGATAAGAACATCCAAATATTGTATTTATTAAAAATAACCCCTATGACCAAATGCAGGTGCATACTTTAACATGAGTCCCTGTGCTTCTGTTCACAGAGCTGATGATAAGAATGTGGAAATGAAATGCCTGTATGAGTTTGCATTGCTAAAAAAAGAGATCTGATTAGCTTCATGGGTTTATTGTTTACTTAAACAGCAAAGGTGTTTATCTGCTGGTCTTGATGGATGTGTCAGTCTAGCCTATCTGACCCATTCCATCCCAGTGAAAGAGAACTGCAGATAAAAATAGCTCCCCAACTGGGACACAATGTGCAGAGCCTGGCTTTGATTAGGACACAGTGTGTGCACCATTTTCAAAAACAACTACCTCGCATTGAAAATGTGACCCGGGCGGGGACTGAAAAGAAGAGATTACAAGACAGGAGATTAAGGGAGGAACAGGAAAGGAAGTTTATTTTAATGGAGTTCAGTTTCTAACCAGATCGGATGCAGCCAATGCTATAATAAACATACAGTACCAGGCTAGTCATACCAGCACCACGCATGAAGCAAATGTTTAATAATAAAGGTTGTATTCAAGTTTGATTTGAGACGACTGGATCTTCAAAAATGATGAAAAAAATGCGATTGAAGAGATAAACTGAGGCAAAGGTTAATTACAAAAAATTACCCATGTAGTGGTGCAGTAAAAAACATTACATAATCGTTCAATTCCAGTGTTTAAAATAATAATATTTAAGCATATGATTGGTCTGGACAAGTATTGTCAAGGAAATACAGACTGAATAACTGTATGTCCAATTTTATTTTCGTTATATATTTGTTACTATGAATCCATGTATCAATCTAGCATCAATCTATTGGTTGACTCGTCAATTTATCCATTAATTGGTCCATGATTTATTATTATCCATCCGACCGCCTATATATTAATTTACTGATTCATACATCCATCCATCATTGATCCACTCCACCTTCATCTTTCCATCCATTCATTTTTGCTGATAATTCACCATCAGTCCATCCATCCATTCCTAAAACATCCCATTTGTACTTATGTCAATCATCCATGCCTTTCGAATGCACAAACCATCTGTTAAGCAGATTAGATTCAATATTGTATGCTTTAAATAAAAGTACAAAAAGTAAAGAATATTTGAAATGGAAGACAGAAAAAAAGAAGACTTTCTCTGCTCTTCCATCGAACTTCCAGCTAAGCTGCATATTGATTTGACCCTCTGAGCTTCCAGCACATTGATTAAAAACCTGCACTACTTACTAACGAGCATCATCGACTGCTCACTCACCCTGAAACACGCAGACATCACGGTTAGGAAGTAGGCAGCTAAAGATCTGAATTATTAATCTTCAATCGGCCAAATATCAACCCATAACTAATATGGAGAGCTTGGGTTATTTAGTAAAGAACATGTGAATAAACACTCACAGTTTGCTAGAGATTGAAACTGGAGTTTTGCATTGATGTTTGGGTGAGGATGGGTAAATGTATGATAAAAGTTAATTATTAAAGCATTAAGAAGAAATGCAAGTACGTGGCTACAGGAGAGATGCTATGTTTTATTTCTAAGTGTGAGGAAGGCTAAAAATGGATCTCTAAGACTTTTATGTCTTCAAACACTCCAGCAACATGTTTTCCAATGAGCAAATCAACAGCTTATTTACTGAAGCTACTGAAGCTGTTCTAGATCTGCTAAAGTCATATTGGAGGTTTATGTTGGTGTTGATTCAGGTTCAGCTATTTCAGCAGGAGTTCCAATATTTTAAATTTTTTTACTTGACTATTCTGACATTGAAAACAGATATACAGAGTGATGAATACAAAATAAAGAAAGGATTACAGGGTTTTGCCCAGCTACGCCACTCACTGTATAGAGCAGTAATGAGAATTTGGTCAATAAAGAAGCTTTCCTAGGGATGGAAATTCTGCCCCAAAACGTTTCTATTTATACCAAACTGAGCACTTAAAGTTGTTGGTTTACATCACTAAGAAACATCAAATTTCGTTCTTACATTAACTTGGATAACTGCCATTATAGGCCTCATCTCGACAAGTTTAACTAGGAGTACAGAGTGCATGTAGAGTTCCACCAGAGCAATCTCATGTTAAAATTAGAAAAAAAGAAAAATGGACTTCCCCAGGCATGGAGCCACCAAACTGACAATGGTGAACATCCAGTGGACTGATGTTGAGATAATGCACACTTCAAAGACTATGTGTTCACCTTAACATTAAGCTGGACTGAAGTCCCAACAGTAAGTAACTAAGTAAGGTTTATTTATATAGCACCTTTTTCAGACAAGCGTCACAAAGTGCTGTACAATATTAGGAATATAATACAAAGCAGCACCATATAAAATACGTACAGGCAAAATAAATACAATCATAGAATGATGTATAAAATACAATACAGCACCATATAAAATACAAGTAGACAATATAAATACAATCATAGCGGCCCTTAATAAAATGAGCTTGGAGGGACTAATCACGTCTTGTCCTAAAACGGGTTTGAGGGACCATTAACAAGTTCTTTTCAGCAGATCTTATATTGCGAGCAGAAAAGTGAGGCTGAGTCAAGTCGTAAATGTAAGAGGGAGCCTGTCAATGCAGGGCTCTAAAGGTCAGGACCAACATTTCTATGCGGTATTCCATGGGAAGCCAGTGTAGGGCTTTGAGGACAGGATTATGTGGGCTCTTCCGGTTGTACGTGTCAAGATCCTTGCTGCAGAATTTTGCACTAGCTGCAATCGAGTTAGGCCTTTTTTGTGCAGACAGGTAAACAGGCTATTGCAGTGGTTAAAACCTGACGACACAAATGCATGGATGAGCATCTCAAGGTCATTTTCAGAAACTAAATTTCTGAGTTTTGCGATGTTACGTAGTTGAAAGAAAAAGTTTTTTATTAATTGTTTTGTGTGCCGACAGAAAACAGGTCAATCAAGTAACTGAATAAATAAGATTATTAGCATAACTCTTATTCAAAAGCAGACTATGCTGAGGAAACCGGTCTCTTTGAGAAGAGGAGGCGCTCCTAAAGAACTATTGGACTGTTGAGGTTAGAAGGGCTCCATGACAGCACCCTAATTTTCAGAACATTTTCAGCAACTTCTCTGTTGAATCCAAGTCCTGACTCTGCCAGGGCAGCTTGAACAAATCTAACACTACTTCTAACTGGAAAGAACCTATTGGTAAATAGATGACCTGAAACCTAAAATGCTTGGGTAATTAATGACATTGGGGTTAACTGTAGCTCTATCACTACTGATTTGAAGATCTTAAAATAAAACTTTTAAAAATGTCTTTTTATCCTAATTTGCTAATCATGGAAACAAAAAATATTTTCTTTACCAAGCATACATAACCTCTATTTTATTAAAGTTCTGCAGCCTGGTTTTAAGGAGTGTGTAAAGAAAACCTTTGTTAGACCAGAACTGTGTACATAGTGAAACATATGGCACCCGAGTGACCTGCTCTGGAAAAGCAAAAGCCTATGAAACATTTCCGTAAATTGTTTTTACGATCCCCCAGAGACAGCTGGATGACTCCCAATGTATAATATCACCTGTCAAAACACTAGAAACATTAGAGGGGAAGTTAAAACTGTATATTTAGTGAAGCCTCTGAGACTCATGTTTGGGAATAAATCGTATCTAATGAGTAAGTGATTGTTTTTCACCAACGGAAACTGTCTTATTTGACCTCAGTTAGTTTTTTACTCCATGTGCCTATTCTTCAGGTGAGAAGCAAAGTGAATGGTAAACAATTAAACTTTTGTAAAAGCACCTTTTTTAAGTTTGGTTCAGTCAAGAAAACACATTATTAAGCTCGAACATGTCTACACATTGTTTTAGATTCCCTTTAAAATTAAATTAACAATAAACCGATTTGTATCTAATGAAGAGATTAGATAGAGATCAACTTTTCTTCTATCAGTATTCTTTATACGTCGCTGTTCACAAGGGTAAGCAGTTCACTTCGTCTTTGAAACATCACTCTTTTTTAAACGCTCTGAATTAGGTTTAGACTCCAAACCATTAGGAAAACCTGTCAATAAGTTTATATCAGAGTTAAAGGTGCATAATCACATTATTAAACATTTTTAAATGTATATCCCTACAAGCTTACTCTGGTTGGATACGTTTTTCTGAAAGATTACAGCCTCCTGTTGGCATATTATTTGTTATAGTTGTGTTTTACTCTTTGTTTTTGCTGATTGTTAGTAAGTAAACCTTTTTTCGTATTATTACAACTAATTCCCTGCAAAGTTGTTACAACAATTAAGAAAAAAAAAAGATATATATATATATATATATATATATATATATATACATATATGTGTATATATATATATATATACATATATACATATATATATATATATATATATATATATATATATATATATATACATATATGTGTATATATATATATATATATATATATACATATATATATATATATATATATATATATATATATACACATATGTGTATATATATATATATATATATATACAGTGGGGCAAAAAAGTATTTAGTCAGCCACCAATAGTGCAAGTTCTCCCACTTAAAAAGATGAGAGAGGCCGGTAATTTTCATCATAGATATACCTCAACTATGAGAGACAAAATGAGGAAAAAAAATCCAGAAAATCACATTGTCTGATTTTTAAAGAATTTATTTGCAAAATATGGTGGAAAATAAGTATTAGGTCAATAACAAAAGTTCATCTCAATACTTTGTCATATAACCTTTGTTGGCAATGACAGAGATCAAACGTTTTCTGTAAGTCTTCACAAGGTTTTCAAACACTGTTGCTGGTATTTTGGCCCATTCCTCCATGCAGATCTCCTCTAGAGCAGTGATGTTCTGGGGCTGTCGCTGGGCAACACGGACTTTCAACTCCCTCCAAAGATTTTCTATGGGGTTGAGATCTGGAGACTGGCTAGGCCACTCCAGGACCTTGAAATGCTTCTTACGAAGCCACTCCTTCGTTACCCGGGCGGTGTGTTTGGGATCATTGTCATGCTGAAAGACCCAGCCACGTTTCATCTTCAATGCCCTTGCTGATGGAAGGAGGTTTTCACTCAAAATTTGACGATACATGGCCCCATTCATTCTTTCCTTCACACGGATCAGTCGTCCTGGTCCCTTAGCAGAAAAACAGCCCCAAAGCATGATGTTTCCACCCCCATGCTTCACTGTAGGTATGGTGTTCTTTGGATGCAACTCAGCATTCTAGTAGTAGAGTAGAGTTTTTACCAAAAAGTTCTATTTTGGTTTCATCTGACCATATGATATTCTCCCAGTCATCGTCTGGATCATCCAAATGCTCTCTAGCAAACTTGAGACGGGCCTTGACATGTACTGGCTTAAGCAGGGGGACACGTCTGGCACTGCAGGATTTGAGTCCCTGGCGGCGTAGTGTGTTACTGATGGTAGCCTTTGTTACTTTGGTCCCAGCTCTCTGCAGGTCATTCACTAGGTCCCCCCGTGTGGTTCTGGGATTTTTACTCACCGTTCTTGTGATCATTTTGACCCCACGGGGTGAGATCTTGCGTGGAGCCCCAGATCGAGGAAGATTATCAGTGGTCTTGTATGTTTTCCATTTTCTAATAATTGATCCCACAGTTGATTTCTTCACACCAAGCTGTTTACCTATTGCAGATTCAGACTTCCCAGCCTGGTGCAGGTCTATAATTTTGTTTCGGGTGTCCTTAGACAGCTCTCTAGTTTTGGCCATGGTGGAGTTTAGAGTGTGACTGTTTGAGGTTGTGGACAGGTGTCTTTTATACTGATAACGGGTTCAAACAGGTGCCATTAATGAAGGTAACGAGTGGAGGACAGAGGAGCCTCTTACAGAAGAAGTTACAGGTCTGTGAGAGCCAGAAATCTTGCTTGTTTGTAACTGACCAAATACTTATTTTCCACCATATTTTGCAAATAAATTCTTTAAAAACCAGACAATGTGATTTTCTGGATTTTTTTTTCTCATTTTGTCTCTCATAGTTGAGGTATATCTATGATGAAAATTACCGGCCTCTCTCATCTTTTTAAGTGGGAGAACTTGCACTATTGGTGGCTGACTAAATACTTTTTTGCCCCACTGTATATATATATATATATATATATATATATATATATATATATATATATATATATATATATATATATAACAATACAGCACATAACAGCAGGGTGTAAAATGCAGGCAGGAAGTGCATACTTGGAACGCCACAACCAGGTAGCTGTCATAGTGTACAGAAACATCTGCAATGACTATGGGCTGGAAGTCCCAAGGTTAAAATGGATGACACCTCCTAAGGTAGTTGAGAATGACCGAGCTAAGATCCTATGGGACTTCAAGATCCAGACTGACGAACAGGTGATGGCTAACCAACCAGACATCGTGTTGATCGACAAACTGCAGAAGAAGGCAGTAGTGATAGATGTGGCAATCCCAAGCGACAGCCACAAGAAGCAAGAAGAAAGAACACGAGAAGCTTGAGAAATACCAAGGGCTGAAAGAGGAGCTAGAAAAGATGTGGAAAGTAAGAGCAGCAGTGGTGCCAGTGGTAATTGGAGCACTGGGGGCTGTGACCCCCAAACTGGGAGAGTGGCTACAGTAGGGCTGGGCGATATAGAAAAAAAAGCTTATCGATAAAAAAAAATGCATATTGATCGATATCGATAATTATTGAAAATATTTGAAACCATATTTTATGTGCAGCTCTGCCTGGACTTTTTATAATATTGCTAAATGATTTAATTTTAATAAAAAACACAAACACAGACTTCGAATTAAATCTTTATTTAACCAACTTTTTTTAACCATAACATAATTGTTTTAAAGAAAAATAACTGGGTTATGTTATTAAATACTGACAAAGAATAAACTAAAGTGACCAGAAAAGTGACCAAAATAAATATAACAAATAAATAAATGATAAATGCCCCCCCCCCCGTTTCCTGCTTTAACCTGAGTTACTACTTTGAAGTTGCTGGCCCCTCAGCATTTTTCTCTCAATTGTTAGAACTACGTGGGAAACTGCCCAGAACTGAAAATATATATATATATTTTCCCGAAATTCCCGAAGATTCCTCGGAGGAGAGCCGCGCCGGGGCCTACACAGCTCGTACTCCTGCGGGTGTGAGCGGCTGAGATGATAAAAAAAAAAAAAAAGTTGGTTGTGTTATCAGACTTGGTTTTCACTGGTTCCCTACACATTTTACAGATGACTGTGGTTTGTTTTTTGTCCGACTTGCCATGACCGAAATACTGCCAGACTGCCGAACTACAAAAACCCTTCTTTGAAACAATTTCCTCCGACTCTCCTTGCTGCGACATCTTCATGTGCTCTGTGTTGTGGTTTGAGAGGGCGGCGCTTGGAGAAGGCGTGCCTGGGTCCGCGATTGTGATTAGTTGGGAGGAAGCAGCGACTAGCATAAACATACATGCTAGGCTACAATGAGAAGGAAGGAAAACTGCGTTTCTTTTTAATCGAACTTTTATCGACCCTCTTTTTTTCTATTGAGCCACACGTCTATCGATCGATATATATCGTTATTGAATTATCACCCAGCCCTAGGCTACAACAGATTCCAGGTAAAATATCAGAGGTCTCTGTCCAGAAGAGCGCAGTCCTAGGAACAGCTAAGATACTGCGCAGAACCCTCAAACTCCCAGGCCTCTGGTAGAGGACCCGAGCTTGAGGATGACACATACCACCCCACGAGGGGTGAGAAAACAGTATATATATATATACACATACTATATACATACATATATACATATATATATATATATACACATATATATATATATATATATATATATATATACACATATATATATATATATATATATATATATATATATATATATATATATATATATATATATATATATATACATATATATATATATATATATATATACATACTATATACATACATACGTATACATATATACATACATACGTATACA
Source organism: Cyprinodon diabolis (assembly GCA_030533445.1). Lineage (NCBI taxonomy): Eukaryota > Metazoa > Chordata > Actinopteri > Cyprinodontiformes > Cyprinodontidae > Cyprinodon > Cyprinodon diabolis. The sequence continues at coordinate 13,540,979 of CM060072.1, read as the reverse complement.
TATATACATACATATATATATATATATATATATATATATAATGATATATACATACACATATATGTTTCTTTTTTTTCCTGTATAATTGCTTCTCAAGGTGAGTCACTCTTTCAGCTAAAGGCATGTTTTAGAGTCTCTATACTCCCGTTAACGATTACTCGATTATTAAATTAGTTGACGATTATTTTAATAATTGTTTCAGCCCTACATCATATACTACAAAGTACTGTATTACCAGAGCCGCTTGTCAGGCAAATATAGTTACAAAAAATTATTTTTGGACAAAGTTCTCTCTGCATTGTCTGGGGTGAGAAATAAATAAATTATATATATATATTTTGTTTTATGTACCTGTCATTTATTTTAATGTATCTATGTTTCATGTATCTTATGTAACTTTCCTGCCTCTTGGTCAGGACTCCCTTGAAAAAGAGGCTTTTAATCTCAATGGGATTTTTTCCTGGTTAAATAAAGGTTAAATAAAAAATTAAATTGACATAGTTGCTTTCTCTTTAAATTCATAAAGAGAGAGTAGATTAAGCAGAGTTAAGAATAAATGGCTGTACTTAAAATAAGACTGGTATAATCTTGTTTTCCCTGAATCAGCAGCAGTGGGGGATTTTATTAGACATGAAGCTCAAATGGAAAAGAAAAAAAAATGAGAACAGAATATCAGTATGTTGAATTGTAAATACACAATAGATGAAATGCAAATGATAAAATAAATAAACAGTGGGCCCTAATATAAAAAGCTTAAAGATAAAAGGAATAAGGGTATGTAAAAATAAAAGGAGGGCATTAGGGACTGAAAGATGAAGGAAAGACAACTGGGCTGAAGGAAAAAAGAAAAAGATAGAGAGGAAACTAGGGAGAGAGAAGGAAACGGGGAAAAAGTGGGTCAGACCAGCAGACAGACAGCGGAGGCTGCTGCTACTTTGGACTCAGTAGACTCAAGCTTTGTGAAGCCCTCCCTGATGTGCAGAACACACAGCTGCCAGACACACACAGATTCACAACATAATCAAGCCCATACTCCAAAGTCTATCATTTAGGCACACAAACTACATGATTTATTAGCTCCTGCTGCTGTCACCGTATCCACACCCACCAGGGAGATCCATGGCAACATCACTTACCAATCAGAGTGCAGATGTTCGGCTTAGACCTCTATCTCCATGTGCTTTTCCCCTAATGCACTCTCCTTATTGGGGGTAAAAATGTTTGTTTTGCCCCAATGCAAGAACCTTCATCAATGATTCTTTTTAATGTTGAGGGCTTTTTAAAGTTCATTTACACTCATAGATTCACAGGTAAGTTTTATTGAACTTTGCTTTGCCAATGTGCCAGATTGAATCAAACCCCAGTAGCGTTTATCTGCAGTCCCTGGCAGATTGAGCAGCATTTAAAACATATACCACACATGAAGAATAACTGACTCAACACTTCAACCGACATAAACATACAAATAATACTGCTGATGAAGACCCTACAGAGCGAGGGAAATTTATTTTTTCCTATTACTTGCTAACTTCTTGCTAGGAATCCAGTTTGTTTGGGTTGTTTTTGTGTTTTTCTCTCTCCACCACCAGGTGGTGACCTGTTTCTCGTTGGGCCTCCATGTACACCTGCGGCTCATTGGATTCTTCCCGGAGGAGTATTTGAGCAGCGGGCTTTCACTTCCTCAACGCCAGAGTGTTTGCCGGTTTTGGGTACTCTAGCCAAGCTTTGTTTCTCTGAGTCTAATGTTGTTTTTTTGTCTTTGCTCTTTGGCAGGAAGCCTTTCCTGTGTAACTGGATAACCTGGACCTTCTCCCCCTGGAAGGATTACTGAGTACACATTGAGCCCCCTGCTCAATGTGTACTCAGTAAACCTCCACATGATCCGTTCAAGTCCTTGCATCTTTGTAGCATGTTCAGTATATGTTTTAGATGAGACAGATTTTAAAAATAAATTAGGAAATTGGAATAATTCCATAAAGAAGTATTTCTAAAGCAACCTAATAATAGCCGTCAATAGGAGGGAGGGATAACGTTCTTGCTTAGAAACATGTATGGAATTCCCAAAATGAGCAGAAGGTTACAACTGGTCAGAGGGATATTTGAGTTTCCCATATGAACATATTACCCATTTTGGACCTTACCACATATGACCAGACTGTGAATGTCTTAGCTTCACGCCTTTGAAGAAAGGTTACCACGCTTTCGGACTGAAGTGGCCACGCTCCATCTAAAGCAGAAAAGAAGTGATTTTCCTTCTTCTTTTCTTGAGAAGTTGACTCATTGCAGAAGATCCTGCTTTACTTCTGGTCAAGGAACATTGAAACAGTAATATAATTTAATGCTAAATGCTTTGTGTGACCTGCTGCTGCTAAATTCAGTTAATGTGTGTTAATTAATAATCCAAATTCTTAATTACAATCCTGAAAATGGTCGTAGCACCATTAATTGTGATTCTCTAGTGTAAATAATTCTTTCGCACATAAATTACTAGTTTGTTGTGGATGATTTTGTGGATGGTACTACAAATATTCATTATAGTTTGCAGTTACTATTTCTTTTTTTCATAAATACTCAATCTAATAATTCATAACAAAATAAATGCAAAACATTCATATAACCCAAAGTATAAAATGCAGAAAACAATGGTGGGGGTCAGAGGGGATTGGTATACATCCCCTGTTTCCCTAAATATAAACCCTAATATGGAGGAGAAAAAAAAGAAAAAAGAAAGCTTCTAAATGTGTTTGTTTCTCTCTATAGTCAATATCTTCAGGGTGAAAATAACCATCCGTTATAATTAATGATGGCTTTTAGACCATGTAAAAAAAACTTCCAAACTGGCTTCTTTTGATTTATTATCATGGTGGTATTACATTATTGCTCTGGATGGAGCGTGGGAAATTGGAAATTACATAAGTAGTGTATCTATGCTGTGGAGCTGAGAGGCATTGGCCCAGCTTAGTCATAGAGATATTGAACTAGACTGGACCACATTGGCCTCATTTCTAATACACACTACCCAGTATCTCCCAGGCTGAGATGGCAGAGCTCCAAGAAAGTAATTTTAATATTCATGGCGCCACGGCTGCTACACACATTGCATCCCACCACCCTGACTAAAGCGACTGGGATTGTTAAATGCTACTGCAATAACACAACTTTGTTCTGAACTTGCCACGATACACCAAAACAGAATAAGCAGATCATTACCAGTTTTCAGGCATAGCTCTTCATCTGCACAAGTGAAGAAAACAAAGGATGTGGAAAAGATTGTCCATGGTCCCTCCCTTATTACTTTCTTATAGCTGAGGGCTCACATATTCAAAATGAAGTGGTGACCTTGGTTGGTGTTAAAACAGTGATACTGTTACAACTTCCTATAAAGAATAGCTGTCGGAAAAACATCTTTTTAATGGTAGTGTAAAAAATAAAGTGGGTTTAGAACATAGCCTTGTTGAACCCCTACAGATGTGATACATTAACCCTTTTCTATTTATTTTTAATTGCATCTAAATAACAAGCATATATAGTAAAATGTCACACACATCATTTACACACACAGACAGGCCTGCCGAAGGAATCCAGAGAGGAAGTCTAGTATGCTACCAAAACAATAAACTCTGCATAAACCTTGAGACACAAACCGTGCTCATCTCGCCCCTTTTATTCCTTCACAATCGCACAAGCTTTTATGCAATTTTCTTTTTCTATGTGAACTAATCCTCTTGCTGCTTTCTGAATTAATTTCATATCTTTGTCTCCTGCCTTGTTTAATATGAACACTATGGTTTCAGCTGCCTGTTCTTTTTTTTCCATCTTTCACTGCACTACAAACGGCCCTTTTTACCTCTCTCACCTGCCTTACCTCTCTCTTTCCTCCCTATTTATAAAGTCCTCATGCACAATCCGTGTACAGATAAAGAAAGAAATGGAGGGCATTTGCACACAGATTAATTAAAATACAAAGAAACTGAGTCTACACACCACACCATGTAATAATAGCAAATATTTAAAGATCAAATCCCAGTGATGAAAACCGCATTACTTCACAGAACTCATCCTCATTGGACTGAGGTTTTATTGGGCCAAGCCTTTCATGTCAGCAAACAAAACAGGATTTGTGGAGGGATTAAATTGTCTCCAAAAATCTCACTTGACAATGAATCCAGACACCATGGATTGGCTGTCTTGCATGCAGTATGCATAAACCCTGATAGGATTAAAGAAGAGACTTGTATGGGCATCTGGAAGTTTCCAGACATGCTTCTTTAAAGGATCGTTTGTTGTGCAAGTCTTGAACAAAATCCTTTTTCCTGCAATCAGGAAACAAGTTCATGTTGTGGCCTAAATTTCTATTAGGAGACTTAAAACAAAATGTAGGAGATTGATGAATTGAATTTTTGCACATTTACGTTGTTAAATTCTGGCCTGTATTTTTTTTTTAAATGAGACATTAAAGTGAGAGATCTCTCTTAAAATTTGATATGAATTTATTTAAATCATATAGTTACTGTACAACAAGATTAATATAATGTTAATTTATTGCCCAGGGGATGATGTCTGTTAACATCTGATTTGAAGGCGGCAACACCTGTGGATACATTTTAAAGCAACAGCTCCAAAATGCTGCTTTTTATGCAATATTGTGAAAGAATATCACAAAATTGCTAAAAATGAGAAATACATAAGAGAATCTTGGACTTCCATAAGTGTGGTTTGTCCGCAGGTACGACAGACAGATGTTTAAAGGTGCCATGCTTATCTGTTATAACATCTAGAATGGGCAACCTAACTCTCAAGATAGTAAAGCTTACAGCACTGCCTAAGCAATTTGGTCAGCTAACCTTAGGGCAAAGATGATTGCTACAACAGGTACCTAAAGTTATTTACAATTAATAAAAATCAACACCAAAGCCTAAGTGGCCTGCAGCCAAAGAAGGAATGATGAGAGGAATGTTAAGTTTGCTGAGATAAAAAAAGGTGTTTGATAAGCAATATCTAACAACCTATTAAACAATTTGTGCAAAATTGATGTTAACTAATCATCTCCAACAGAGATCAATCCTATGCAACCAAAAGTTGTATGTCTCCTTAAGAAACATACAAAACAAAGCACAATCAGTTCTACAATTTAACTTTTCATTTAACTATTTTTGCATCAATGCCTCAAAAACCAACCTGCTATGCTTACTATGGTAACGTATTATGACCAATGTCCAAATAGTAAAAAAAAAAAATATATATTTTTTTGCAACGCATCAAAACACCAGAGACAAAAATCATCAGAAAAAACAAACTCCAATCCACAAACAGAGGATTCAAAGCTCTCTGAAAAAAGAACGAGCAGAGCTACTCCGACATGTAGCCACCTTAAGCAGTGCAATTCAAGAAATCAGAGTACACATCTGAAATTGAAAAGTCACACTGGACTACAGAAACGCAACAATGCATTTCTGGAAAAACAAATCTAGCGTTTCTCAACTGTAATGCTTATTGACTGCAAATTTGAAATTGTTGATAAATTTATCTTACATGCTAAGGCTAATGCATTTTTGAAAGTTTGGTGCTGACAACTAGTAACCATTTTTCAACGTTTTGCTTTTTTAATGCCTATAATTGTCACAGGTTCATAGTTTAAAATCTAGATGATACTGGCAGAAGAAAAAGAGGTGCAGTTCCCTCAGGTAGAGGGCATCTAACTTTAAGTAAAATTGCTATTGCTGATTGGTCAGCTGCTTACAAGCCTCCTGGCAATATTGGCTGGTCTACATGAGCAATTGACAAGTCATAGCAGTTTTTTTTGTTTAAACTTACTGTTTGCAGACCCTTGCCAAATGCTGGTCTGTTGGTCATAATTAGTGCATAGAAAATATATCCTAAACAATTGCACTAAACCATCAAACTTGGAGTATTGATATAAGACAGTTCAATCCATATCACTAAATTTTCACACGCAATCTGAATATTGTAGCTGCAACTGAGGCCAATCAGACCCGCCGTCATTTTTCCAATCTGTTACTATCCAATTCTTTAGAGTCTATGCAAATAGCAGCCTTAGTTTCATTTTCTTATCTGTTGAAATTGGCATCTGCTGCTCTAGACCATCTGCTTCAAGTTTACCTAGTTTCACTCTCAGAGATTTTAACTGTGTATACCTTTATTTTAACCAATGCATATTTGAGCTACTGTTGCCTTCAATAATGTTGTACCAGTCTATCCATTCCACTTTGACATTAACGGGGCATTTTCACCCACAGAATTAATGCTCACCAGCTACCTTGTCTAGACTATTCTTTTTAAACCCGAGATGGAGGGTTTTATGAAACTCCTGTAGATCAACTTTCTTAAATACTGAAGTCACCTCATCTTTCTGATGCTCATTGTTAAGCTTCAATGATTTCTTTTTTATCATGTCTAGATGCCTAAAACCATTTAGCTGCTCCCATGTGAATGGCAGATTTACAGTTTATGTAAGCAAGTAATTGAACAGGTGTACAAAATGAAATGGCCATTGAGGGAATAAACCGTAATGTTTGTTTGCATTTTCTTTTCCTCCAGCTTTTCTCAGGAAGAAATATTGCAGAGAAAGTTATTCAGACTCAAATCACACTCGGCTGCAGGAGAATGACTTCAAACGGAAAAGTGTTAAGCCTAATTTTTTTGTGTTTTGTTACATAACCAGAGAGGGGAAAGAGCAGATCAGAGCGATGTGTTTATCGATGCACAGTGTGCTCAGCAGGGAGGCTTTTTTTGCTAATGGCTTAAGAGGCAGGGTGAGATAATATTATAGCATAAAGGAGCATCGTCAGAAAATAGCATTCAACTCTTTGGAGTGAAACTCCATTTGGGAAGTGATGGATTACTGGCAGCGACGATAAAAGCTCAACTGACTCTAATCTTTGCAACCTTTCCAATTAGCTTCAGTTCATTGTGCTTATGATTTACAGACTGAAGACAAGCCTCTCTACTGGATGACTGTAAGAAGTCTTTTGCTAATCCCAAAGAAAAACACTAAAAGAGGCCGGTTAACCAGGTAAAACAGGTATGAAAATGTCAATAACAATAAAAGACAGCATTAAAACTGCATAAAAATATAAACACACACAAGTCTAATAGCTTGAAATTTGCAGAGTTCATTATGTCGAATGAAAAGCTAAGAACCAACTCTTAGCTGGAGAGTAAATTCATAAACAATATTGGAGACAAAACACATAAAACACAACTTGAGTGCAAAATAAAAGTAACAGAGATGAATCAATATTGTGGAAGGAGCCTTTTGGAGACAAAACTCCTGGATTCCTCCTGAGTAGTTTGTCCAAACATAAACAGAGTCAGAATGGCGGATTCAGGACCTGATCCAATTTCAAATGACAGCAATCACTGTTGTGTTCTCTACTTATGTTCATAATCATTCTATAACACACAGCAAGATTCTAATTAGCGTTCTGTTTATCCACTCTTGTAGTGGGGATTGTCAAGTTTTTTGTATTCCTGTCCACCAAATTGAATCTATTTTAACCATAAGCCAGAAGAAGCATTAGAGACACAGATGCTTTCTTAAAAGAGTAAGAAGCATTAAATAGTCCACCGTCTGGCCCCCCATTCAATGTTTTTGCTCACTGCCACCCATATAGTTAGTTTTTAAGGAAAATTCCATTAATGTAAAACAAGAACAGCTATGCTGACAAAGTGAAGGGAGGGCCATGTATTCCTTTTATTAAAATACAAGGATTTTAGACTACAGTCTTTAAGATTTGCTGCTACCCAAGTAGATAGCCCAACTAATCTATTTCATTATTGCTATTTTGATTACTTTATACCTTTTCCCCTTCCCCAACTTTTTAGTGTAATTACACTGTCACAATTACAGAGTAATGAAATTAACTCTCTGCATTTAACCCATCCCCTTGGGGAGCAGTGGGCTGCCATTGTGCAGCACCTGGGGAGCAGTCTGGGGTTAAGGGTCTTGCTCAGGGACCCAGAATGGCAGTACGTTGGAGTGTGTGAGACTTGAACTCAGAACCTCCAAGCGCAGACCCAAGCGCAATGCTCTATCACCACTCTCCTGTAAAATATATCAGCTTATCGTGTTAGGAAAAAGATCTATGCTATCTAAACTACCAAAATTACTCTGAAAATGCATTGAGGAATCATACAGGAGACTCAATATAACCAAAGAATAAAAGAAACACATTTGATAAAACATCTTGATATTAAGAACTGACAGGGCAGAAGTAAAGCTTTATGAAAATTCTTCATTCTGTTGCATTTGAAATTGAACCAAGAAGACAGAAGAAAGCTAATTTATTGTATAGCAGCATTCATAAAAATGGTAACCTTTAAAGGACTTTCTAGGAGAGTAAAATATGACCAAACAAATAAAAAAAATGTACTTGAATAAATTAAATAAATCCCAATAATGGTAAAAGTTATGCATAAAAAAAAAAGATGCAATTGCTAATTTAGGGTAAATAGCTAAAGACAATACTACAAAATTGCTAATGCGATCTTCTATTGTTGGAAAGTTGTAGTAAATAGTAATATTTTCAGTTTTGAGTTGAAGTTAAGGAGCTCTGCTTCCTGCTCCATTCAGATCCAACATGGCGGTAGGGTTACAATGTTGGGCTGCTCTCTGTATTCAGGACCTGGTTGATATGGTGTCAATGCTGGGACCATCCATTTTTTAGAACAGGATGCCTTGTTGTAATCTTCAAAAGTTTTACACAGAGTGGGCTAAATCTCTCAGAGTGATAACAGGTGTTCCAGGTATGACAAGCAGTTGTAGGTAGAGGGGCTTATTACTTTCTTACAGTGTGGTTAGGTTATTTTTTTTATCCCTAACAGGTAAAATAATAATTTAAAAACTTATTTTCTAGCAATCTATCATTGACTGAAAATCGTCTAAAAATTGATTTGATCTGTAGCTTTAAGCGGCAATGTTAAGAGGTCGACTGACTGAATGTAAAAATTTCATCTGAAAAAGATAGTAGGGCCTTACATTCACAGCTGTACATTAAATACTTCTTTTGCATTTCTTTATGAAGACTTTATCTTTAGGCGAGCCCTGCAGTAAAGCTTTTATTCTAACACAGATATAGAGCTCTCTTTAAATCGAAGGAACTGACAGACTCTCAGAGATTATTTTTAAATTGGACCTTGGAGGGGGGCACTTGATGTTAGGTCCAGTGGAGAGATTTTATGGTTGAGCTGTGTCAGCTGGTACTGTTTCTGAAACTCGTCTGTAAAATATTAAAGGCCCAGGTCAACTAGGAGGGGAGGGCCCTTACATCTCCCCCATTAGTTATTGATGCACCCCTGTCTGTGTGTAACTTAGCTAGTGAGCCTGCAGGAGTGAGTGAGACTGATGCCTGGAACTGGTCAATAAATGCTTTATATGTATAAGTGGAAACAGTTAAACTTAATGCATATATGTAAAAGATACAACTTCATTGCATTAGTAGGCCTACTTTCATTAGACTTTTCATGCATTGAAATGTATGAATATTCTTGTTGACACATTCCGTTTTTAATACATGGCTCTTATATGAGTGGCCATCTGTGTCAAACGTGAAGGTAAAAGGGTGCATTTATTTCTGCAAGTCTGAGGAGCACATGTGTGCTGTATGTTCTGCCATGTTGCTTCTATTGTCTTTTCAAAGTGATGCGAATTCAAGGTTTAACTTCCCTTGAATTATTTATCTCTGCAGCAGCCTTGGCACCTGCACTGGCCAAGGGTCTGAAAATATGTACCCCGACACACACACACACATACACACACACACACTCCATCTATGTAGGCACACACACAAAGTGCAACAACACACTGCCGTGCAGAATTATGCAGGAAGAGCGGCTATAAATATTTATGCCTCTCTTGCCTCATATTTATTTCATCCAGAAGAGCTCATATCAGAATGGCAACGGTATTGTGAGGATATCCAGAGGGGAGGAGGTGGAGAGAAAATAGAGTGATGAAGGAGAAAGAAATCACAAGACATAAAAAAATCCTGAAGCAGGTGTACAAATTTGGACTGGAAAAAGGATTTGGTCAAAGAGACCAAAGAGTAACGATGAGAATGAGATTCAATGGAAATTAAAAGCTTCTAAACAAAAGTTTTACAGCTATTAAGGTCTAGGGCTGAAACATAGCATTTGACAGCACTTTGGATGAAATGTCGCCTGGTCTGCCTTTTTACACCGCCTGGAAAAAGACAAGCCACTTGGCTGCAGCAGCCAGGCAGGAATTATCAGGACAAATATCAGTTTGACCCTCAAAGTAAAAGTGAAAATAACAATAAAAAGAGACCAAATCTGTCTGCAGAGGTTATTTTTCCTCTAGAGTTCATCCAAACAATCCTGAACTCTGCCATAAAACATCATCCATAAGTGCTTAAAACTCATAGGGAAGAGTGCAATTAGAGAAAACCCACCATAAACATTGTTAAAACTTTATAAAAGATCCAGAATGCCTTAAAGATTAACTTAGAATTTAAATTAATGGAATAATTTCAAAATTAAACATTAAGAATAATTCAACATTTAGATGGGACATATTTATTCACTGGAGTAAAAAAAAAATCCCATGTTTAACATAATACTTAAAGGCACTAGGGGTACACTAGCATCAAAAGTTTGGCTGATATCTACGTGGATACTATTATGCTATTATGGTGACTCCTTTATACTATAGATATATTATTCTACCATTTCTCTAACATGACACCAGCTTTGATCACCAAGCCAAAATGTAATAGAAAACAAAAAACATACTGCAATCAATCCTGATATATAATGCATTTATTGACACTATAATTTTTTTGCAGCCACATGCCTCCATGCAGATAGATCCCCCCCCACACACACACCAAGGAAATTTCTAACGAGGTGGACAGATCGGCTCGGGAAAAATGTTGCAAGCGAGCAGCAGCCCCTACGGGTGATGGTTCATAAATGTAAACATCTAGAGAGATCTTGTATTTAAATATCACCACTATCAGCAGATTGTCAGTATCACTCCCGGATCCTTCCCGGAAGCACGATCCGTAACATCAGCTTAATTGCACATACGTAACATGATATACATCCGGGTCACCCTTGATTTTATTTTGTAAAAAAGACCTTAATTATGTTTTTCACTCTTCAAATATGGTAAGTGTACTAAAATATAATGCGTTAAAGGTTAATGATATATTTCCTGAGAAAATAAATGCCCTAAACTCCTTCCTGTTTTATCACTTGTCTGTGCCCGATCTGTACCGGAAATAGGATCCTCCGCTACTTCCAGGAGCTAACTTTTTCGGCTTTGGATTAAAACATAAAGGTAGTATTTTTGAGTTTTACGTTTTCCTTTTTGTTAACATTATGATATATGGTGCATAACCAAAAGAAAGAAACAACTAAAATTTAGATAAACATGGTTTAATCATATTTTCCCGGACTGCTCTGAGCATGTCTGATTATGACTTTAAAGAAAGCAGTTTAACGGAGAAAATGTAAAAAGCATCAAATTCTTTCAGAAAAGTCATAAAAATGTTTTAAAGATGTGCACAGCATTCTTTAGTGAGTTTAGTATAGAAATAAGTACTTTTAGTATCATAATTACATTAGTTATTGAAATCTGGATGTATATCTGGTTGTGCATGTGCAAAGAGGCTTTGAAAAAGTTGCAAGTGGCTGTTTTTTCTGCTTCCTAGTGTAGTGTAGTATGGCTAGCTTATGCTATTATTGGCTTAAGATAGATTATATAAGAAAATTACTTAAATAAAATTCTGCTATTATTACAACCAGGACTTCCCCTAATGAATACTTGCTAACAAATGTATCTATTTCTTAGATTAACTGATTAAGAATAAGGTAAATCATTTTCTCTTTTTGCAGAATTTGAATATTGTGAAGTCAAAGCCATTTCAGTTGAGCTGTCCTGGATTGACCATATTTAGGCAGAGGAGGATTTTTCTCCTAAATGCAAAATGTACACATTCTTTCAGTCTTACTTATAAGAAGTTATAATAATCTGGGGACACAAGGTCTCCATAACAATTGATTTTAAGGCTTCTGAAGAGTTCAATTTGAGTACCAACACCGAGGAACTTCAGTGATGCAAAATTTAAGCTTTAAAGCATCCTCTGCTGTAGAGGAAGCCCAAGTTAAATGCTATGTTTTGTATTTATATCCATGTCTTCAATCTTCTCAGAGCAGCTTAAGTGTGGTTTGGTCAAAGATTCAGAGGAGTTATGCTAGAAGCTGATAATTTAGCTTCATGCTGTTAGCCTGAGGACAGGATGGAAAAGAACCCTGACTGCATATAGAAGGTTTAGCAACCGAGAAAAATCACACAATCCATAGTGGGAATTCACTATCTTTGTGTAGCTAGAAATAATATTTAACAAATGAAGTTAATAACATTTTTAGGAAGCCACCTTAAAGCTACCATGAACTTAAGTTTATTACTGATAATTCTCACTGTATAAAATAAATGAATAAATTAATAGAAAAGCTACAGATAATAATATTTTGCTATTTTTAAAGATAATCATACCATTTGTTTTGTATTAAAGTTAACAGGAATTGGAAGTAAAGCCAAACATGAAGTGACCTTCCAATTTACAGCCATCCTGATAAAGTGGATTGGCTACAAATGCTGAAATTATTTTTGGTCAACATAGATCATTACTGTGTAAAGAAACGTATAATTATAAAAAGATTTTAGGAGAAAAAAGCTTGTAGCTAAATCCAGCCTTAGAAGCAGGACTTTATCACCAGTGGACAATTTCAGATTGTTTTTGTCAATTTTTGAAGTAGTTCTAAGATGAATTCTTCTAGGAAGGAACCAAATTTCAGGTGAAAATTATCTTACCTTAGAGCATCATTATTCATTAGTCCAGCTCACATTATTTTTAAAACTTTGAACTGACCGACCTCCACTCAGACCAAAACCTTAGAGTTGAACAAGAGTGGTACCAGCTGAGTATAATGGGGCTAAGATGAGCGTCACTGGGGACAGACCGTCTCTGTCAGGATGTTTAAGTGCCCTCTGCTTTGTGTGCTGTGATGCAGAGGACTCTTTGGTGAAGAAGAACTTATTTACCCATCCGTTTAAGTTCTGACCCTCATCTAAAGTCATAATCTGGATCAAGAGTGGAAGAATGAGTTTTAGATACAAGAGGCCAGAATCAACTTCCTCTGTAGGCAGATATTAGGTTTAGGGAGCAATGAGTTTTTGCACATAGGGCTATGTAAATTTGGATAGCTTTTTTTTATATATAAGGGCAATCATGCATTTTTGATTTAATCTTTTTTTTATATTGAAATAGATTAAAATTAAATATTTAGTAGAGCCCACATTTGCATGGAGGGAAATATATTTTCTCACATTAGATTTTATTGAAAAATGTCCACTCTATTTAAAAAATTGCAGGAAAATTTTTCATAAATGCAAACAATGTTTTAAAGGATAGCAGGGCAAAGCTTATTATCTTAATTTATTTTCTTGGAAATTTTTTCATATTTTCTCCACAAAATCCATGAATTCTGGGAACAAAAACACATATTTGCATCTTTGTCTTGTTCCTGGTATGAAGGAAGTTATAGATGTCGTTCTCCCTCTGAATTCCCAAATTGCGTGTAGTTGGCATAATTAAATGTTTCTGATCTCCCCTTGTAACCTGGAAGGCAGCTCTGTGACCTTGTGGCACAGCAGAATCAAAGGCCTGAGCAAAAGGATCAGCTCTCTGTGCACTTTGTCGCCTTAAGGCTCAGTTCCACATCGAGCTTGGCATGCAGCATTTTAAACAGCAGAGGATCTCAACAGGAGGTTTCTAGCAGAGTAAATGGAGCTTGAGGCTACGTGAAGGTGCAAAGCCTGTGCTTGCCTTTAGCTTGCACAGATTGAGGCAGCAAGACGTGTAAGCAGATCAAAGAGAGGAGAAAAGGAGCCTTCTCACCTTTCCAATATATTTTTTTACTTATGTAAAGTTTAATCACTTAAACTGCAGATTGACTTCTACAAAGAACCAGTCTGAGGCCTGCAGGTTGGTGCTGGAGATCAAGAACACAACTTCTGTAGGAACAGAAGACATCAAACAGCTTTGTCCTTTTTTGCCTTTTCTTACTTATATTACACTAAATATATATGCTGCTTTGCAATAATGTTCATACCTATTGAAACTTTACACATTTTGACACATAACCACAAACATCTATACAATGTGTTGTGATATAGCAACACAAAGCAGGGTACGATTGTGTGCTGATTGGCATTACTTTTTAGGGTTAGATTTTCTATTTAAAATAATTGAGTGAAAAAATCTATGTGAGATAATAAAAGTCAGAGTTTTTGCTTTATAAGCTGACTCTGCTGATAATGTACAGACCTATCTGGCTGGTTCCTCTGTGTTAATATTTTTTTCTCAAATGTCCAATAGACCTAGCTATGAGCTCTAAACTAGTTAAACTGCGTTTTATGTTTGGCCATCAAAGTAAAAGGGTCTGGGGAAAAAAGCACATCAAACCTTTTCCCAATTTATTTGTAAGATATGTTTAAACATTATGTATGATTTTTCTTCCTCTTAATTATCCACTACTTTGTGGCTGCAACATTACAAAATGTACCATTTTTAAACCAAATTTCACAAGATAATATGTAAGGATTGGCTCTACCTTTCTCATACCTCATCCAAAATATTTAGGTTACCCAAAGATATCTTCATATTTATACTGCTATATGCTTAGGCTGCTGGAGGACATAGAGGCCACATCTCATCCAACGCTTAATTCGATCTCCATTCTCACATTCTGCAGTTTGTTAGTTAAACCCATAACTTTATGCTCTCTCTGCTTTTTCTTGTCATATTAGCTTTATCTGTCTGTTCCTGTTTGGTTGTGACAGCATCCTGAAGAGAGATATCAGCTATGCTGCTACCATCAGCATCACTGTTTATAGATATTGGAGCTTGGCCTGTTTTTCAGTGTAGTCCTGTTTCTTTTACTGTGGCTAAATGTTTGTTCTCCGTGTCATCCTCTCACATTGGAGCTGGCTTGGATCCACCTGTTAAGAGCTAGTTAACAGTTACCTTTGTATCTCTGCTTCTATCTGTATGCCTGTTTCTGTCACCTGCAACCCCAGTTGGCCACAGCAGATGGCCGCTCACATTGAGCCTTGTTCTGCTGTAGGTTTTGTTAAAAGGGAGTTTTTGCTTTCCACTGTTACTCCATGCGTGCTCATCACAAGGGTGGCTGAAGAGTCAACAACGAAATACAAGCGAATATGGATGCTGCATTCTCATCCAGTGACTCAATTAGCTGGTTTTCCTTTACAGAAACTTAAATAATCTGACTGTTTTGTCTTTGTAAAGTGCGATGAGATGATGTAAATTGGCGCTATAAAGTCAAACTAAATTGAATGGAATAATGCATGAGTTGTCCATTAACTTATCAACCTATTAAATTAATTGACAATCTGGAGGAGAAACATTACCTCTGCTAAGTCTATTCATTTATAATAACAGACACTTTGATAGGTTATCTCTCTTTTACCATGGTCACTTCTGAAAGTAATAAATATTCAATTAATCTGTAATACATTGATGTTTTATTTATCATTAAAATTATATTTTTTATTCCACAAGAAGGATGTCATGCAAATTATAATTTCAGAGGAGCTAGTACAATAACAATTAGCTATTACAGAACAATCAGGTTATTTTTACAGAAGTTTTTTTATAGGCATCCTATATCACTAAACAGTAGGGGTGTAAATAATAATCGTTTTGTATGGATGCATCGATCCAAAAGCCGACGATCCGATGCATCGACACGGTCCGCAAGATAATCATTCATGTTTTTTTTTCCTCCGGTCTATTTTTATCCATTTGCTCCTGGGCGTAATTCTCCCTCCCGTGCTGCGGTGCACCTAAACCTATTTTGCCCTCCTACCGCGCTTCCTGGTTATACTCTTACAGCAGTTTGTTGCAGCAAGCTTCACACAGACATTTTTAAATTATGCTCAGTATTGAAGCGTGGTCTGAGCTACACACTGTGGGTCTAGATACGGCCGAGGCGGTAAGGAAGTGGGGACGAGTTTAGTCCGACGACGGAGGGACATGAGGGCCAAAAAGAGCGGAGATTCAGCTGGAAAAAGGGTCCCAGCGTTCTCGCGCACCTCGCTCTTCTAGCGGGTCAAACTTCACGAGTTGTTTTCCGCAATTTCGGTCATAAAAACAAAACAAGCCGGCCTCCTGTCTGGTGCACTGTTTGCTACAATCTGGGAGAGGTGCAGCGGAGCGTCTCTCAAGGGGGCGGTGACGTCGACACTCTGGAGCCTTCTTCTTCTTCTTCTTTTTTTTAATGGCGGTTGGCAAACAACTTATAGGTGCATTACCGCCACCTTCCAGAATGGAGTATGGACCAGACAAACTATTATATTCTCCCTAAAATACCCGTTCTTCTTAGAAAATTAAAAATACTACCAAAAACTACATCCCCAGATGACCTTTCAAACAATTCCCTTATATCTAGTTTATTTTTATTCCTGTCTAACTCTCTACGCAACATCTCTCTTTCCTGAGTATATTTATTACATTCTAAAAAAATATGTTGGACAGTTTCTCTGGAGCCGAGGTACTGCGTTGAACTCATTACACTGATATTGTGCAGTATTTTTGCAGTATTTTTTGATGCAACTTTTCTACTTCTGTTATTTGCTGTTGTTTCTAAAGAACATGCATAATGATATTACAGCTTTCATTGATTTATTTCAAACTTGAAACTTTGTTTAGCCTGTAAGGTGTAAAAAAAAAAAAATTATAATAAAAAAAAAAAATTAATCGATTAATTGAATCGAATCGTGGTGTATTCTTGAGTATCGAAAATAATCGAATCGTTGGGTCAGGAAATCGATACTGAATCGAATCGCCATGATGGATGTGATTTACACCCCTACTAAACAGACACCCTGCAGCCAGTCAGAATTGAGTATTCACCGATAGCATGGTACAAGATGAGATTTACAGTTTCATCAATAACGTTGATAAAATAAACATTTCAGCATCAGCGTAAGGGAAAGTATACAAACATTTCACAATTTGATTTGCAAAGACAGAGCAGTCATTGTTCGAACCTGAACATGTTTGAAGTCTATATATCTTGGAGTGCAATAATTCTGAGGCTTTCCAACGTATGGGAAGCATCTCTTAAGAACACACCTGCAAGCAGGATCATATGCTTCAGTCCTGCAGCAGAGAGGTTGTAAGCTCCCAATGCACAAGTGAAAATTAATCTAGAATACAGCTTATTATACACAGTGCAGAGCTGTAGAACAGACCAGACTGCTTCCCTCAGGAGGTCACATTACCCCTCACATCTGGAGTAAATCTCGAACGACTTCCCAGTCGGTTTTGAATGTACGACAGAGACCTGAACAGCTGGTAAAACAATCAAAGTGCCTGTAGAGTGTTGAGACATAATAGTAACTATTGACTGTATAACAAAAAAAGAAATTGTCTCGGAGCCCTCCGAGTAACTTGAAGCATCTTGGAAGCAGGCAGCAGCCTTAAGAGGAAGGGATTTTGAGCCAGTTATTAGGTTTGGAAGCAGAGCTGTGTGTTCTGAGCCAGGTTGATGCTGATCCAACAGGGTGCGCCTGTCTGCTGTAAGACTCAGTACGCCTGGTCCGGAGCAAGAACCACCCTCTTCAGCAATGTTTGCGAAGTGTGCAGGGAGGCACTGCATACCTTTACACTTGTAGGAGATTATCTGGCTTGCACTCTCTATGTCACACTTATAAAGTTGACATGGGGATATAAGTGGAGTGCAGAATATGTGTGAGGGGAAAGCAAAAGAGCGATCATATAACAGATCAGGCAGAGCATCAGCGTTTGACACTCTATCAAACCTCTGTCTTCTCTTTGACCCCGTCATCTATCGTTGCATAACAGGTGGTTCAATGCCAGATGAGCAACTGGGCAAGAGTACAACACCGGGGCTGATGGGATTGGATCGACATAAGACAGATTAGTGTGATGAACTGAAAATGAACTATAGAAAGTAATCTGAATGACACATCATGATGTTTCTAAGAACAGGCTGGCAACTAAAAGGAGGAGGCACTTTGAAAAGGTGCAGGGTAACATGTTAAACCCCATTCACATGTTTGTGTAATATATGTTACAACAGCTTCATCTTTTGAGGTCAGAACTGAAAAATTCAGCTTTTTGCCAAAAAGAGGAAAAAGATTTTAGGAATAAAAAAAGAGTTACTAAAAAGAAGTTGTGGATTTCAAGGTTTTGTTTTTAGGAAAATAAAAAACCCCATGGCTTTGGATTTGAGTTGACACCTTAAACTGCCTGAATTATCTGGTAAACTCTTAAATGCTCAAGGTTAATTTATTTGTACCCTTAGCTGCATTAGTTTTTGAAAGTACTCAGATGAAGGCATAAAAACATAGAAGATGCGATCTTCACAGCCTGCCTTTTTTAAAATAATTTCCTCTGGGAGTTTACCTTACTTTGAAGGGAAAAGGAAACTTAAACTGTGAAACATGTCTTTAAAAGAATCATGCGTCAAAAAAATATAACACCCTAAATGTCTGCAGGTAGTGGTTTCGCACAGTGAGCTAGTTTACCAGTTATGACACCACATCTAAAAGCAAAAGGTAATGAACTGATGTCACTCTTAGAAATGGAAACCCAAGGATAGCATTGGTGGAGAAAAAAAGTATTTTCCAAAAAATACATTTCCATTAACAGATAATTGATCAGTTGATAAAATCAAATAATTGCCCAGCCCTACATTCAGCTTATACTAACTAGGGCTGCAACTAACGATTATTTTGTAAATTGATTAATCCCTTGATTATTTTTTCGATTAATTGATTTATGATCAGATAGCCAAAGGTTCCTTAAAGAAGACTTTTAAGAAATTAAACCAGGTGAAACTAAAACTTTATCACATGAGGAGTGCTGGATAGGGCATAGTCTCTATACTCAAGTTAACAATTGATTATAAATTTATTGGTGATTGTTTCTATAATCGATCAATTTGATTAATTGTTTCAGCCCTGTCTTAAACATGCACAACTTTTCCTGAGTTTAATCGGTCTCCAGACTTCCTCTCTGTTCTTTTCAAACAGAAGCACCAGGGAGGTTTGTAGAAAGCAAACAAGCTGTGAAATTGTAACTTGCTGCCAAGGCTGATCCAACTTTCTTCCCTGTGGCCTCTGAACACTGTGTACCAACAATGTTTACCTGCTGCTTCCAAACAGGCATCTTAAAGCTTCCCTCCGCCCTCCATCCTCCTGCTTCCCCTCCTTCGCCTCACTGTATTCCATTATAACTTGATATAATTGAAAATTATTTCTTCTACATGTAAGTAGAAGTCAAAAGAGGGGGGAAGGAGTTATATAAAACCCACATTAGCTGCTCATAACCAAAAACACCCCCCGCACTTGCCCTTCCTTAAGAAGAGTGTTTCATAAGTGTACTTTTCTGCTCATGCTCTGAGAGGCTTCCTGGTCTGGAACAGCTGACCTGCTGAGACTGCGAGCACTGCCAAGTATTCACTGCAAGAGAGCTGAGGGCAGGACACAGAACAGCGCCGTGCCATCCGAGGCTCTGCCAGCATTGGCTGCGGCACCCGGGTTCTGACGGGTGGGGGAAGAGTGATTGCAATAGTTTGATTAAAGTACTTTTAAATGTAGAAATGCATGGAGCTGAAGCACAACAGGATAGTTTCACACCTGCTATTTAAATGAACCAGGTCCCACATGCATCTGGCCTTTAAATTCCTCTTTACTAGCATGAAAATCCTAACCCATGAGTAGCTCTGACTATTTCCTCCTAACAGTCAATCAATTAGGAAGAATTTTTTTTTCACAGTATTGTGCAAAAGTGCTAGATGTAAGATGTCTACATAAATGTAATAATTCATCCCAACTGGTTTCATCCAAGGCTGTAAAACAAAAGAACATTTAGGTGTTCTCATGTGCTCATGAAACTTCCTTAGCCTCAGCCCTAATACTGTTCCAATTCACAAGAACACAAGACTGAGAACAACGTCGCCGGATGTTGTTCTCACCGTTCCTTCTTTACCCAGCATGTATTAGTGCAGATTTTTCTGTTCTCATGATTGGCAGCTGCCCCAGCATGCACTGCGGTGGCAGCAGCTTCCAGTGGATCAATCACTGAGCTCAGAGCATTAAGTTAAAAGTAATTTTTTTTTGTTGCCATTGGTCAATAAAAGTATGTTTTAAGATAATTTGAGGCAAAAACATTATTCTTTTAAGCGTGTATATGTATAGTGATACATTTACTGATTTAGTGCGGAATTTAGAAATAAAGTTCCGATGTTGAGAGGACCGTGGCAACCAGCGGACCTCCGACGGCTAACCGCAGCCAGGGCTAACATTAGCCCGTCTGCAGCAGCCTTCTCTCGGCATAGCAGTGTGTGAAAGACTGCTGGCTCTGAAGGTGATTTTTTGTTTTATTTCACAAAATGTTCATTTGATTTGTGTGTGTTAATTATTATTCCCCCCACTAAATGGAAAAAAGTACGAATTTATTATCTAGAAACTTCTAATGCAGCTCCAGACGAGCCAAGTGTGTGATGACGTATCGAGTACGCTTGTTCCAATTAACCCATATTTATGCTGCATCCTCAAATTCACCCCAAGTCCATACTTTCTGTGTTCTTGTCAAGAACATACTTGGTGAGGATACGAGTACAAACTGACATTCTTGTGAATTGAGAAACGGCCTTGGTGCTTTTATCAACAATTGTTATATCTGCCCCAATGTAAGTGTAAGACAACATTAAGCCTTACAAGTATTTATGATAGGGTTTGGAGGACCCAAATGTAGAGGCTGAGAGGAGGAGGTGACTTCTTGCAGTTTTGAGTAAACACAGGTAACAGAGGCAGGAATACAAAAAAAACAAAAATCCAACATGAAAAAATGTAAAACAAACCAGAACCATGGAGACATCAGGGGAATACAATCACGAGAAGCCAGGGTAAGACGAGGTAGGACAAAGTAAGATGAGGAACCAGCACTGAGGAACTGCACAAGGATCGTATTTACGGGAAATTGAACAAAGAGAGGACTAACAAGCTGATTGGGAGCAGGTGTGAAGAGAGGAGTCTAGAAAGGGGCTAGGGAAAAGGAGACCAAGACAAGAGGGCAACAAATAAAAACCTTAGAACTCAAATATATCCAGAAAACACAACAAAATAGGAATTAAACCAATAAAACATGGAGCAAAGTAAAACATAAAAGAACCAAGACTGTGACAATTTTCACTTACTATATTCATTTTATAGAGAGGAAAGCAAAGAAAAGCAGTAACCACTGCATTTTGAACACTGCTGATGACCCGTAGAAGATCGAACTGATGTAGCAAAAGGTGTTGCTACATAATATTTACTTAATGGGGCTCATTTAATTCTGATCAAATATTAACCTTTTATAGGGCAAGATACGGTTTTTGATCACTTGCATACTCCTTACAAATGGATTCCCCCCTCATCCATCAGTGAGGTATTGAATTACAGGACATATATCCAGCCACTGAGCAAAGATACTGCTACATAACAGTAGATGTTATTTTGGCATTTAAACAATTAGATGAGCTTCTGAATGATATACAGCAAATTAAGTTGAAAAAAAGTTAACAAGTTAAGAAAAAAAGGTAAAAAAGCAAAATGAACAGTTGAAAAGTAAAGTTAAAAGGTTGATAAGCCAAGTAAAAAAGGTTAAAAAAAATTAAGTCTCTGTATCAATGCTAAAATGTATTTCGTTCCATGATTTTTTAAATAGAAGCACTTTTGTTACCTTTTTTAATATATTGGTGAATGTGGCCGTTTCTTGTTATTACACTGACCTTAATTTTTGCATTCTTTAAATGTTAATAAAGTAATAAGGTCTTGTCCTGTCCTCTAATAACACTCTTGGCTTGGCATTTTGATTTTCGAAGTATTTTACTGAATGCCCTATAAATGGTTAACTTTTTTATGGTAACTGACAATACATAATAACTTTGTCCTTTTTGTTTTGTTTTCCCAGCTATTAATCTGATTACAGAAGAGGATTCAATAAATGAACTCAAGAAATTAAATTTGATGGTTTATTTTTTGCTGTTCAAACACATGATAAAAAAGAAAAAAGAAATTCTTCTTCTTTAAGGACCCACATTGTGCATGGGTCTAAGTTTAAATGCAAAATCTTCATGCAAATTTCCAAAAACAAGAAATTACTTAATAACTAATTCTGATGTTAATAATTTTTTAATTACATATATAATAAGTTCACTTTTGTAAAAGCATATTCATGCCTTTGTTTTAAAATGTCTAAAATATCCAGTCACTGTGCCACCCATTACTTTGACTTGTTGCATACTGATTGGATGAGCAACGTGGTGATATCGACAAGAAGCAAGATTTCACTTCTTTTTTTTTTTTGGGTAGCACTCAGGAGGGGAGTGCAGAAATAGAGAAAGCTCACTAGTGCATTAGCACGGTGCAATTCGTTCCATTGGCAGCACTTCAAAGAGGAAGAGGAGGGGGCATAATCCACCCCCACATTAGCCCCCTGGATGTTCCAGCACCAGCACAAATATGCCGGCACATACACATATTTATTTACAAAAGCAGCAGGCTGGAGGGTTCGGCCGTCAGGTCCTCACTGGGTCGGGGTCTGGGGATGCCACATGGTGCCATTATGGCAATTTTTCAATTTGACAGAAAATCCTGAGATGATTATGCACTCTTGCACATATAAACATAACAATAGCACAATGATTCATCTTTATAAGAAATCTTGAGCATTTATACATCAGTGAAGCTCTTATTACAACAATAAAGGTCTGAATTAACACCATCTTATATGTGTCATAACTACATATAAGAGGGAAAACAGGCAAAGTTTAAAAGAAGAAAGATGTGGGTTAAAGGATAGGAAGTGCAGGGGGTGTGAAAGTAAAGAAGACAAATGAAGTGAGATGGAGCTTGTAGAGCTTATCGACGACCAGTAGGATAAGTAGCGGTGAGCTGTCGACTCTCGTTCGGACAATATGTGACCAAGTGGAGATCAATCCTGGCAGCATCACAAAGAATCGATGCTGCTTTCTCTCAGACTGAGAGAAGGATGTGACTCAATTTGAAAGAGCAAGAAACTGAACTGTTTCACCCCCTGAAGCCTTATGAATACAATATTTAAATTTGATTGGGAATTAGCAAAACCATCTAAACTGTCAGCAAGTTATTATTTTTATATTAGCAGAAGATCTCAGATTTGAATATACCTACATTTTTTTGGAACTTAAAGGATCAGGATCAGATTTATTATGCCAACGCTGATTGAAGTGCATAGAATTTTTTTTTTATCCCTATTGAGAAATTAAAGGGCAGATAACTTGAGTAAGGATGCAATGATTTTAATATCTGGGCTAATAAATATATCTGAAAGCAATACTGCCTTTTTTGGCCAATGAGTGATACTTCTTGGTTCTAAATGTTAAATGTGTTGAACCAATCTAATTGGATGATCTGAATGAATTGTCTCTGAGAGGATGTGTTTTGAATTGATGTTATATAAATAAACAGATTTTAATAAAATTTCCATTAGGACTAAATTATTATTATTATTTTTTTACGGCACTACTGGCTGGTTTTTTTGGACAGCAGGCTGACAGGAAAGGGAGTATGAGAGAGGCGGAGAGACATGCAGGAAAGGCCACATCGTGGAGTAAGACCACAGTACATGGATCATGTGTGGTAACCACTGTGCCACCAAAGCACCCCCCCAAATTTAAAATTGCAAATACTTTTAAGCAAAATTGTAATTTTATTTCAATATTCCTTGACACTAACCCCAAATGTCTAATTATTTTTCAGTTTTTGAAAGCTTGCTTGCCCAAAAGTCCATTGTTGGAGGACTTTACAGTATTCTTTGTGCGAAAAAGTGCCTACTTCTACCTGCATGCACGGACCTGCATGCTAGCTGCAAAACTGTCTACCTGTCTGTGTGGCAACAAACCCACTTCAAGCATTTTACTGCCACCTAAAGGACTGGAGTGAGAAATCCTGTGTCTTACTCTCGTTAAATATAATGTGATTAAAAATCAGTGCCTCTGTGATTTGAAAAATATATTTTGTTAAATTGCAATTACATTGCAAATGCAATTAATTGCCCAGCCCTAACATCCATACCTTTCAGATACCATTAAAAATTGACCACAATCTCAATTTTTCTTTGTCCGCATTCCTTCTCTGTTCCAGTTAAACACATTATCTCTATTAACCTACCCCCCAAAAAACAAAAGACACAACAACATGGAAGTAAACATCATTTGGAGACACCTGTCCTGCTTTATTTATCAGACTGATACATTTAAAGATGACCATCATCCACTGATGCTGATGTTGCTGCCAACATATTGTGCATCTCTAAACTACATGGCTCTCAAACTGCTAGAGGCAAGAATAAACTTGTATGATCAAAAGTAATAAATGGCTCGGATACTTCTTATTAAGAAGCTATGGATCTTATACAAAAAAGATTGACAACAGGCTGGAGGCCATTTTTTTATTCAAGCATAAGATTTGATAATGGTTTGCTTACAGGTAATAGGATGGGGTTGGTTGAATGAATTGGGGCTCATCTTTCCAAGAAGTCGTAGAATATGAGAGATTAGGTCGTTGCAAAGAGAGAGTTTTGTTGGTGGTCAAAAGGCGCAAAGCAGAACCATCTCAACTCCACAATGAAAGAAGTCAGCAGAGCGGATTTGATGCTTTGGGGGTTGACCAGGAACATCTTATTGGGGTAGAACCTGAGGCAGGCCCAGAATTCACTAGAGGGACGACTCATCTTTCCTCATCTGGGAACTCCTAATGGATCCCCAAAATAAGGTGGAATGTGTGACTGGACATAGAATTTGGCTACATTTCTCTTTCAGACCCCTTACTTATGTGTACTATTTTCTGCATACTACACTAAGAGTGATATAGGAAATACATACCTCTTATTGTCCTTGTAAGAGGTATGTTTTTCTGTATTTCCTCAGTGAAAGCTACTGCAAAGAGAAGCTTTTACTGAGGAAATACAGAAAACCAGATCTCAGTGATCCATCCATCCAGACATGGATCACTTCATGAGCAGCATCCAACTTAAGGTTTGCATTGGACACTTGGTATAATTATGCAGTATTTGGACCAAAAATGTTTTCAAGGCCTCAAAAGTGATCATTCAGGTTAGTTTTACTGTAAGCAGTCATTTGAGATAGCTCTTTTTGTGGCATTCAACATGCTGTCAAGACTGCATTAAATCAGCAGTTCAACCTTTTATCGATGGGATAAACTGAGGTGACTTTAGAGGCTTGAAGTGGTATGGTTCACCACGCAACTCTCACATCAATAACAGCCAGTCCGGGGGGAAAACAGTTATGGAGTCAATGGACACGCTGCCTGGTCAGGAGGTTAGCAAGGTCTGCTGCGATCAATAAAGCCTAACCGCTGGAGGCCAGAGTGGCGTAGCTACAGTTACACAAGCCTATGTACAGTTAATATCTCTTTAGACTTCTATCTATCATTTAATGAATTTTAGATATAAAATGACTAAAAAAGTACCCTAATAATGTTGCTGTCTAACCTGGTAAGACTTGTTTTTTTCTACTGGTTTCTACTGTTAAGGAGAAGATAGCAGATTTATTAACATAAATATTTTAGGGAAAGATGCAAGAAATTGTTGTTTAGGAACTAAATAACAACTACTCTTCATAGCAGAGATGATTGAGAAACTGAGAACTTTATATTTAAGGGTTGTGTTTGCATTCTACTAGTTAATTTGGTCCATAATTGTAAGTCAACAGGTTGAAATTTGCCAGATGGTTGCACCATTGTGATCCAAATTAAGTCATCCAAATTAAACCAAACCAGTTTAGAGTTTCGGCCAAATGGACTACATGAAAACACATACCAGAGAAATGAGGAGAAAATATTAAACAGAAACCAGAATGTTTACTTTACGGTCTGATGAGAGAAAATTGATTGGCAATGCAGGTTTTCTTGGATGTAACTAAGAATGGGGTATATCAGAACCTGTTAAAATAAGATAAAATGCCTTTTAGATCACAAAAATAGATTTACAGCAAAAAGCCGCACATCAAACCAGGCCCTCCTTCACCAAACATCATTTATCTCCATTCCAATCAACTCAGACTGCAGAAGACATTTAGCTATGAGCTGTTGAGTGAAAATCTGTTGGTATATCATTCGATTGCAGGGTCAGAATAAGGTTTTTAGAGCAGAAAATGCCAGTGAACTACCACAGTACCATGCTGTGAACATGAGCCAGGAGCAACATTACATGCATGAATAATCGGTCCTAGAAACTGGGTAATGACAGGGTGGTTAAGATTTACGCCCGCCAGAGTAAGCAATGTTTGTAACATAGTTTATGCAGCATCAGCAGAAGCACTTGGATGGTTCTAAGTTTTAAACATTTTCTTCAGATTCTTTAAATTAGCTTTGCAGATTTTAAAGAACAGATGTTTTAATAGTG
Organism: Cyprinodon diabolis; assembly: GCA_030533445.1. NCBI lineage: Eukaryota > Metazoa > Chordata > Actinopteri > Cyprinodontiformes > Cyprinodontidae > Cyprinodon > Cyprinodon diabolis. The sequence goes on along the minus strand of CM060072.1, from coordinate 13,514,433 downwards.
GTCAGGGCTTTGATGAACAAATTTGATAAAAGGTCATTCTAAAAAGGAGGGTGAATGAGGTAGAATCATTGGTAGAGTTAAAAAAAATGGATGACAGATGGATATTTGGCTGATGGATGAAAGCATTGATGGGTTAAGGAAAGGACAAACAGATGAACAGATGGATTGACAAAAAGCAGTTGATGGCAGAAAATTTCATATTCCACAAAGAACTATATGAGAAATGTGAAATAAAATTTCATGCTCTACATAGTTTTGCAGAGTTTGATAGAACTAGAAGTTCTTCCAGAACCTGACTGATAAAAGACAACAAACCTAAAACAATCATTTGTGCCCTATAATTTAATTCGACTCAGCTTAATGATCTACAAAAGTTTTAATCAGATGTAGAAAGTCTTTCAAACTAGAATACAATTTACCCCTACCAACCTTCATTCACGCACAAGCAAACCTCGCTTCACCTGCCATTTTAACAGGAAACCTTTATTCTCACCAAAAACCAAGCAGCTCTTAGCATGATAGAACCAAACAGGCTTTGAATCACTGAGGTTAATCTTTAGGAACAAACTCCAGGCGTTCACCAGGATAAGTGTCCTTTCCATGGACCTCTGAACAGACACCGACTACTGCATTTCCTTTAGTGGCAACAGTTCAAACACAATCCTCTCTTTCAGCAGGTAATAATGTAGTTTTCCCATGCATGACATCATACTGTGACGATGCAAACCCAGGTAAGCTTCATTTCCTTCATGCCAGCACACCACATGTCGACTTTTCCGCGTCTTACTCACCCTCTCCAGGTCCTGACGAAGGTGCGTAAAGAGTTTGAGTCGTCTGTAGAGGACGTCCTGCTCCTGCTGGGCCAGGTTGTCCACCTCGTCCCTTTTTAAAGTGACTAGGGGCTGATTGAAGTTGGCCTTCCTCTTTAACTTCCAGAACTGATATAAGAAATCCACCTAGAAGAAAGAAAATCATGCATTTAAGTTGCACATTGCATTTCTTTTAGGGCTATGCCATCTTAGAAAGTCATGGAACTGTGATACTTTTGTTGAATGTTTAAATGTCAATTTTGATTCGATTATTCATATTTTCTCGATTCATTTTGCATCAATAGAATAGAATAGAATTAAACTTTATTGTCATTACACTGTCCCAAGTAAAAAGCAACAAAATAAACTCTCTCCATCATGGCCGCGGGTGCTACAGCTTCCCTTAGTGGCAAGAGAGAGATTTAAAGGAAATTTATTAAAAATAATTTGCCCAATTTATAAATTTCTTTTGAATATTTTGGGAAATGATTTTGACTTTTTTTATTTTACTATTATGTGTATTTGGATTTTTATTTTACTGTTTTGAGGCGTAATCAACACAGGTTCACGGGAGTGTCATGGCAACGCCAGGCAATCTAATGATCACCGAGGAAAGAGGTATTCCGCTCATGGCAACCTTCACACAGACTTGGCAGAGATTTTACGCTGGATGACCTTTTTGCTGCGACCAAAATTCAGACACAGGTCCCCCATGTCATAAACAGAGACTTAGCCTGCTACATATTTCCACAGGCCTCTGTTTTCTAATCATCCATCTCCTTCAGCTTTACCATTTCATTAAAATGAATTGCTGGATCTTGGTTAGACATTTGTGACGTGATTCTACAGTGGCAAAAGCTGTACAGCCTAAAGATGAGTTACAGCCTGTGGTTCTGCGGTCGGCCAAGTAATCCCAGGTTCCTCTAACAGCAGCCTTTATCTCCTCTGTGCTGTTGGGTCTAGTGTCTTTCCCTTTCCTCATTCTTCTTCAATTTTCCACTTATATAACAAGAAACACTAACGTGTGAACTGCCCACTTCTGTAGCAGTGACTCCTGTAGCTTACTCTCCTTGTGGAGGGTGGTGGTGACGGTCTGCAGGTCAGCAGTGATTATGAAGGAAAAAGCATTTCTCTGTCAAAAATCCACTATTTTAGTCCTTTTGTAATGATTTTATATTTGTAGCATTAGTGAATCTGAAGTCTAGGTTTTCTTAATTTAATGCTTTGTTGAAACCAGAGTAGCTGAGGTCATGTTAGTGTAAATCATCACAGCAGGTCAAGCTTATTGGTTCCTTTTTGAGACTCCAAAGGAAAAGCATCACTCAAACTGAGCCTGGAGTGTTTGCACCTTTCTGGTCCTTTAAAGGAACAAGTGCTGCCATGTTGTCTTTCTCATTCCTGTGATTGTAATTTATTCTAAGTCACCAGCTGCGGGAGCATAGTGTGTTTCATACTAATGATGGTGGATGACATCAGTTGCTGCTTATGACTTCTTTCTTGCATGCAATTGAGTTTACCTGAATGAGCGGCAGCTCAAGGTTTTCAGCGACGTCGCTTGGATCCACCAGTCTGTAAAACTCATCCTCCAGCTCCTGAAGCTTCTGCTTCCTCTGGCTAACCTTCTCTCTCTCCAGCTGGTCTCGCTCGGCTCGCTCTGATGCAGACACCGAGACCAGGTGTGATACTCTGCTCTGATCCGTGTCACCGCAGCTGTTAAACCCCTGGTGCTGCTCTGGCTGTAGTTCAGAGCCAGGAGCCCAGTCGGATCTGGCAGCTAAGTCGGTGGTCGAAGGGACGGCGTGGTTTCCATTGGTTACACTGGTCGTGTTGGTGGCGGTGGAGCTGTGCTCCAGGCAGAAGGACTTGAAGCGCACCTCATCGTTTTCAGCCAGGATGGTCTTCATCTCCAGGCCGTGGTCAAAGGCGCACGTCACATGGAAGGCCACAATGCAGGAGGGCATGGAGCACTGAGAGGCAGAAAAAAGAAACAATTTTCATTGTTTTAAAATGTCCCTTTTCTAGCCATTTACTCCATCAATGAGGATCCAGCAGCAGTGCAATAAAGCAGGAAAAGAAGCCAGGTCACCATAGACACTGATTCCCATCTCTGCTGGCATGTTGGTAAGTTGTCATAATTTCAGTGTGTGAGTGTTTCTCAGCACTATTCATTACAGGTCATACAAAGAGCCAACCTCCCACTGCGTCTCCTCAGGCATGGTGTGATTCCGTCTGTGTGAACCCTTGTGGCTAAGTGCTGTCGGCATTGTGAACATGAACATTTGAGGATGTGCGAGCCACTAGGTGCGGGTGCAGGTTTGGTGGTTGTACTTGTCAGAAGAGTTCAACATACAGCAGAAGGGGTCTGTGCTGTGTTTGAATACAAGTGCAATGACAAAAAGCAGCCTGTTCCTGAATACTGAAAAAAAAATTATGTTTGATGTTTCTAAAAACAGCTTATCTCTGATCATTTGATTTAAAACTTAAGAGTAGGAGTAGGCAGCTTATCTAAAACAAGTTCATATCCTTATTTTTTGGAGAAAATTGGAATTGAATTCAATTCCAATTAGAGAGCTGACATTTATGACATTTGTATTAATAAAACCACACAGCAACTCTTTGGTTTTCATGAGATTGGCCACCACAGAATGCTAGATAATTGTGATGCTTAAGAATGATGTTTGTTTTTTTTTAAAGTGAATTGCAAAAAAAATATTTAAAAAATGTGGGATACATTTGGAATCTAACACCTACAAAAAATCTAGTGATAATAAAAAAAGTCCTCTGTGAGGCGAGATAAAAATATATAACTTTGGAAGGACTTAAAAAATCTGAAAATGCTAATGGCCGTGCCCCCACAGTGAAACATAGCAGTTGCAGCATCATGCTGTGGGAATACTCTTTTTTTTTTCTCTGCAGGGGCAGTTAGTTTGTGCAAAGTTGATGGTTAGATAGATAGCATATCTAGCATATCAAGACAGTTTTTTTCATGAGAGAACGCTTTTTTCTGTGTAACAGCTGACTGTAGAGTAAACTGCTCTTTTGTAAACCTTCCTCCAAGAGAACAAACATTGTGTGATGATATATTCATGTTAGAACGGCTCAGTCAAACTCTAACACCACATTTATGTAGGAATCAGTGGTGAGAATTGACCCACTGAGGGGCTGAGCCTTAGATTTATTGATTATGATGAAAATAGGGAAAATTTCAGATGTTAGTGTCAGGATTAATGGATACTTGTTGAGGACCTAAATCTACAGATGAAAAGGTAGAGATGCTTTTTTGATAAGTTTAATGAAATAAAAATACAGAAGCTATAATCTAGAACTGATCGACAAGAAACTCAGGAAGCAAAAACTAGGAGACGCTTAGGAGCAGTGAGGTCAAAAGTACACACTTGTTACTTAAGTAGAAGTATAGATACTGCAGTTTAAAAACACTGGTAAAAGTTGAAGTATAAACTTGACCTCTTTACTCAAGTAAAAGTGAAAACGTATGTGCTGCAAAAACTAGTTAAAGTATAAAAGTATAAACTAACCTTTAAAAAAACAGCCAGATGCCACTATATGAATTAAAAGCTCTATTTTTCGACTATTTCTAAAAATTCTTTGAGATAGGGCCAAGGATGAGGGAGGTCTTGTTGGTCTCCGTCTCCTGACACGCTCTCGCCTGTGTCCGACCTTTCAGACATTTTAGCATCTTTTTCAACATTGTAGCATGGCATAGATAATTCCCGTTTGAAGTTTGAAGAACACTTGCTTGCTTCTGAAAATTTCCTTTAGCTAACCAATGAGTGTTTGCGTTATATGACTCATCCAGTTACACTAGTTTTCACTAAATGTGGATGGCGCCAATGATCTGCTTTGGATGGGGCACATGGCGTGAAATAAATATTTATAAACATTAAACCGAAGCCAAGAGTAAAGAGAAACGTTTGTTTTAAAAATGTAAGGAATAGGAAGTACAGATACTTAAATGTAATATAGATACTGAAAATGTAATGAGTAGCAGTCAGAAGTTGGAAGAAAAATAAGTAATGGAGTAAAGTATAGATATCTAAAAAGTGTACTTAAGTACAGTAACAAAGTATTTGTACTTTGTTACTTGACACCTCTGCTTGGGAGGAAATAACCTACGGAATGAAGAGATTCCAGCAACCAGCAACTGTAAGGGAGGAGTATATATATAGCAAAGAGAGTAATCAACTGATTGGGAGCAGGTGTGGACAGAATGATCTAGAAGGGACCTAGGGGAAAGGAGATTGACACAAGGGGGCAACAGAGAGAGAACAAGAAATACAAAAGTGCTTCAATACAAATAGAAAATAACTTGAATGACATTAAATGAAAAAGAAACAAATGACCGAGAAATCAAAGTAACTGAAAACTCAAAACGAAAAAAAACTAATCAAAAAGTCCAGAAAGGGCAGAATCATGGAGGGTAGATACAACTCAATTGGTGCTTTGATCTTTATGAGTTTTAAAATTTAGTTCCCCAAAAGTATTTAGACAAAATGTGTATGGCACAATTTTAGATTTGCCTAAAAAAAACATAAAGGTACTTCTCATTTGGTTCAAAATTATGCAGTATTATGTGTAGCTCTATCACCTGAAATCCTGATTAACCTATTTAAGCTGTTAACAAAATATAGTATATTTTGTATATCGTTCTTTTTAGATAAATGTTTTTATTCAGTGAGAGTGATCTAAAAAAATATGACTTATTTAGTATACATAAAAATAGGAAAATCTTTAGATGTCAGAGCTTTTTCTCACATTGTAAATACTAAAACAGATAAACTTTGAAGATGTTTTATAAATTATTTGGATTTACAAATTAGGAACTGCATAGAGAGCAACAACTAAACAGAACAATATCTATCAAAATATATCTGGAAATAAGGGATTTGTTTTATCTTTTAAATGAAGTTTGAAAACTACTCCCAATATTTGAATTTCTTTATTTAGACTGATACTCTGATCCCTAAATCCCTGGTCACTGATGATGCAGTTGAAGCCTTAAGCCAATAGTTATTTTGAACCCTACAGATACATCACCTTGTCAAAAAAAAATGCACCTGCAATGAAAGGATAATATAACTCCATTTAGTTCCAAATAAACGTCAGACGGCACTCACTGCAGCTGCTCACACTTATTTGCTGTCAAAAGGATGAGCTCAGTGTGGAGCCAGTGAGATGTGTTGTTTAGTCTGAACCACGTCACTGCAAAAAATAAATAAATAAACCATCTGGCCTTCTTGTGCCCACCTGTTCTGTTCTGATCGTCATTAGTTTGTTTCTTTTAATCAATGCCATCATTGCACAGTTTGTTGAGAAAAAAACATGTTTGCTTCACTTAAATCAGTTTAAAATGTTTACCTGCTTGTTGGCTGCATTTCAAACAATCGTCATTCTTGCCTGCTTTTAATTACCTTATCTGCAGGGACGCCTCTGTCTTTGTCTACACCCACAAAAAAAAGAAAGAAAAAAAACTAGAGAAGAAATGAATAATGTAGGAAAAAAAAAACATGTGGACCCCAATGAGGACAGCCGTTTTCTCGGATCAAAAGTATATAGTGGCATTTGCACCATATTCGTCTGATCACTGCTTCACTGTATAAATGAAAATGTTAATTTCACTGTCGAAGCTGCTCATTCCCTGCTGAAAAGCTGTATGCTTCGAAATTTCGTCTTGTATACACTTTGTGTATACGAAATGACAATCAAGTTTGTCTAAGTGTTCTTAATTGAGATTTAGGTTTTACCAAATTACCAATAGCAAAATCAAATCTATAGGTAATCAATCATAATTTATTTAAAATATTCTAAAACAAATGTATTTTTTTTTACCCTCAGTGATAGAATCACCTTTTATAGGTTGGGCTCTCATTAGCATGACATTAAGACCTCTGATCGGATTGTTTGGTCTGGACCCAAAGCTCACTTTATTTAGTTTTTTTCACATCATACCTTTTACCACTGGACTATAGCTTGTAAACAAAGCCAAGCATGGATCTTTTGGAACAGAGACCCTTTAAGTCTTATGTATGAACACCTTTTTAGATGCTCCTATGGTTTGAACAGTGCTGTAAACAGAGATCATAGATCTGGGGTTTACAGGGTTCAGCTTTATAAGGATGGGGTTCTTCACTTAAGTAGTCATATTTGTTCATTCCTTCAAAGATCAACAGAGAGTTTACAAATTCATTCTCGATAGTCTGTGATGGTTCTTTAACTAAGGGCAGCACATATCTGTTCACCATTAAAATGAAAGCAATATTCTGGGGATTGTATGTTAGTGCTGCTATTTTAGTGAGGCAATATCAATTTACTCTGTGTGACTGTTTTTGACATGTTTTTATCTAGTCACATGCCCTCATTAAAGCTTTTTCACATTTATATAAATTTGATATATATATATATATATATATATATATATATATATATATATATATATATATATATATATATATATATATATATTCTTTTTTTTTTCTATCCCTGGCCGACCCCACAGGTTTGGGATGGATACAATAATTGCAATTGTATGTCTTTTCCTTTATTGGCGGCACAGCATGGAACTAAATCTAAAGATCAAACTAAATGACAGAGTGAATCAATGTGAAATGAGTCCATGAAGTTTTAGTTGCAACCCGACCAAATTTAGGTTCACAGTCTCTCCTTAATTTCCCACAGCAAAATCCTAGGTTTATAAAATGCAAACTAGCTTCTTAAAATCTTCAACCACATGACAATTATGAAGTACAACTAGAATTAGCGTACAGTGGCAGATAACCTCATTAACCGAGACCGATGTCACACGCTGACTTTCTTTGAACATTTAGAAATACACCACAGGTTGCACTGGCTGACCTTTTCAGAGCCGCATGTTTTAGTCAAACACTGATTAAGAGCTCCTTGGAGGATTGCTAATTAATAAAATGGATTTGTTAAATACAAATTATTTAAACTCTACACAAGATAGTCTCAGAGTGGCATGAGGCAAAATACACATGACAGAGTAGCTGACAATTAAAAGCTGATGAGGGTACATGTCTTTATTTAAAATAATAATTTTATACCGGTGTCAATTAAGCACCCTTTTTATGTCTTTCAGCTTGTTTAAAATATTGCTTCCCATTTTTTAAAAGCTATTTAAAAGGCATGCACACTTCCCACCCATATCGCCTTCCTCTTTGGCTCCCTATGTATCAGATTTGATTTTTATCTCTTAATGTTAAGGAATGCCTCAATGATCTTTCCTCTCTATATCTGATTTATTTTAGCCTTATCTTCCTTCAGAGGTCTGCAGATCGGCTACTTTTAGTTGTCCTGATAACTCGGCAGAGACAAGGAAATAAAACATTTTCTGTTGTGGCTCCAAAAATCAGATTAAATTGCCTTTTAATATTAGAAAGACATCATTGCTTCCCATTTTTATTTTTATTTAAACATTTTTTTATAGTAGTTAGCCCATGTTAATTTACGATTCTCATTATCCTCTGTTCTAATTCAAAACTGTTTTGATATCCATTTTATGTTTTGATTGGATCTCCTATGCATCTTATTTTTGTACTGCACTTTAGACAAACTTCCAATTAGAACATCCCTAGAGATTATTAAGATCGTTTTATCTCATCTTTCATAGTCTTATTTTTTTTATTAACTCTTCTTTTGTATTACTAAAAATGGCTGAAATTTTATATTAAAAACTAATGTTTAGCTGCACCGTCTCCTAGCTGTTGGAAATCTTAAATAAACAAAAGCTCAGAGAAAAATTTGCCCTACATAAGAATATGGTAGATCTAAGACTGCCATTGACTTATTTGACAGAACTTTTAAAATAAGTTAAATGCTTGAATGCAAAACTAGTCATTTACATTGCACAGCACTGAAGTTCTTGCAACATAATAAATACTTTGCGTTACTAAAACACCTAGGCGTTCTTAGATTAATCTAACAAAAATGTGAGAATACAGATGTTTTGAAATGTCTGCTAAACAAAGAAAGGGAGAGGGAAGGAAAAAAGCTTTTTTTGACAATCAAATTAGAGAGGGCTGTTCAATAATGTGCTAACAAAGAACAAGAAAAGAAAGAACTGGCAACTTGCACAGTAAATGCAAGGATCTAAATACAACAAAGTTGTCAAAACATTGCAACATCTGTGTTGAAGCTCTAAATGTTAGAATTGCTTAAATTAGTTTCATTGACTGCCTGCTTGGATTGCATTTGCACACTAAACCATCTTACTTGAATTTGGCAGCGCTAATTGCTTATAAACGATGATGCAAAAACACATTTTGTATTTATAATGGAGGGTTACTGGTACAAAAAAAAAGAGAAATTATCAAGGTTGACAATGAGATCTTTAAAGCAGCAACATTGGAGCCTCGTGGGAACTCCTGCTGCTCGTGCTGCCGAGTAGCATCTGCATCTTTACCATGAGTGTAAGCTGCAACTGATCAGTTTGAATATTGGTAGAGCCACAGCTGCCTCCAGCTACGGAAACATGAGAGTTAGACTCCCTCCCTGTGGGCAGATCTGGCTCAAAAGGCTCACAGTTATTTTACAGCATCGATACAATCATAGCAAACACTGCCACTGCTGTACAAACAACTCATGGGCTGTGCATACAGCGTGCATGTGTATACTCTGTGAGCGTTCATAAACACATGCAGCATGGGGCCTGAAGAATGCATCTCACCTGAACGACTGGATTAGAGTGTTGGGGTCAACATCTTTAAAGTGGGATAATAAGTGTTTTGGATCTTCATTTGTGCATTTGGAAGTGGTGCAATAAAAAAAAAAAATTGTTGAATATAAGACATTTTTGATGTACATGAACATTGCAGATGGAGGATTCAAAGCTTCCGAAATCCAGGCGAAACAGAGGCAGCAAAGATTGAAAGAGCAGCCTCAGTTAACTTCTGATTCTGGAGCCCTTATTGACTTAAATCAAAGATTTAAGGATTGAACTCTTAGCTTGGTAAGATTTGAAAAAAAACTTAAATGGTAATGACTTGTAAACTGTCTTGAAGTAGAGTGTCTTTACTTGAAATGACTTCAATCTATCCTTAAAGGTATACAGTCTTTACATGTGGAACGTCTTTTTCAGGCTTCAAAGTCTTATAAACAGGCTAAATATATGCAGCTTTATCTTGAGTTTAATTCAAAAGGTTAAACTCACATGGAGTTGTTTGACTAAAATGACTATTTATTTTATCACATCCATGCTATGACCTGCATAGTCATTAGCAGAATTACTACAGAAGCTCACCTTATACATGCATGGTAATAGGAAAGTTGAGCAGAACTGTGATAGAAAAAAAAACTTTTTTTTTTTTTAGAAACATTTTTTCTTGATGAGTGTGGCTAAACTTTAAAGTCTGTTTCTTTTCTGACCATAAAAGCTTACTGAAAAAGACATTTGGCTAGTACGAGTGAACGGTTTCACATTTCAATAAAGTTTAAAGGCAGTTGATATGTATTAGGGTGTTTTTTGTTTTGTTTGAACACTATCTGAATTTTGGGAGATTTAAAACTGGCCTCACTGTGCAAAACTGAGCCTAAGGTTCTAGCAGCTTCCAGGTCATTGCAAACACTAGCTTTATTGGTTCCTGTGTTGTTCCTGAACATCCTGACCTATTTCCTTTCAGAGTTTGGAGTTTTGGGTCTTCTTCTCAACTTCCCACAAAATTTAGAGATGTCCCGATCCAACTTCTTTGTTTCCAACTCGATACCAATATTGCACCTTTGAGAATTGGCAAAAACAGATATTGACCCGAAGCAATATTAGCATTATTGATACCCGTTTTTGTTAATTATTTTATACTTTAGAATGTTAGAAAAGGCTTGATCAAGTTATGTTGCTAAAACAGAAAAAAACAGTCAACAACAAAAGGTATGAAAACAACTGACCCAGTAGCCGGCTGATAAAATCGTAATAGTTGTTTGATTTTTGACAAAAATTGTAACGATATCCGATATTAATATCGGATTGGGACATCTCTAATACTTGTTCAATCTAACGACTTTGGAATCTGCAGGTGTTGAAAAATGAGTATGAAGACTTTTTTCTAATGATGTTAAAGACAAACTACTAGTTTCTTTCAGTATCACTGACAGGATGGTAATAGGCCTTCGCTTCTTCCAGTTAGAAAACGTCCTAAATCACTTTTTTAGTCATTTAGGTGCATTTGTATTTACGCATGTTTATAGCGAACCGTGTTTTACAACTAAAGCAGCCTCCTTTGTCTTGCAGACTGAGAACAGTTAATGAGTTCAAGAAGTACAGAAGATTATATTTGCTCCAAAAATGAGGTAGCTGAAATTATCATCTTTACACCAGGTTTTATTATTGACTGCAAAATTTCAAGGTTTAAGCAAAATCAAAGCTCATGTTACAACAGAGTGCAGTGTTTTGTTTTTCCCCCCCAAGGTATTCATGCCACCTCCAGATACGGTTGTTATTTCAGCAAGAAAAACTTAAATGGTTCAATGAAACCAGCAGCTGTCCCTCTTAGAAGGACTAACTCTGTGCACAATGTGTTTTGCTCATTTCTATGATGAGCTCAGAGGAGAAGAGAGAACGATTACCATAATTACATCTCCCCCCCGAAGATACAAACTCACAAACCCAAGATAATGACAGTTTGTTAAAACCATCTTCTACGATAAGCAAACAAGACAACTGATGAAAAAGGAAAACCCTAACCTATGACTGTCTCCATACTTAAAGCAAAGCTGTCTCCAGTATTCAATGGGTTGGCCAGATTGGGGCCCTCTAGCGATCTTAGGCCAATACAGGTTTTATGATCTTGGCACTGATGGGTGGATTTGGTTCCTTTCTCCTATCTGCTTAACTCCGCCCAGCGCTCATTATCACACATCAGATCCACCTGTTCCTGCTTTCTATCTAAAGCTGCCTAGTCCCAGCCATAGGTGCCAGATTATTCGAGCCAAAAGTGACGGTTTTCTAACCTTCCGTTGAGTTTTTGATTATCTGATCCTGACTAGTTTCTGTCCCTGGACGTCTGAGTTTTGGTTGCCCCTGCTCTGCTATTCTGTTTGCCTGATCTGTTTCCAGACCGTTACCTTGATTCTGTCTGCTGACGACCTTGGACCTGTCTTCTGACCGCGGCTTGGAAATCCCTTTGGCATATCTTCGGACTTCTGATCTTCAGGCCTGGAAAATTGTTCATGCTTTGACTCTGCCTTTGGATTATCCCTCCGGATTACATGCTCATTTTCGTTCTGAAGTCAGTAATCTGAGTTCCCGTCTCTACAGAGTGTTCAGTGAACCTGCCCCAGCTTATGAGCAGCCAAAAGTTTACTTTCTAATAAACGCTTGTTTTGAAATCTTCCTTATCTGCCTGTTTGTATTCTGGGTCCTACGTTCTAAGCTTCTGACAAGAGGGGTTTCAGACAGCAGTCCTCGAGAGTCAATGTCCTACAATATTTTTATGTGTCCCAAGTCTGGTTCTAAAGCAGAATGACACCAATGCAGTGTAAAGCAGTACCGTCCTGAAACTGGTCAGAGAGAAGCATGAAGTGACGGTAACTTTCCACTGGAGCTCAGGAAACCTAGACTCCATCATAACACTCTGGTTTAGCGTTTTCCAGAAGAAATACAAACCTGACTTTTATCTCAAATGATGTCTTTAGAATGGAAGAGTCAAGTCCTTCTTCCTAGCCCAGGTGGGAACCTGATGGTGTCTCTGTTAAGGAGTGGCCCGATCACAAGCATTGCAACAACTGCTATCAAGAACTTCACAATATATACTTTGAGCTGCAATAATCCATGTGTGCAGTATCTCAAAGTACTCCTTTGGGTTTCTGGTTAGACTTTTACAGCTCTCCAGTCACACTTAGATGGCTATTTGTGGGGGGTTAGATGCACATTCTTACTAAGAGAAGTAGACTGGTAACATCATTGCAATAATTAGCAACAAACTAAACGTTGTTTTGATACTGTAACGAGTGCAGGACTAGTTTAAGCCCTTCTCTTTGATGCATCTCTTTGCAGTCATGCTTCAGGCTCTAGCTCCAGTCCACATCTAATTTTCCCCAAAGTATTGAACGGACAAAAAGCCCTTTAAGGCTCAATGTCCTGTCTCATCTTTTGCCATTCCACTAAACTTTCCATAAATATGCTTAGATTAAACCGATTATTTTGTTTCTACTTCAGGACCTGAGTCTTCCTCGTGGTTTTGTGGGCCAAAACATTTTTTCCTACTGAAACCATGGATTTTTCATGTAACTTTGTCAACGTCAATGTATTTGGAAAGCATATTTTTGTTGTTATTATCCAGTCTTAGATAAATGTGAGTAAATGGGGTGTCTACTCCACACCCTGACACCCTTCTTGGTGGTGCCTCTTCCATATGGGTAAAAGTGCAACAGTTTTGAGAAATACACTTAGAAATTACTTTGAAATGCAGTCAGCCATGGCAACATACCTGGATGCAGGTTCCTGTGTGTTCTCGGCACAGGCTGCAGTACAGAGCCCAGCGGCTGGCGGGGATGTGGGACACCTTGGTAATGGGCTCCATCTTCTCTGGGCAGCCTATACTCACCTGCAGAAAACAACAGATTAAATGACTGTTTTTCTTTTTTATTAGCAAGAATTCTAAAAACCTAACCTTACATCAAAGAAATAAAAGAAAAGAGGGAAGCGGAAGGTCAGAGTCAGATGTTTTTCATGCCGATTACTTTGAGCGGTTAATTCAGAGCTGGCTATCTACAAAGAGCTGTTTCTTCTTCTCTTTCTCACTTCCTTTCCCCCCCTAAAATATCTTCTTCTTCTCATATGAGAAGCAGAGCTCTCTCATCCCCGTCCTTCACGCTTCCAGCTCCAAGCTGACGACAGATTTCCGCAGGTCGTGCCACCCCTCCTTCAATCCACTCATCCTTCTTTAATATTTTCTTTTCTTTTTAACGTCTCATCCGCTTAAAGTCTGCTCGTTCTGCTCTTACAGATCTTTTTTATGGTCTTTTGGATAACACACTCTCATTAATGAGAGAAGGATTTCCAGTCCATGTATGGTATGATTAATTGATCAGCTTGCACTCAGGAAGCGTGTTCCTGTTCTTTACTTTGTTTGTCACAGCTCAGAAAGACAGAAAATGAAGGGTCTCATTATGTGTGTGCAAACCTTAAAGACACCGATTTTTCCACCTCCAATAAACCTCACAGTTCAAAGCTGGTGGATGAAAAACTGACAAAATGTTAAATCCTGTCAAGTAAAATGGATGCAAATAACAGTGATGATGAAAAGAGTTTTTCTGTATTTTTTCTTGTCTTCTGTGTTACAAAAGGCAAGAATAAAGCCATTGGGGCGGTGGTACAGTACATGGTAAAAGTGTGCTACACACACATCTTTGGGGCTATGTAAGCTATGTTTAGATATATCATTAATTTTGATAGTACCTGTTTTAGTTAAACCAAACTCATTATTTATTGACATTGATCCTAAGAACTTCTGATTTTCTAAATGAAGAGTTTGAAGGTGAGAAGGAGGATCAGCTAAAACCATTAAGGTTATGATCTTAAAGCAGTCGTGTACATGCTTTAATCAAATTTATCCAATTTTACCCACCTTGTGAGGTCCCAATTTGATTTGAAGAGGTTAAATATAAACTATTTCAACTGAGTTAGATTTTCTGTGTGAAAAAAATGCAGAAAATCTAATCAACTCTTCCAACATCACCAAAATGTTGTACTCACGGTCTTGGTTCTGTTAACTTTTCTCTTGAGTATTCAATTTTACTTTGCTCAATGTTTTCTAGTTGTATTGGTTTAATTCATATTTTGTTGTGTTTTCTAGATATATTTGAGTACTTAGGTTTTTCTTTGTTGTCCTCTATTGCCCTCTTGAGTTGGTCTGCTTTTTCCTTGCTCCTTTCTAGAAGCCTCTGTTCACACCTGCTCCCAATCAGCTTTACCTAGGCCATTCGACAGCCTTCATTTTAGTCCTCTTGTCTTTTGGTCAATCATAGAGGAACATTTTGTTGTACAGAGCAGGATTCCTTTGTCCATTAATCAAGACAAAGTAGTCCAAAATCATGATATTGGTGGGTAAAAATGGGGAGTGGCAGCCTAGTGGTTAAGGCATAGAATTTGGAATCCTGAGGTTCTGGGTTCGTGCCCCACTCCCTCAGACTGCTACTCTGGGTCTGAGCAAGACCCTTAACCCCACACTGCCCCCTGTGTGCCCCACGATGGCAGCCCACTGCTCCATAAGGGGATGGGTTAAATGGCTTTGTTACTTTTAAGCCAAGAAGCCCTGGATTACCTACTCCCATAAAATGACATTTCTGTCCACAAACATTTGCTAAATGTCAGAGTGTTTGTTTTTTTTGACAAATTCAGGATACGAATTTAGGTCAAATTTAGTCACTGGTAGTTTTTCTCTAGAAAACTCTAATGGATGCAATTTCTCTTCAGTCTCTATTGTTATTGAATCATAAGCCCCATTTACTCTACCCTCTAAAAACCGATCAGTGCCGGTACGGAACGAGCTTGGATCAGCCAAGCTTGGTTCCTTACGACCATTGACACACCACGCTAGCACGGTTCCTCACCTCCTAGCGACAATCTAGTTTACTACTGCTCTCTAGAGGTAACCAAGCAAATCAAAATGGCGGTGCCTTAAATTTCAGGAAGTTATGTTTTATTATCATTGTGATATTTCGTTGTTTGCGGGGAGTCAGGCGCAGAAGGCAACCTTCTGTGAATTTACTTGACAGACTCGGCTTTTGGGAAGAGGACTCGACAAACAAGTCTAATCAGGGCTTGAAGACGCAGGAAACAATGACAATCGTTGAGGTTCATCACACTGCTAAGCAGAATTATCACTGGAAATAGTCTGGCACGGTACGGAAGCTTGTATTTATATGAACGTCTTAAATTTCTTGATTACGGAGACTGTAAGGAGATGACGTGGTCTGCTCATGCGCTCTTTAACTTTAACTGAAAACTGAGCCAGAACTGAACCACGCTGAGCCCTACTGTTGAACTAGTACCAGTTAAGCGCAGTTCGGTTGTGTTTAGGCATGGTCCGGTTCAGTTGTGTGCACCATTTACACTCAATAGTCATCCCAGTTAACGTGCTCGGATCGATCGCTGCACGGTTTCAAAAACGTAGTGTAAATAGGGCTATAAATGCTGATTTTAATGCAGCAGCAAGTTCTGCAGGGTTTTTAGTAGGGTACTTTTAGGTTCTCCTTAAACATCAGAAACTCCTGCGTACTTTCTTATCAGACAGATTCTATTAAGTCATTTCTTGATTCTACGTGGCTTCTCAACTAAATTTAACTTTCTAAAAATCTAGAGAATGATAGCTCAATTTATTTTCCATCAGTCTTGTAATTTGAACAGGCTAAATGTTATTTACCTGTTGGATTTAAATAATCATCTACATACCAATCTTAGAAGACAGCATTAGCCAGCAGTCTTCTTCAGCTCTGCTAAAGTATTAACACCTCTTTAGCTCATGCAGGGATACGTGCATCAACACACACATGCACATACATGCAAATAACCTTTTTCTTCCTGCTCCACAGTTGGAAGAGAAAACAAAAGAAAATGGAGCGTTGAAAACAGTTAGCCCAATCAAGGGCAACAGAAGGTAATTAGAAGGAAAGGGTCTGAGAAGCCAAAAGCTGCTCGGTTATTGGGAAATGTGCCAGTGGAGTATGCTGCTGAATAGGCTGAATTCAATCGGCTGATTGTGCTTGTTTTTAAAGGTGTATGAGGCATGAAACGACATCCATGAGTTTCTGAATGCAACACAATTTGGGGATTTTCACATTTCCAAGAGATCTCATCAACACAACAAGGCAAAGTGAGGGCTTCACGTTACTCTACACCATTCATTACCCAACTGGTGGAAACGAGTCACAGGTGCAATGTTCTATTTTCCTGACCATAGCTGCTTTTCTTCATTATGGTTACAAAGCTTGATATAAAGAACAGGTGCTGAACTCCAATCGTGAAGGCAAGTGTTTTGTATCTTGAAGTTCTGGGTAGAGATTCACCTTTCAGCAACCAGACTTATAATAGCCCCTTAAAAGTCTGGGTAGCATTCCCATATGCATCTACCCTGGTAAATGCACTTCTTTGGGGGTTTTCTTTCCTGAGGCTTTGGTCCCACTACAAGTTCTGTACTGAATCAGTGCTTTCTTCCACCAGCAGTAACTGATGTAGGTGAGTTGACAGATGTTTTCTTGTCTTAAGTTATCGCAAAATAGTTTTAAAGATGTTTTTAAGCAAGAAAGTACACCTTATTACTATATCTGTGCAGTTAATTTATCAAGAAATAGCCTACTTTTATATCAATGTCGAAGATGTAAAGACCAGTGTCCTCTGCTCTCTAAGCCGGGGTGTGAAGTGGGATTTCCAGCTACACAGCCCAAATTACTCAGTCGGTCATTAGTCATCAATTATCTTTACTCAAAAAGTTGATTTCTTTTAGGAAAAGATGTTCCTAAAAACTACATCTGTGTGTTCAGTTTATCAAGGTTATGATCATATCTTAAAATCAGATTGCATAAGGTGGGAGAGTACCACTGACAGGCCATTCTAGTTTCTAGGTTAGTTAAACTAACCAGGCAGCAGTAACAGTGGGAATCCCAAGAGAGCTGTCAAATCCAAGCTAGGGGCTCAGGGGTTTCCAGCTGAAACTTAATTTAAAAACTGTTCATGAGGTAGTTTGTGAAAACTGCAAGTGCCAGAGTATAAAATGTTACATGTTTCACCACAAAGGTGTTTGACATTTTAGATTAATATCTGACTTATAAATTGCTTTGTCAGTTTAAGGCAACCTTACAATGTACTAAACCTAATTTAGTACAGTGTAACGGGTTATATACATTGGATTGCTGTTGGCTTGTGGATAGTTCCATCCCAAACTC
Source organism: Cyprinodon diabolis (assembly GCA_030533445.1). Taxonomy (NCBI): domain Eukaryota; kingdom Metazoa; phylum Chordata; class Actinopteri; order Cyprinodontiformes; family Cyprinodontidae; genus Cyprinodon; species Cyprinodon diabolis. The sequence continues at coordinate 13,496,713 of CM060072.1, read as the reverse complement.
CAGTGTCTTCAACTTCCACTTGATATAAATAATGCTTCTGAATATAAAGTAAAGATATAAATTTCTTGTACATGTGGACTAACTATGGTAAGTTTGACTAAAATGTATTTTGCTCTTGCTGGAGATATCTGAAATTTAGCTGGTTGTTATAGAAAAAGTAAAAACAGTTAATCGTTTTATTAGTTATATTAAATTGATCATACATTTAAACGGGGAGTCTGGCCAGATGAAGGCTGATAAAAAATAAAAATAAAAGTCATCTTTTCATATCTTAGGCATTTAGTTAGAAATGGTACGTACTGGAGAACCAGATGTGTTTTCTCATTACTGCCACCCACTGGAATGAAGATGTAGTGCAGTTTCTCTAAGGCTGAATGCCCTGGCTAATGGAAAAGCTTTCCAATGAAGGACTATGGATCCCTATTACTCTGGTAAACTGGTCTCACCTCAGGGATCCATAAGGCACAGCTGACATGGACCCACTTGGTTCCACTGCGAGTGGGTTTCAGAGCCCCCCCTCTCTTGGGACACAGCAGACACTTTGGCTGAACCCCCAAAGCGCAGGTCCGACACAGCCAGTTTCCCTGTGGTACCTTCAAGATGCCGTAGCAAGCCTGCAACACAGAGAGACCACAGCTAAGTTTGGAAAACAAATGTGCAAACAGAATCAATTTATAACTTCTGTGATGACTTATTGTGTGTAATTATAACCTTTAGTTGTAATTACAGTTCAATCAATTTGGAGGTAGAAAGCAACACCTTATACAGCTGCTTATTGTTGCTGCAAAGTGTAAAAGGATTTGTTTTACAGTCACAAAATACAATACAGGGGTCCTACACAAAGTTGAAGGCACCCTTTCGCATTCTAGTTCTAACTTTCAAAGATGGTAGTCCCTTTTAGTACCATTTTAAAAATAGAGATATGGCATATATTTGTATGGAAGGAAGGAAGGAAGGAAGGAAGGAAGGAAGGAAGGAAACCTACATATGCAAAAAGTAAAGGAAAAACAATAATATTGAATAAGTTGAACAGTTTTTCACATTATAATGAGATTAAAGGTGTAAAAAGTCACAAGTGACACAAATTGACCTATTTCTTTGATAGAACTTGAAATGTTGACCGGGAAGAGATGAAACTCCAGGATCATTACTGTTCAGATGTCAATTATTGAAAGTTCATGTAGATGCCAAGTCGTGCTAAAACATTGGTAAAAAAGCAAACCTTGCTGTTCTTTTGGCAGCAATATTGCCACGTAGATCTTAGTTTGTACTATTCTCAACAAAAAACAAAACAAAAAAAAAGACAAAAAAAAGCAGAAAATGATAATGCTGAAGGTGAGCTTTGGTGCCCCCCTTGGCTCAGAAATTAATGAAAACACTGTCATGTAAAAAAACCAACAACAAAAAAACAAAACAATGAAAAGCTACCCTCAGTATCTCACAAGCTCAATATGTCAAGTACTCTGTGTGAGAATTTTGAGGTAATGTGCAATAAACCCCATTGATTTTCCTTCATAGTACCTCAGGAAAGTAAGCATATCTAACAACTTTGTAAATATGTTGCCATCTCGTCATGTGAAATCACTGAAGACAAAACCTGTTACAAAGCAGTCAGTGTAGAGTTTGTAAATCGTACATTTTAGGGCAATCTTTCAACAGGCTAGGTTATTTTTAAGTAGAGTAGCAATCCTCTTTTAAAATTTTAGAGAGGTCTTGAACTTCAGTGGCCTTTATGAGGGGGGCATTAAAACGATAATACAAAATTTTACCCATCTGTGGCCCAAGATTTTAATTCTAAGTCACATTAAACCAGGAAGAGAAAATTGCTAAATTGAGCAAGATTTTGACATTTTCACTCGAGGGTGTACTGTAGTTGGTTTGGGTGATGGCTGTGTGTTGACCTATTTTGAGGGCAGAGCAGATTTACAGTTACATAAGCTGTAAATGGACCATTTGAAGATGTAACAATGTGTCTTCATTAGTGCTGACATAAAGAGATGTAATGAAATATCTAAAAAAAAATCTAATTACTGCAGAAAGACAGTTTTTCAAACTAACCTGATGAACGCAGACATTGCACTTGTCACAGAAGACCATCTCGTTGCCGTCCTCTCCCTCTGGCGAGCGGCACACATCGCACACCACATCTTCATCGTACTCAATGCCGAGACCCTCCTCCGTCTCTATGGCCTGCTGCATCTTTTCCTGGCACACGCTCTCCAGCTCGACCAAAACACACTCCATCGTCAGCTCGTCCAACTCCGGTAGGGCTATCGGTGAGACAATGTAACATTGAAAATGTTGGAAGACGGAAACCAACAAAGAGAAAAGAGCAGAGTGAAACAGGAAGCTATTAAAACCAGACAACTCCTTTTTTTTTTTTTTTAAGCGTTTTCTGTTGTTGTTTGGAATGACAAGTAGGATTTCTCATTCTTCTATGAACAATGTTGCTCTCTCAGATAAGATAATCTTGTTCCTTGCAGCTTGAATTTCCTAAGCAGGAATAACGCTATTCAGTGAAGCAGAAATATTTTGCTGCACTTTTCACTGACTTATCAAATACCCTTAAACAAAAGACCTTGATTATACAGAAATTATTTTTTTTTATTAAAAAAACAGAATTTTTTTTTTGTTTTTTCTACTGGTCTACACCACAACGGAATGCAAGTTTGTCATGTCTCTATTGTCATGTACATATGAAAAACCTAATTCCTCTGTACGGACGAACCAATGCAGTTTCATTTTTACAGTGATGACAAAATAATTGAACTCTCTGCAATAGGCCAGCTTCTTACTCAGCTGCAGGTGGCCTCTAATAGTTAACAGGAGTTTCCAAAGGGGGTTTGGAATTTGAGGGCTTTGGATAAACTGTGTACAACCCCCAATAGTAATTGAAGATATCCACAAATGTTGCTTACCAGGTTAATCAGTTAAGGCAGATGGAAACTCTAAAATCATTACTGAGGTAATTTTACAATCAATTTTAAAACAGAAAATTCTAAACATTGTATACAACAACTGATATTTCCTATTAAACACTCTTTTTTTTCTCCAAACATCCAGTACCTGGGTTTAAAATAAGATTGGGATCAAAATACTGTTTTCTACGCAAAAAAATTCTTTCTCAGGTAGAGGTGGACAACTTTTCTGGCAGTTAAACTACTACTGTCAAGTTTTTCTTACAAGTTTTTATTAATTTTTTTATTTTTTTTATTACAAGAGCACAATAACAGCAAACTAACCATATGAAACCCCAAAGCGGTAAGACAATTTACAGATTTTACTAAGTTATTTTTGACTTCATCACTCTGTCCCACACTTCAATTGGAAATGCACACAGATTTCCTCTGCTTGTTCATCTCATCAGGTCATTGTGTTGTCTTTGGACTTCAGGAGACATGAGTGGGAAAGTAAGTCATGTTCCTGTTGGAGGTAACTCTTTGACTGAGTGGAGAAATTATGCATGTCTTATGCAAATACATGCTTTAAGACAAATATCACAAAATCTGCAGACAAAAAAAGAAATCCTTTGTTGCCCACAGCTCTGTTTACCATGCGAGTTCGTGTCGACAACATTTGTATAGCTGCTAAATTTGCATCTCAAAGTAGTCCCTTGCTCCAAGGCTGTTTAACAGATGATGAAATTGGATCTAAGCAGTATGAGCTCTTGACCTAATAATAAATAAAAAGGATATGAGCAAAGTAAACAGTCTGATTTCCAGGACAGAAGAGACACTGAATAATATTATTACCTCTAACTACAGCGGAAGTATGCTGATTAAACAGACTGAGGAACCAAGAATTGCAGTAAAGGATTTTTGAGTGATCTATGGAGAAGCTCATATTAACTGCAGCAAGACTAAAAAAAGTGCCTCAATTACCAATAGAATAGAAACAAATGGAATCTGTGATGGAATCTGGTTTGTTTGCTCCCAGTATTTAGAGTCTGGGTAAATCAGTCGTTCCATTGTCATTTGAAAAAGCTATTAATTTGATCAGCAGGTGGGATGGTTATTTAACCCCCCCTACCTTGGTCCTCAGAGTTCCAGCTGCTGCAGAGGGCTGAGGCCTGACCGGCATGTTAGGGGCTTTGGGGGCTGGGGTGCCAGAGAACAGGTTGATGCAGGCCACCAGGAAGAAAGGGTCCCAGGTTTTGACCGGACAAGTGGTCTAACCGCGTGGTAAGGGCTCAGTACCCTACTTTTCACTCTGTGCCATTGATGCTTGGGGGCTGTGGCTCATGTGTATCGCTGATGACCTACCTCTGCGCCAGGCGCACGGCCGCCCTGTGGTGATGCCTTGAGTATTTCTGCCTGGGGCGGCTGCGGCCTTCCAGAGCCAGGGTCCACTTGTCCTTTGCTGCTTTTAGGTGTTGTGTATTGCAGGTCCTCTACTGTTCTCACCACTCTTACAACTGTGCACCTCCAAATGACAAACTCGCTCATGTACACCCATGCAACACAAACACACTTATTTCTACACCTTAAGACAGCCACGCAATCCATGATGTAAGTTCAAATGGACAAAGGTTACTATTATAGCCTTCGTAATTGCCTTCGTGGACCAAGTCTGGGTTTAATAAAGGCAATAATGCAATTAAGATACCGTCTTGAGATCTACTTTTTTTCAAGGCATCCAGCTTTTTTACATGGTATGCAGCATCAGGACATGTATGGAAAAAGAAAAAATTCACTTTAGAAGTTGTATATTTCAGTAGGACCCTCCTATGTATGGAATGCATGCAGATCAGTGTTGCATTTAGAGGGTAGGTCTCCTCAGAGTCCCACAAGCAGCATTGAAGGAAAAGGTGTATGGCTGTGGATTATTTATTGATTTATCTGAAGGATTCAACACTCAGTTTGGAGGTTTTTTTAAGTGCAGCAGAGCATCCGGTGTCTCCATCTATTATTTACATCCGTCAATCTCTTCCCACCCTAAAAATAAATAAATAAAATGTACTCTTTCTTGAGCATCTTTTTATTAGCAGGGTTCGTATGCAGCCTGAGCTGCAGTTTCTCATATCCCGTGCTGGAAATGTTCATTCATGACTTTACTCAGAGATATAAGGCTCACTTCACAGAGGACTAAGCAGTAAATAGGAACAGCAACACTTCTCGAGTCCAGTGTCATCTCATAATCATGGGTAAGGTTTTGCTGCTTTCGATGGATCACAGACATGCTCAAGTTTACCTAAGGTGGGAGAGTTTTTAGGTTAATGTAATCATAATTTCTGTTTTTATAACACTTTAGTGTATGAAAATGATAAACTGTTCAAAAGAATAAAAGAAACATTTTTAAATCAGACTAATGTGAAGTCAATTAAACTGCAATATTGATCCAAATAGTTTAGCAGCATTGGTAATCCATGTCAGCTGTGTTGGTGTTAATAAAATTCACAAGAGCTGGGATCACTATTATTAGCATGAGGCGATACTTGGACTCTTCAGAGGCTGCACGGGCAGTCAATCCATTAGGTAACATCTCCACAAGGTTTCTTCATAATTCAGTACAGTCAAGAGGATGGAAGAGAGTTTAGGAAAGTCAGTCTCAGACAGATGAACAAGGTCTTTAACCCACTGGATGGACCAGTATCCATACCTTTGTGAGGTGAGGGACATGATGAGTTCTACCAGAGCCCTACAAATTACATTCAGTGAGCCTCTGGATTGCCAAGTCTCTGACTAAATTAGAAACAGACTTCATCAATTGGACTGAAAAAGCTCTCTTCTTACTGCCTGGCAACATGGAGCTCAACTGGAATTTGGAGAAGAATTAAGAAATTGGCATCTTAACACTGGCACCACATTCTTTTCCCAGTATCGAGCAGGTTTATTCTGAGCTCATGTGGCAGAGGTGAAAAGGTCTGGAGAAGCTGACTGGATCATCCTGGGTCATTGTTGGTCTGGGGAGGCAGATCCATTAAGACCTGTACAGTATAAGCAATGGCACCATTAGACCCATCAGGGTTTAACCATTAGCCCCATCAGGGTTTAACCATTAGCCCCATGGTTAGACCCTTCATTGGTGCAATGAGTATGGGTTCCTCCTAGGGCTGGACGATATAGAAAAAAAGCTTATCGATAAAAAAAAATGCATATTGATCGATATCGATAATTATTGAAAAGATTTGAAACCATATTTTATGTGCAGCTCTGCCTGGACTTTTTATGATATTGCTAAATGATTTAATTTTAGTAAAGAACACAAACACAGACTTCCAATTAAATATTTATTTAACCAACTTTTTTTAACCATAACAGAATTGTTTTAAAGAAAAATAACTTAAGAGACCTGAGTTATGTTATTAAATACTGACAGAGAATAAACTAAAGTGACCAGAAAAGTGACCAAAAATAAATATAACAAATAAATAAATAGAATACCCTATTTGGGTGGGAATAGTACTCCACCAGCTTGTGGTAATTAAAGATTGTAGGACTAGGCTACCATGTAAACTCCACTCAACAAAAACACAAACAAAAATAAACTCAGCCTTTAGCCTAGCATTTCTATGGGGTATTTTTTCTCACCCCTATTCTTCTAGAGATGCTGCTGACACCTTGTTATGGTTCAGCTTAGTTTCCTGCTTTAACCTGAGTTATTACTTTGAAGTTGCTGGCCCCTCAGCAACTTTTTTTTTTCCGAAATTCCGGAAGATTCCTCGGAGGAGAGCCGCGTCGGGGCCTACACAGCTCGTACTCCTGCGGGTGTGAGGGGCTGAGATGATAAAAAAAAAAAGTTGGTTGTGTTATCAGACTTTGTTTTCACTGGTTCCCTACACATTTTACAGATGACTGTGGTTTGTTTTTTGTCCGATTTGCCGTAACTAGGGCTGGGTATTATTTTCGGTTCCGGTACCAATACCGATACCTTCACTTCGATACCGGTTCCTGAACGATACTTTTTTCGATACCAGTTTTATAAAATCAATTCGAAGAAAAAGAAAATTACACAACATAAAAAAGTACAAATCTTGAATTTTATTTTAAGCTCTGATTTTTCCATTTACATTTTTCCTCTTACATAAAAAAAAAATGTCAGTGTCTAATATTCACTGTTACATTGTGAGGACCTTTTTACTTCGCAGTTTTCGTTTAGAAAAAATACCATGTCTGACAAACAAACCCGTTGAATGGGATCCTATTGACAGCGCACCGCTGGTATGTGGGGGTCTGAGCGGCTCCGACAGAAATATTGGAAGGCAGGATGAACTGACTGCACTGATTAAGTTTTCAGGTGGATTTTCCCACTTAAAAACATAATAAAACTACTTTATTCCCACTGATCACAGCAAATATAGATGCAAGGCAGAGAAAGGATAGAGTAGCTCCGCCCAACGCGCGTCAGAGCCACTTTTCGACCGCGCAGCCAGAGCAGCAAAGCTGCTTCAGCCGCGCGTCAGAAGCTGGTACAAGCAGCAAAAAGGAAGCAGCGGACGTGATTTTGCTGCTCCTGCTGCGTCCAGTTTGAAAGCAGCATGATTCACTCCGCTCTGGCTTTGCACTGCCCACGGGCTGCTGAGAGGAGGATGGTCGCGCTGGCTGCGGTCCGCTCTTCTTGCAGTCAAACACCGCGCAACTTTCTGCTCTTAAATTGTTTCTGTGCAGGATGTATTGCATTGCGCACTATTGGCATCAGTCTTAATAAAGTGAAGCCGCACTTTTGACCTGGGGGGCATTTTAAAGGGGTTCCATGACGCTCGCAACCAGTTCACAACAGATACACATGAACCCTGGCTGTAGGCGTGACCACCTGTGTATTTTTCCTGGATGACGCAATCACGTTAAGTGTTACAGCCAATCACCGAAACTTGGTACCGAAAGACGAGGCATGTTTCGATACTCTGTAGAACCGAAGCATTTCGGTCGGTACCATAAAAGAACCGAAGTTCGGTACCCAGCCCTAGCCGTAACCGAAATACTGCCAAACTGGCGAACTACAAAAACCCTTCTTTGGAACAATTTCCTCTGCCTCTCCTTGCTGCGACATCTTCATGTGCTCTGTGTTGTGGTTTGAGAGGGCGGCGCTTTGTGACGGCTTGCCTGGGTCCGCGATTGCGATTGGTCAGGAGGAAGTAGTGACTAGCATAAACCTAAATGATTGGCTACAATGAGAAGGAAGGAAAACTGCGTTTCTTTATCAAACTTTTATCGAACCTCTTTTTTTCTATTGCTCCACACGTCTATCGATCGATATATATCGTTATTGAATTATCGCCCAGCCCTAGTTCCTCCTTATCCATGACAATGCCAAGCTTTTTGTAGCTAGAGTATGCAGGCAGTACCTACAAGAATTGACTTCATTGAGTAGCCTCCATGCTCCCTTGCCCTAAATCCAACAGACTATCTTTGTGATGTCTTCTTCGGTGCCATCTGATGCCACGAGGTTGCATCTCAGACTATCCAGGCATGCAAACCAGCATGGGGACCACACAAATGAAAGAGTACCATTTTGAGAAGCTAAAATTGACATTTTCAGCAGCCGTTTGTCCCTAACACATCGTCCATTCCAAATCAGTCTGGATGTCCAGTAAGATTGTTTTTATGTCATATGTCATTTTTTTTTTACATTATTTAAAATCCATCTTAGTTAATGTAGAGCACCAACACCAACGCTAAACTTCTGACTCTCTATAAAGTGCCAAAGTACCTATAGAACACAACTGTATAAAGAAAGAATGGGCCTCATGCAACAACATCTTCTTATTGTCATACGACTGTTCTACTTTTTCTCCTGCCGTATACCAAAATGACACATCAGATTCAACTGACATTCTTATCTTCAATAAATGACTGTAAATAATTCTCATAAAGGTGATGCAGTTCAGCTGTGCGTGAGTGAGCACACATTGATGAGAACTGCTAATCTGCATAATTATCGCCCTGATAATGCAATATAAAGCTACATATACAGTAAGTGGGAGTGCTACGACTTCCCAAGCTTGTCAGAAGGGGCTCATTCATAGAAATGGTTTTGAAGACGTAGAAGGAAAACTTTACGAGTTCGAAGATCAAGGATCTGATGACTGAAAGCCGAGCAACAGAACTAAAAGCTAAGGGGTGGGAGTTAAATCACAAGTGCTGAAAATAAGGTGGTTGCCGTCTTACAGAATTAAAACTAAAATTAAGAATATAAAATATAAAGAGAGAAATTATTTGATCTGACTAGTGAAACTAGTGATAGTGACTAGAGGTACAACATACTGATGTAAATACTTAAAGGTATAGTGGAGGAAGTTCTATTTCCGGGTGGATCACCAAAATAAGTGGTCCTCCTAAATTTCTATCATTCTGGTGATTTTTATTTATGTAAGGCCGTCCTACGTGCTCGTCCTCATTTTCGCTTACCGGTGGTGAGCCTGACATAGTGAAAAAAATTACAAATCTTCTTTTGGAAAGTAAGCTTGTATGAGCAAACAGCAATTTTTAGACAGAGTGTGCATGAGGAGAAATGGGCTTGTGCATGATCTCACACGCGTTTAATAGGCGGTCCCTCTCTTTTTAATTAAAGAGGGCATCAAGCAATGTGACTAAACATTCTTCAAAATCTCCTTTTAAAAAAAGCACATCTGTAAGGTACATCTCTGGACCAAATCTGTCATCCCTTCATCGCTCTCTCCAGCTCTCTCATTAAATGCATTAACATAAAAATGTTAACGGCTAAACTCTAATTTGACGAATGCAGACAGACTCAAACAAAAAGTTCTACATTTTATGCAATAACAAAGCGAAGGTGCTGCGATGGAGTGAAATAAAGTGTCACAGTGATTCTCAACTTTCTATTTTCTGTTCCCGATGTTATTTATATAGTAGGTTGATCTCTGACTGTTCTTTCTTTTGACAAACTGACAACAAATCAAACCAGTGATTGTCCCCTGGATACCGACATGCCAGCTGCAGTGGCCTATTGTTCTGTCATCAGTAAATAAAAATGCAATTTATAATTGCAGAGTTGCATAATATATAATGATAAAGCCTGATCAAATGAACAATTGCTTCTAAGTAACACAAAAGAGGTACTTTAGTGAAAGACTAGGTTTGGATAACAGTTGACTCATTGAGCATGACTCAGATTAGAAATAGGGGGAAAATGGTGAGTGCTTCATTTTCTCCTAAATCACTCGTATGAATAATTTAAGAAAGAATTTGTTCGTACGAATGGTTCTTGCATGAGGCCCATTGTCTCTTTGTCTCTGTCTATGAGGAGTTAGATTTTTCAGCTGTTTACTGGAATTGAGAATTAAAAAGTCAAAACTCTGTGACTGCTGTTAATTGCATAGCTGTCTCTGAAGCAGCCGAGTAAGAGGAAGTAGAGTTAGATATTAACCTGCTGTGACATTTACATCATGAACTGAACACACTGTACGGCAGGAAGTAACAGAAAACCTAAACAGTGTCTTGTGGTTAGGTGTGTGTGTGTGTAGTGTCTATGTTGTGGACTTTGTGTGCACTTCAAGCACATTTTCTGTCTTTACATTCTCACTGTGATTCTTTGTAAAATGACAAGGGCTTGCAATTGCAGATTTACATTCAGCTTCGTCTTATGTTTTCAGTGTTAACCTAGAAAAAAACACATTTATTTCTATTTCAACATCAGCATTCAGGAAGAGAAGGAGGATGTGGACCAGAAATAAGGCTTGGATGCCCAGTGGGGGATTCATAAACACAATTACACTTCCTTATCTGCAAGGGGCTGATCTGATATGGAATATAAAATGGTAGAGATGCTTAGCGTTGTGTGTCATCAAGAGGTCAAATAAAAAGTGCAGCAAAATATGTGAGATGAGGGGGACGACAGAAAACAGCAGATAATATAGGAAAGGAGGTGAAAATCAAGTAAAAGGAGACAGGATGAAGTTCAACTATAATTCATTCAGTTAAATATAACATTTTTGCATCTAATAAGAATACCATCAAAACATTTTTTTTAGGTTATTTTATTCAAAAGGGAAACTAATATTATGCAGATTTACTACACAAGAGGATAAGGATAGTACTGTAAATCAGCATATTAATAGAAAGTTAAGGGGAGGGAAAAACATGAACTGCAGATTGCACAAGCAGCAGGGATAACTGCAGCATCAACAGGGTTATGGAGCAAAGCTGATTTAAGGGTTTCAGGAGATTGACTAAGAACAGACCACAGCTGGTATCAGTAGTTCAAGAGCCACCAAAAAATTAGCTTTGACACTTTACTTGTACTTAAACCAAGACAAAAACCAGAGGCATCTCATTTTCACTGGCAAGTAGACTGGCCTGAGCTGAACCCTATAGGTAATCTATTGGGTGCTGTCAAGAAAATGAGACAGAAGACCCAACAATGGAGATGACCTATCAAACCATGCTGGATTTCAATTTCCCCTGAGCAGACGACAGTAGAACCACAGGCTGATTAGCCTAATGCCGTTCTGGAATAATGCAATCATGTAAAAGGAGCCACAAGATGTGACTGTATTTACAGTACTGTAAAGGCAGACAGTAAAGCTTAAAAATCCTCAGTTTCCCAGTGAAACTGAAATTAAGGCTTATGTTTTCTGTAATAATTACAAAAATATGTGAAACACTGGAATTACATCATTATGTGTAATTTGTCCAGATAATGTACAAGTTTCCCTTTTGAAGTAATTTATTGTAAAAAGCTTATATTTTTCATGCACTATGTCAGTGTTTCTCAGTCCTGCATCTCACATACTGTCCTACTGCCCTGCATATTTTACATTTACATTCCAATGAATGGTTAATCATTCATTAATATAAGTCAGGTGTGGCACCAAGAGGGCTCCTACAATATGCAAAGCATTGATAATTGAAAAGCAGGTTTGAGAACTACTGCATTCTTGCATTCTGTCATAGAGCTACAGCTATAAGCTCTCTGTAAACAAGTTTACAGCTTTCTCACTTTGATATCTCAGACAACAAAGTCTTGGGTTCGTCTAGGACTTTGTATCAGTTGTAAAATGTAGGATTAATTCATAAATTTTAGGATTGGAGCTTATGCCAGACAGGCAAAATATAAACAGGGATTGAATATAATTACAGTGAAAACCTTAACAGGGTTCCTACAAAATCTAGAACTTCAGAAGCTATTTTTTATCAGGATGTTTTTAGAGAATTCTGCACATTTCTATACAAATCCAGCAGACTAAAAAGGGAGGATAGAGAAACTTTACCTCTTTTGTTACATCTGGACTAACTTAGATCCGCTTATTTTCTAAATCTATAAATATTAGTCCTGTCAGGGTACGTATCCTAAACTGAAAGTGAATTATTTGATGTACATTTTTTTTAGGATTTATATTTAAACTTTGTAAAATATTCAAGAAATAAACATTTTAGCAGTTTTTTTTGTTCTGTTTTTGGTGTTTTAGACATTTTAGGAAGCACATATTCAGGTCAAAGTGTATTTAAAGGTTTCTAGTGACCAAAATTCTCTATATAACTTTTCTTTATATTGTAGCATGAATTTAGTTGATACTAAAAAACAAGAACACTGATGGGTAACATGTTAAAGAATAGGTGGGATGTCGCAAATCATAGGTAAAGCATGTTGAATTGAAATAATTTTGAATACCCCATGTTTGTTAAAGGATTTTCTTCTTAAAGACTTTGTTAGGAAAAGAGGTTTGAAAAGGTTGTTTTTTTCTGTAGTTTTCCAGACCTGGAAAAGCAAAACGGATATATTTCCAGATGCCTTTGTTTGCTGGATTAAACCAAAGCTAAACATGTGATGTAATAGTACTTTATTATTATCCTCAGCTGATCATTTGGTTTAAAGTGAGCGCTCACCCATCTGCCTGAACTCCTGGTTAACTAGCTGCAGCCAGGCAACATCCAGGTCATCCAGGTCGTAGCAGCTGTGGAGCTGGGAGCGAGGAGGCTGTGCGTCTCCCTCGTTCAGCTGACCGTCGATGGTCACACCACCTGTTGACTCTGCCGGCGACCTGAAACAAGAACAAGAGACGCTTTACATGTGGGCAGTTTATACAACGGCACACGGTGAATTAAGCCATTAGGTATTACCAGAGCAAAGTATTTCAGAATCAACTTGAATTTATCAATTTTGGTTTGTTGCTTTTATAATTAGCTTTGTTTATCCTCAGTTGTTACGAAAGAAATTATAGGTCACAATGCGTCATTTTAGAGGCATTGTGATGTTTTTTCTCCTTTACTGAAATAAAAATCAGGTTTTGAAAGGACAATGAACCTACATTATAAAACCACAGTATTGGGTCTTAATTTAGCCAAATTAAGAATAGAGCTGTTTTTAATAAATAAATCCAAATTATCCGTGAGAGTCATAAACCAGGCATTAGGCACGGTATCAAATAAATGTTACAGAATTATGTGATGCTACACATTAACTGAGTATAAATGATCATGCTCTGGATCACTAAGAAAATATCTGGATTCATGTTTATTTCTTCATTTTTTTTTTTTTTCTGGCTTCCCCAAGTTCTTCTGTACTGTAGAGTAAAGATTTATCTTTTTAGGCTTTTTAATTTGATCATTATATTTGGAGAATAAATACAGAGTTTTGTTAAGTTAGGACGTTTCAAATAAGTTGGCTGCAACATGCAGCAGACAAAAAAACATTTTTGGTTCATATGTTAAGATGAGGTTTGGGGTTAAAAAATTAAACCAGATCATCAGTTTACACAAATTTCCATTTTTCTTTTCACCCAATCCCAGTTGTTCTTTTCATGCCTCCCTTCCCATTTGCAATTCTCCACAATATTCAGTTCCTCCCTTTCTTCCCATTTCCATTCATTTCCTCCTATATACTCTTCTTTCCCTTCTATCTTTTCTCCTTCTGACCTTTTAATTTTTCAGTATCATTCTAACCTTTGTTGTTTTCTTAATGTTCCTTTTCCATCCAGGAAATATCTTCATGCATCTCTAGCTTTTCAGTTTGTTCCCTTGTTCCTTTCCAAGGTTTCCTCCCTTGGTGTGTTTCCTTTAACTGTTTCATTATTGGCTTCAAGTTTTTGCTCTATTTATTCCACAGCTCTCTCCTGTTGAATTTATCTATGTCTTGCATTTCTTTACTTTTGGTCATTTTTCATTTTAATCCTTTTAATATGCTTGAATCCTTCCTATTCTCTCACTTCATCCCATACTTTTTTTCTGCTAACATTGCCTACTCCTTTAGCTTATCCTTTTTTCTCTACCTTTCACTTTCTTTTATTCTCTCCTCAGGACCATAATGAGACCATTTCCTCTTTCTAAGTCTTTCATTTTTTCTTCTGTCCTGTTGCTTACTTCATCCTCACGTGGTTAAGATGTTTAATAATTCAGGTTTTTCTGAAGTATGATCTTCTGGAGCTACAGTACCTGTGCATAAACTTAACATATGGGTTTTAATCTTAAAAAGCCTTATTGATCTTTGCACTACTTTTATGTCAACATGAATTATAAGGAAGTCTCATTACTGGCCAGAAAATCTTAAACAAGGTTAAACAAATTCATAAAAAATAACATGTTTTAAAAACAATGAGGAATCAAGCCGTGATAGAGAGGCAGTGACTGGAAGCCCCTCTATGCGGTGTCTAGTCTCCTAAGTTTATGGTGTGATTGTCTATTTAAAAAATGAGGTCAAGACCTCTATTCAACTAACTTGGAACCAATAAAAACTGAAACACACTCATATGTGCACATTCAAAGGCTTACTCATTTACTCATTTGGACAGTGGAACAGAAAAGCTTAAAATCAGGTGACTGCGTGTAGGACACCACGCCAAGAATAACCCGTACTCAAACATAAACCACACCCCTTTACTTCCCCTCATCATCTAGCAAAACTGGAGCCTTTGTTTGACAAAAAAGCACATCAGTGATCATAACCACAAACAACCTTGATCTCCCATTTAGCTCCTGCCTTCATCATCTCATTATCATCGCCCTTACCATCATCCCTCTCAGCATCCTTCACCTCAAGCAGCATGTTAAGCATTTTCACCTCAATCATAATAATCAGCACTGCTGCTATCACTAAAGAGAAACAATCTTAGTCCTCACTCGGGTCACATTTTGCGGGCAGAATAAAATCTAATTTTAAATAAGAATTCAAAACGGTCTGGCACAAAATCCAAAAGAAAGCAGTGGTAAAAAAAAAGAAAAATTGCTTCAGTTTATATACAGATGTCAAATTTGTTTCTTAACAAAAATAAGAGAAAATGATCCACAGATATTTCACTTTTATGAACTTTAGACAAACCCTCATCTTTCCTTTATATTTCTATATGTTTACATCTAGATAGTCTACCAGGGATCCTTGCATTTCATGTTCAAATCGATGCCACCATCCCCTAGTAATTGCCCATCAGTGATGGGCAGCATTTCGACTGCAGGCAATGCATCCATTACTTTAATAAAAAAGCACAGATCTGATCAATCTTTTGTCTGCAAATGGACGATTTTGACCATAACACTTAAATCAGTGAGATAATGTGTAATGATTAATTAATCTAGCCCTGTTATACATGTATGTGGGGACCACGTGGATTGAAAATAGAAGCCTATTCTGACGCTGCATTGGGACTGGAATGTAATATCTGACAAACAGGCCTGGGTCAAGTGGTCAGGAAGAAAATGAGAGAAAATAGACCCAGACGTTTACATAATAAGGCTGAATGGATTTCCTACTGGGGACAGTGTTTCTGTTATGCAACCTTGAAAGGAACAAGAAATACATTAGAGTGTTGTTCAGCTGCCTTTTTAACAGACAATACTGCTGCCAGATTAAACACTTTGTGCTGCAAGATAAATGCAGTGAAAAGCACACCCTGTCCATTGTCCCCCCTGTCTTTCAATGATGTAAAGTAACTCAAATGTAGGTTTCATTTGTTCTTAAGAATCATGATTTAGTATACAAAGTTCTGTTTGTTGTTTGATGTCTACTCAAAATAAAAGGAATACTCAAATAACACAGTCTAGATCTGAATGAATGAAATATTGTCATTGAATACTTTGTTCTGTACAAAGTTGAATGTGATGACAACAAAAACATCAATGGAACTCAAATGGAGGCCTGGATTTGGAGTCAAACACAAAATTAAAGTGTAAAAACAGACAACAGGCTGATCCTACTTTGATGTAAAGTCCTTAAAACGGGTCAAAATGAAGCTTAGTGTTGTATATGGCCTCATGTAATTGTTAGACCTTCCTACAAAGCCTGGACGTGCTCCTGATGAGGTGGTGGATGGTCTCCTGAGGGATCTCTGAACAGACCTGGACCAAGGCATCTGCCCATTTCTGGACAGTCTGTGGTGCAATGTGACCTTGGTGGTTGAGTCGAGACATGATGTCCCAGATGTGCTCAATCAGATTCAGGTCTGGGAAACATTGGCCAGTCCATAGCTTCAATTCCCTCATCTTGCAGGAACTCGAGGCACATGAGGTCTAGCATTCTCCTGCATTAGGAGGAACCCAGGGCCATCCACACCAGCCTCTCACAAGCGGTCTGCGGGTATCATCTCAGTACCCAATGGCAGTGATGCTTCCTCTGGTGAGGACATAGAGAAATGCAGCCCCACATAATTACTGACCCACTGCAGAACCGGTCAGCTAAAGGCTGCTGTAGGCAGCAGATTGCTCTCCACAGAGTCTCCGGACTCTGCCATGTCTGTCACATGGGCTCAGTGTTAACCTGCTTTCATCTATGAAGAGTATCGGCGCTAGTGGGCAAATTTGCCAATCCTGGTGTTCTCTGGCAAATGCCAAACGTCCTGCATGATGTTGGGCTGTAAGCACAACCCTTCCTCATCTGTGGACATCGGGCTCACATACTATCCTCATGGAGTCGATTAGAATCCATGGCCTGCTGTAGGTCATTTTGCAGGGCTCTGGCAGTTCCCCTCCTGTTCCTCCTCACACAAAGGTGGGGGTAGCGGTACTGCTGCTGGGTTGTTTCCCTCCTTCATGTCTCCTGGTGTACTTGCCTTCTTGCAACAATTTACATTGCTGTGCCCACCTGGATGAGCTGCACTACCTGAGCCCCTTGTGTGGGTTTTAGAGTCCCTCTCAGGCTACTGCGAGTGTGAAAGCACCACCAACATTTAAAAATGAGCAAGAAAGCGAAGGTACTAAGAAATGGGCTGTTGTCTACACCTGCAGTTACTCCTTTATTGAGTGTGTTTGCTAATTGTCAATCATTTCCACCTGTTGTCTATTCCTTTTCTGAAAGATGGACGTGAAATTTATTGTCAATCAGTATTACTAAAAATGACTTGCAGAGTTTTTTTTTGTTTTGTTGCATTTAATCTGTAACCCACATGGTCTAGTTAAAACAGACCTAAAACAGTGGTTCATTAAAAATCAGGCAGTAGCAAAACAAATATGACATTCTTTTTCTAGAGTGGGTCATGCCAGTGAAGCCAACCTGGATACTGAAGGACGACAGAAAAACAGTACCCAAATTAAGTTACTATTTGCTGGCTGTATAACTACGTGCAGAGTATCAGTGTACCAAAAGCAGGATAATAGGATGGGATCTTAGTGCAGCACATTTAATGTAAAGACCAGGGAAAACCAAACAAGAGTGTGAAGACCATTGGAAATGTCTTGCAGGCAACATGAAGTAGTAAATACCAAAGCAGCAACAGAAACCCAGCATTGCCATAAGGCTGTGTTGCTCCATAATGTTTTTTTTGTGAACAGGATGGCAAAAGAGAATAGAAATCTACTTTTGGTATCACTAACATATGAATATTTCGCTTTTCTATCAGCATTGTCAGAGTCTTGGTTTTTTAGTTCCTATTTTTTCTTGGTTTTCCATTTGTTGTCCTCTGCTGCCCTCTTGTGTCCTCTTTCCCTAGCTCTGTTTTCTGCTCTGCCCTCACCTGTTTTCAATCCCCTCGTTAGCCCTCTCTTTGTTTCTGTCCCGTTTAAAAAGCCTCCCTCTTCAGTTCCTGTTGGCTGGATCCTCGTCTAACGACTGTCTGCCTTTCTCGTCTCTCCCTGGTTCCAAGAGTTTTGGTTTTCCCCTGATGTCTCCTTGGTTCTGGTTAGTTGTTGTTTTGTTGGATTTTTTGATTCCTGCCTCAGTTCCTGTAAACCTAATTAAACCCACTTAAATTCACCTCTGCCAACTTGCCTCTGCATTTGGGTCCTCAAACCAACACCTCAAATCCTGACAAGCATAATACAAGACCAATACTGCCTTTGAAAAGAATCCTTGGTTTCTGCCTAACACTGTTTGGGCCAGGTTAAAATATGAAATTTCTTAATGTTACTGATCCTTGACTGGATCCCTGGACCTGGAAGTAGTTTGAATGCTCCCTCTTTGATGACAGAACTGACCAGTATTGTTTTATTTTATCTGCATTAATTGGATGGTTATTATGAAAAACTAGGTTTTTCATATTCAGCTTAAAAACAGTCATATTAACGTCTAATATTAATGTCAGCTCATCCCATTCGGTAAGAAGTGAGTGAATGCAGTCAGTGTATAATGGTTCCTCCTCCAATTGGGATCAAGTATCCTGCAGTCACATGCAAAGTATCCACAGACACTTGGTCATGTTACATAACAGAGGTAAACAAAAGCATGAAGTGCATAAAGTCTCCCATTGTCCAGCTTTAACATAAGCACAAAGGCAGGGATATAATGAGGATTCGTCCGTCAATACCAGAGACATTTACAGCCTCTCTGTTATGCTGCAAATAGATTCTCTGACTTATTGTAGTCTTTCTGCCAAGCGAAGGATTGTTTTTGATAGGGACTTTAGATTAGGAGCAATGGATGATTTGCTTATTCAGGGTTGACATTTGGATGATAGTTCCTTTTTTCTTTTTCAGGAACCCCTCCAATAAAGTCCAATATCTTAAAACCAACGTACTTTTTTAAATGTCTGCATGGTTTGTAAGTTTTTAAACTTTGGTTTAAAGACTTCCATTCATTTGGTTAAGATGATGATAAAATAAGTCATTTTTGCTTTTACGTGAAGCAGAACTAGTTAAACGTAAGAAAGCAGAAAACATGGAAATGTTCAAACTCTCCCCCTGGAGTCATAACAATAGGACAGCTAATTTAGCTTTGATCTTTATAGTTTGTGTCATAAAATATTCAGGAGGAACTGCACACTCCGGGGCTCCAATTCCTTAAACAATGGAACCTAAACAAGGCTCCTCTATAACCTAACAGCCCCTCAAGCGAAAGGATTGCTGCTTTGCCTCAATGGAGCAAAGGAGCGGGAGCTGGTACATCTATCAGCTGGAAAGTTATGACCACAGACAAGTGGAGAGTTCACAGAGAACAGGCTGAAACACCTCTGAACAGGATGTTAGATCAGGTTCCAGGTTTAAAGGAACCACTTAAAAAAAACAAAAAACTCTATTGCTTTCTTTTAAAAATATGTCCCGTTCAAATAATTTTAGATCCAAAAATAGTCTCCCATTAAGTTATTTTTACAATATGAATTTGTATTTAATAAGGTAATGTGAAATGCTATTGTTTATGTTTTATTATAAACATTTTCTGGGTACTAAAAATGTCTAAATTATGTTTTATTATAAATCCAGCAATGCATTATAACAATTGCATGAGTGTGGAATAATATTGAGATGTTCTAAAATAATGAGAGGACATGAAAAAAGCTGGCAAAACTTTCGATAAGTACTTATTCTTTAATATTTTCTTTTCAAGGAGAAATATGTTCTAATTCTATTAAAAAAGATGGAACACAGGACTAGTTATGGCTATCCTTGGATTAAATCAACTTAACCCTGATTCATCATGTCTTAGATCCTACTTCAGGTATTTGATAAATCTATGAAGACAAATTTAAGGCACAAATTATTGCATTACATATTTTTTTTATAGCCAATGCTTGTTCTCAGTAATAAAACAAATTGTTTTAAATGTTTGAAAAAAGCAGCCATCAGAAGGGCAACGGAAGCATTCACAGTTTCTGAAAGTCCAGACAATTTTTGAATAATATCCTTTGTGAAGAAGAGAATTAGGACATTGGTTTAATAAGAATAGAAGAAATAGAGTAACAAAAAACGGAAACAGAGAAATGCTAAATTAACTAAAGTTGATTAGATAAAAAAATAACAATGCAACAAAAGCATGAAAGCTCTCACACCTCATATAAAATAGGTCTACGAGAAAGTTTTCCTCTCTTTTCACGCTGCCATATGCTTCTTGCAAATCTGTTAATCTCACTCCCCCCTTTTTCATAAAAACACCAATAATAATCTTTTCACAAGGCGCAGTGAAATATAGTGTTTACATAAGACATTTCCAGCGTGGCCGGACTGACAGCAGCAGAGCTGAGCTCTCTGTCTGAAAGTGTGCCCACACAGGTATCGTCTAGTTTAAAAAGACATCAACTCCTGACAGATCGCTCACCAGAGCAGGAAGTCCTTCGAAACCATGCTGGAAACATATATGAGGCCAAAAAATAAAAAATAAAAATTAAGGAAAGAGGAGCACTGCCATAGAGAGTAGGGGAATATAAAGACTCAAACAACCAAGACAAATATGACACACTAAAAAAATTATCTATTTTACAATTCAATAATCAAATTAATTGTTGAAATTCAGCTGAGACATAATTACAGGCTCTGAACTAGCAGGGATTACTCTGTTATGCTGATGATAGTATGATATACTTCAATTAGAATGAGACAGTTTTAAAAGTAAGTATGTTGCAAAAATTTAACAGTCTCAAAAGTCTCAATCAGCCACAATCGGATTAAATTTTAGAGCTGCAGCAGCACAGCAATTTTTTTTATGTTTGTAATAATCTGGTTCACAGCTTCTGATTTAACAATACAAATTTTACAGCTTTTTTCATCTTTAGATGTTACATGGGGGCACCATGGATAGAGTCCAATCTGCTAAACACATGAAAACTATTCATCTACTCGCAAACAGCAGATTTTGAGTCATGCATGTTTGTGGACTGTGGGAGAAAACCAGAGCACCCAGTAAAAATCCACAAACGCACTAAGAGAGCATGCACACTCGACACAAAAAAACTCCCAGACCACTATTTGCATTTTAACCAACATTCTTGCTGTGAGGCAACAGTGCTTAATTCTACTACATTATGCTACACTAACCTGTTAAAGAAATCCAGATCAGATTTTATTTAAATGTATTGCACAAATTCCCAAAGTAAAAAACATTTTTTTACAGGGATTACAAAATTATATAATTATCCAACCATGCTACTTTGAGAGATCAGTTAGATCTACTGGTTGGATAGACACATTTCTGTGAAGCATTTAATTAAATTTTCATTTGATTATAATGTTCCCCTCCTGTATTTACAAATTTTCTGGGTCAACATGAAAAAATAAATAGTTTCTGCAACATCACCATAATATTTTTCTCAACCAAACATAAAGATCATCAACACATATTAGGGTGAAAGTAAATGGCTCAATATAAAGTCTATGGCTCAGTCTCATTCCCCTCACTTGGCTCTGAGAACGCTCTGGTTAGTTCCCTCCATAGTGAAGTGCCCTCATTGAGGTAAGTGCAAATGAAGATTTTCTCCCCAAGAAATGGGACACCGCTAGTTGCAAAATTACACCCTAGCAGAGTAGATGGCGGTAATGTATTACCAGTACACTTCAGTGACGTGTTCACCTATGACATGCGTAAACACAACGTGAGACACAACCTTCGGTGATTTTGTTCCGAGCTTTCATACATGTTTGGAAGTGTGTTTGGAAAAAAATTATTCATTATTTTTGGTGTTTGTTATTGGTTGTAATTGCTTGATTTGTCCCAATTTGCTTGTGATAGGAGAGAAAATGTTCCTTCTTTCTGTGAAGGAATCACTAGATTTGAGAGTTTCTATAGTCCAGTTTACTTAATTTCATTGGTCTTTGAGTGCATCTGTCTGTGGCATTTCTGTGAGGCGTTGCAGGAGGGTCAGGGTCTATTGGGTAGCTGCCTCCATTATCATCTGGCTTTCCGAAGTACTGCCAGAAGATGGGGCACCCCTCAATTTTAGTCCGTTCACTGGGACCGGTGCTGAAACTCTATTTAGGCACAAAAAAAGACTATCCCAACACTATTAGGTCAACATTTGATGTTTAAAACCTGATCAAATGGTTTTTGGTCTTTTTTATTACATGCATATGCCCCTGTAAATGTTTGGTTCTTTCTCATTATTTGTTCTATTTAGTTAATTTATCTTAGACTAAAATATTTAGTTTGCAGAAAAATACCAAATATTTCTATTTTATTTATTTAAACAAAGATTCAAGATGAGGCAAAACTAGTGTTATCAATGGAATGTAATATTTTCAGAGAAAGATTAATGCCTTTAACCAGTCTCTAGATTCACTGTAAGTCTGAGGAAAGAATCCTCAACTTCCTTTTTTTTATGTTCACCCCATTTTGAGTTACCACACAAAACCTCAGTGTGATCAAAATAGGGCTTACAAGGGCTTATTAGTTCTTAAAAGCTCATTCACTGTCATGTTTCAGGGTCCAATTCTGTTTCAGATTTATTTATTTATTCATTTTTTATTTTTTAGAATCTCAGATTTCCTCAAGCAACCTCTTAATATAAGGTAGAATTCATCTTGGAACATTTGCAAGGTTAGCTGGAAAGGTTCCTTACTACCAAACCATGACGCCACCACCTCTATGCTTGACAGCTGGCAGTTGGATCTCTTCCTGGAATGCTCAATTCGATTTTTCCAAATCTTACCTCAGTATAGGAGAATAATAATATAGTAAAAGTGTAGTAGAATCCTTTCAGAAGTATTTTCTCTATGCTTCTTTCTGTAAAACTTTATTTTTTCCTCATGCTTTTCTTAGAAAGCAAAGACTTCTAATGGAAATCAAATTTGAGCAGTCTTTTTATTGTAAAGGCATGATTTTTGAGGTGAAAACTAGTAAACGAACTTAGTCTAGTTCCAGTTATGACAATTTAGCTTTAAATCTTAATTTTAGAGACTTCGCTTAATATCCTGCTGTCCGTTTTAAAGATAAACTTACTTAACCAGCCTAATACAGGCATGTCAGCAGTCATTTTAGGCAACTTCCATATACTTCAAATTAGTTAGGATTTTGATACTTCTCAATTCTTTACAGAGCTATTTTGTTCTTTCACTTTAACAATTCTCACATCAAAGTTATTGGCTGGGGTTAAATTTAGACAAATCTTCTTTAAGATTTTATTGTTCATATCATGTCCACCTGGTGTGATATTAGCCATTTTAGGGGGATTAATGGTTTCCTGTTTCAAATTTTTTTTTTCTATGGATTTTTTAGTTTTTGCTTTCTTTAAGTGCATCAAATTAGGTATAAATCCTCCCAATATTCATTTATAAAGCAAAGCACATTCAAAAAAAAATCTGTGACATCCTTACTTAGCTGGATATCAGATTTATTCAAAAACTGATATTTTAGAGATTTTGTAGGCTAAATTTCAAACCTGTTATAAAAGAAATGGGAAAAAAAAGTTTTAACCATTGGTCAAATAATGCCGATCAGCAAGAAAAAAAAAATAAATTTTTTTATCTGAAATAAAAATCTGTAACATATTGGATTTCCCCATCTAAAAGCAGAAAAACAACAAGATAAGGATGTCTTTCTGAATACACAATCAAGCCTCTTGTCCTGACGTTCGCCTCTTTTTTAAAATGCCAACAATCAGTTCTCTGTGTCCAAAATGGCTCTGAAATAATCTCTCATTCTTGAAATACCTCACTGTCACAGTACGGCTGAGAAAACCGACTATTCCCTTTTCTTCCCTGTAATCCCTCTTTTTCTTTGCCCAGCTTTCACACCAGACTATGTGTGAGTATAGATGTGTGTGAAAGTACGTGGCGGAGATGGAGAGGGAGCTGGTGTGTTTTGCCAACAGCCACTTGTCCTTGGCCAACCTCCACAAATCCCCCTTACTCTAAAGCAGTCCCATATAGTATCTGCATGCAGACAATTGGGTCAGCATCCACAAGCACTTTAAGAATGTGCGTTGAGTGAGCAAAAAAAAAAGGAAAATAAAGACATTCTCACTTGCAAGAGCAGAAAACACCAATCAACCCAGGAGTGATGGATTGCCCTTTGCAGTAATCCACACAAGAGTGGATCAGCAGGAGAGACGTCCTGCTCTCCTGTGGATAAGTTGTGCCAAGACATGAGATGCAGAAACAAGGTTTTTCTTTAATGATTTTACTGATGAAAGAAAAATCCACATTTTTCCCATTTTTCCAATGTTTCACTAACCATAAGAAAAACTACTGTTTCAACAAAACACAACATGCCATCAAAGCATCCCTTTGCTTGGAGAATTAGCCTGCAAGAACAAACGGACCACCGTTCTCAAACAAAGAGCCATTTCCTTTGGTCGCAAAGACCAACTTTAAATGATTTCACCTGAATATGTTAAGCTTACCATAAAAAACAGGGAAAAGAAGAAAATTCTAAATAAACAGAAAAAATACCACCAACAACAGACTTGACTGGAGATTTGGTTTGATTTTCATTTATAAGCAATGGACAGGTTGGTATAATTAATTGATGGCGAACTTTAGAGAGATTGTCACTTATGACGGCAATATAGGGCTGCAACTAACGATTATTTTAAAAATCAATGAATCGGCCGATTATTTTTTCGATTAATCGATGAATCGGACAAAAAATATTTTTTATATTAACCTCTTTATTCCAAAATAAACATTTTAGACAGAACAAACAAGCACACAAGTAGAGGTTGCTCATTAACTGTACTGGTGCAATATGAAAAATAAATGTTTGTGTTAAAACTACGCAACCTTACATGAGAAATGTAGCTGTACATCCACAAAATATAAGGTACTTTGTTTCATAAAGTGCAAAAAAAGACATTTTTGTTTTTAAAAGCCCCTAAGGGGCTCAAACAATAGGCCCCCCCATTTCAACAAATTAGGTTTTTTTTAGACTAGAAGAGTTCTGCCTTTTAAGACAGGAAAGTATAGCAGTTAAAGTTGCATAGAGATAAAAATAGCCCTGTGATTCAAATTATAAATTGTATTTGGAATAAAAATGAGAGAACTAGGGGTGGTAAAAAACACATCCTCCAAAGACAGATATTTACATGGGAATGTGGCATATAATTAATTGACATATTACTGATCTTGCTGGATTTTATTCTGCTTTACTTCCATAAATTGCAGGATCTTCTTTATTTTATCTTTGCCAGAAGATTTAAATTTTAAAAGCCTTGCCCTCATACTTTGCAAGTTAATTTATTTACAAAAGGCTATTTTAATTATTGTGATCAATTTGCGCCGTCAATCCCGGCGCATGCGCGCTTCATTTGCAGTCTGGACGCTGAGGGTAAACATCCTGCGGCTCTGACTGCAGCGCTGAGAGTGACTCCTGTGGGAGAACGGGGTTGGGATGGGGGAGGCGCCTCACGGCAGCAGCTGCCGCTGGAGGACAAGATTAGGAACGATACATGCTTTCACGTAACAGTCTCCAAAAATAGTCGCTGGAAGGCTTTGAAAAGTCGCTAAATATAGCAACAAAGTCACTGAGTTGGCAACACTGCAGCTGCAGCGCTGGCTCGCTCTGCCGTAATTTTTTTTCTTCCCCCATTTCAGTCAAGTGGATGTGATGACGACGGCGGCGGATGACGCATTAATCGCGCGACACAACTAATCCATGATGAAATTCGTTGCCAACGCTTTTAAAAGTCGATTTTTATCGATTTTATCGATTCGTTGTTGCAGCCCTACGGCAATATGAAACTTTGAAATATAATATTATACGATTCCTGAAATGCAAACTTGCCTTACTTTCCCAAAACTAAAATTTTCAAGCCAATTTTAGTTTTGGTTTAGTTTTAGCTTGAAAATTCCATGATTATTTGATCAAAGCTAAGGCACTGGGTAAAAACGATTTAGTATTAATAAGAAGTGGGGACACACTGGGGTCTGACTTGTCATTTTGTTTTTGAGACATTTGCTATCTGTGACTGCAAACACAGTTAAGGTTGAATCATGGGGAAAGAAAAATCCAAATCAACAACAAAAATCTTGGTTAAGCTAAAAGATTTATATCTAGGGGATTATCTTCATAGGCTCATTACAAGCAGCTCCTTTATTTTTCTTTTTTACTACATTAACAGTCAAATGAGTTGATAACAAACATGGATTTTTTTTGGGTTCACTGATGTCAAAAGCAGTTTGGCTGTTAAAGACGAGACGCCTGAGTAAATGTGGAAATAATTATAAGGCTCTAAACATGACATGGAAACTTCTTCCTGACGGACCGGGTAAAAAAAAGAAAAAAAGAAAAAAGAAAATACAGTTTCCATCCAAATTCTTAACTTCGAAGCTGGTCGCTTGTTTGCTTTTTCCTTCAACCACACATCATTTGTGTGTCCTCAGCGCTGTCACAGTCACATAAAACACAGTGATAACACAATAAGAGAAATAAGACTGAAAGGCTGGAAACACAAACACCTTCTCCTGGTGAGCCACAGCATATTCACATAGAAAGGAGACCAACATTGCCAAACACAAGGCAATGCATTTACACCCACAATACACATACAATCTGGTTATCCTTGGAAGAAGTGAGTCACCTTCGTGTCAGTGAAATCAATCAGTGCTCCCGAGTGCACAAACATGATCTAAACAGTGACATTTAAAAGATGACTCACCTCTGGGTTTCTTTAATAGCAATCAGAGTGTACTGTATGCCTCACACAGACATGTAAACAGAAATCAGGCAAACTGGTCTTTACTGTTATATAACTACAATCCCAATCAGGACTTCTTACATAACTAAAAGTCTTTTAAAGGAGCATAGTCATGTTATGTGATAATTTTATAAATTTATATACTACTGGTTGGTATTATATACAAATAGTTTGGTTGCGTACAAAGTTTTTCTGAAAAACTGGGTCCTACCTGCTTAGTTGTGTGTTTTATCCTTTGTTTGTGTGCTATTCGGTAATAAGTCCTTTGTGTATATTTATAATAACATCCAAATCTAGAAGATGGAAAGGGCAATGTAGCTACAGGGGGGAAGAAGCATTTTTGAATGGGTTTCCTTTGCATCAGTTCCAACGAAAAGTTTTTAGTTTAATAATTTTCAATTATCCATCCATCCATTTTCAAACACGCTTATCCCAAATGGGGTCACGAGGGGTGCTGGTGCCTATCTCCAGCTGTCAATGGGCGAGAGGCGGGGTACACCCTGGACAGTTGCCAGTCCATCGCAGGGCAACACACAAACAACCATTCACACACACACACTCACACCTAAGGGGACTTTAGAGAAGCAAATTAACCTAACAGTCAGGTTTTTGGACTGTGGGAGGAAGCCAGAGTACCGGGAGAGAACCCACGCATGCTCAGGGAGAACATGCAAACTCCATGCAGAAAGACCACAGGCCAGGAATCGAACCCAGAACCTTCTTGCTGCAAGGCAGCAGTGCTACCCACTGTGCCTCTGAGCAGCAATGAAATATTTCTTACTTTGAAAGGAGGCTGTGGGGAGGATCCTCTAGAACTTGGACTTGCTGCAGATCGGTCTATTTAATCAATATTAGTGAGTAAATAAAAAATAAAATAAAAAATATATATATAAAACACTTTACCATGAAGCATTGAAGCACAGTCAAGCTCTATCATATAGTTCCATTCTACTGCCAGCAGATGGCGCATATGTCTGTTTATGTCTGCTCATTACTCCTAGGGCTGGAATTCTATTTAGGCTAATAGTTTTGGTCTTTCGTGTAAATGTTTGTATAATAGCATAACATGACTATGCTCCTTTACAGACTACCAGGAACTACCTCTAGTGCATTAAAACCAGACTAACAACCTAAAAGAGGGAAGGATTAGGAAAGGGTTCCCACCCATATTTTAAGTCATATCTCCATCCTTTCTAAATATTAATAGTTGCTGTTCTGTGCTTTTTAATCAACAAAGTAGAAATCCCAACACTCATGGATGTATTTATACAGACGTAAAGCTTTAAATATGGAACCTATGATAAACGGAGAAGGAATAGAATAGATAGATGGAAGGACAAAGTCAGATGGATGGATGAATGGATGGACAGAGCGCATGTCTGAGTTGCATATTCAGGAATTACAACCTTTAGTTATTTTTTCAGCTTTGTCGTTATGTTTAAATGCTAAATCCTTTTCAAAGGTGAAAGGACTGCCTCTCTTACAGGTAAGGTGCTCACTTCTGGACAAATCTTGGTCATAGTCATTCCAGAAAAGTAAAAAATAATCCACTGGACTTTGTTTCCAAGTTTGAAGATGTTCAATTTAAAACTGAATTGAAAAGGCTTCCTGGATGGGAAGTGAAATGTAATCAAACTTGGAAACAAAGTCCAGTGGATTGTTTTTTAACTTTTTTGGAATTAAGTATTTGATGACATTTCATTTCTTTAAGATGGCCCATTAGGCACCTAAGAGTTTAAACATACCACACCAAATATTATGAATGTCATTAATCATTTATTAGGTTCATTGTCTTTTTTAAAACCACCGCCAGATTTTCTTCCTAATAATGGCAATATGAAAGTTTGTTATTTAAAGTGGTAAATGGACCTAAATGTACCCAGAAGTATAGTTTTAGAATATAACAACCGCCTTTTAAACGATGCAGGATACAGATACGGTTCAGTTATTTCCCTCATCTCTTCCTTTATCATCTTTTACTATCAAGCACTTCTACACAAATCTAAAAAGCACAGGTAGCGGAGAGTGATTTGCCATCTCTAATGGAGAAATATTTTGATTTCAAAAGGAGCCCAGGGCTGCTAATTGCTCGGGTATGGCGTTTAAAGGTGTTTAAGGAGCTTTGATGCCTGCATCTCTTGGCTTCTTTAATGAACAAGTCATATTCCTAATTGAATGGAGCTCAGATTTACATCGGCTATGGCTGCTGCTTGCATTTAACCATCCCTAATCAGCTTGAATGCTGTACTCTGCTTTACAGGTATAGTGTAGAAGGTGTATCAATTCCCACAGCTGACATTAAATCAAGGCAGCAGTGTTGGTGACTTGACAAACTAACAATGGGTAATAATTCCCCATGAAGCTGAGGCGATAAACCGGTACCTCCCTACAGATTTGCCCGTTAACATTAATAATCACTGGATGCAGCATTTGATTCACAACTCTAATTACAGATGCTTCCTGGAGCTAGGTCAAATGTTTCCATACAATGATCACCATGAATGCTATCAAGTACATGGATTAGTTTAAACATTTTCCATTTGGGGGGGGGGGCAAATATACAACTTACAACTCCGACTACTTTTTAAACAGGAATTAGGTGCATGATGAGTTTATTGTTAAATATATATATATCGTACAGAGTCAAATACATCAATTCACCATCACAGTTTTATTTAGTTTTATAGAGACATCCTTTTAATCATCAATAAATATTTTACATACTTCTGCCCGGCATTTGGGAACTTGAAAGGGTAGGCAAGGTTAAAAAATATGTTGTTTTTTTGGCAGTTGACACAGGTTTTTTTAGCATAGTCTTCTGACTTTCAGTTGTGTTAAGTCGGAACTACACTAGAAGCTGTAAAATTAGCTTAAATAATCTAATCTGAAACCGGTTTGATTTGACCTTCAGATCGCTGTCCCGCTGTAGCAACCAAGCAACCTTTTAACAGATTTTATCCATGTGTTAAAATATTGGGTTTAAAATAACAAAGACACAACATAACAAAGCAAGGCATAAACATTAGGGGTGGAACGGTTCACAAAATCCACTGTTTGGTTCGGTTCACGGTTTCGTGGTCAAGGTTTTTGGTTTGGTTCGGTATATGTTTATTGTTACACCGAAAAATAAAAAAATTAATAAAAATTATAAAAATTAATGAAAAAAATGTTTTAATGAAATTAATGAAAAAAATCCCCAAAAATTAATGAATTGTAATTATTTTTAATGATTCGCGGAAACCATGGATCATTTCCGCGTGTTTTGCTGCTTTGAATTTAATCATCTCGTGCATGCCCTCTACGATCTACAAGGAACTCAGAGCGGAGCGGACGGGAGCCACAGCGGAGGCTGTAGGCTTTGCTTTGTGCAGGCGGTCTGGAGCGCAGCGGAGCGCTGATGGAGCATGTGGGATTTCGGGGTTAGCATGACATGTTGGTCATGTTGCTGTTAGTATAAACCAAACGTGTTGCACAATGCTTGCACACTGTTGCACTTTTATCCACAACTTTCTTCCCGCCGTCATCGTAGGTCACTCTAAATGCAAAGCGGCCCCATACAGCAGACCTATAAAGTGCTGCTGGCGCATCTTCCGACTCCTGTTCTTTCCCACTCGCCATACCCACACAATTCTCCACAACAACTGATTTTTTTCTGCTACACCCGGCTAAGCTGCTTCGCTTCTTCTTCTTCTTGTTTACTACTGGTGGTTGGCTTTGGTCGCAGTACCGCCACCTTCTGCTCTGGAGTGTAAACGCTTCTCCTATGAGAAAATGGAGCAGCGCATGAACCGAACGCAACACACACGAACCGAACCGAGACAGTCGAACCGAACGGTTCGGACAGTTTTCATAAACCGTTCCATCCCTAATAAACTTATCATTATAAACTTGCATTTTGAATACAACCGTCACCGTCCACACAGATAAAGATGTGCTGAAAAGGCACAAGAAGTGCCTGCTCCAAAGGCAAGTTTGAAATTTCAACTTCTGGAAAAAAAGTTTTATGGCTTGATATGAATGAAAATAAATAAATCCACAATGAGCCATTTCTTTAGAATGACAAGAAGTACATTTAGAGAGGTGAAGTTTTAAACCTCAGTATGCCACAATGATGGTCAAGCACGGTACAACCATTTTGATGACCAGTTTCCACAGCAGGTGTACTGGTCCATTCCACCATGGGGACAAAATAATGTTGAATGAAGACCACAAATAAATTCTCTACAAATCAACCGGCACGGCAACATACCGGTAGATTGGAGCAGCTTCTTCATAGAAAGACTTTTACACACAGTTTGTGAAAAGCAGAGCTACTGCTGATCATTCATTCCTGCTGCAACCAGACTGTACAATGCAACGCTTCAATGGCAATAACTTGTGCAATGTATAATGTGCAATTACTATTTGACACCCAGTGCAATAACTATTTATATATAAATACCCATGTAAATACCCTGTGCAATAACCCTGTATAATGATCCTACTATAAAAAAAAATACAATAAAGCTGTCATATGTGGGTGCACTGTATATACTGTATATGTATCCCATGCACCTTTTTCTTCCTTTGGCACATTCTTTTTTTTGACTATTTGAGCAGATGTAAGGAGCTAATTTCTCCACTGTGAGATCAATAAAGTCAGTCAATCAATCAATTAACATGACAATCAAGTATCCAAACTGATTTACTGTGGATGATATTTTAAGATTTTTATAGAAAAACCTCTGGTAATTTCAAAGTGTTGCATTCAAGAAAATAATCAAAACAGGAAAAAAAAAATCACCTCTAAATACATTTAAAACCCAAAGAAAATTTGTATTTTAACAAATTTTTCAAACTGGTTTTACATTAAAAGTTACAGGAATCTTATTCAGTGCAGTTTTTTTATATTTTATCCCAGAATTGTTTTATTTCTTCTTCCCCTCATGCTGATCGATTTGTTCTAGATTACAAATTCATTACCTTGTGAATCACTACAGGGTTGACTTTTTAATTTACCTGCCAACTCATATGTGCCAATGGGGACTAGTTGTTAGCAAACATTAATGCATTCTACAGTGAGATGGCATTTTGCTCTGAGGATCTGTCTACGTGTTGCCATGGATATGATTTAGATTCATGAACACCTCTGCTCCAAATCACTGCAGGCTTCTGCACTTCGGGACAAGCGGCAACAGGAAACGCCTGAACAGAAACCCAAAGATGTATACCGTGCCCAGGAAAATGTGATGGAAGCAGTTCTAAATAGATACAAGCACAAGTACACACTGGAGCAGAAAGGCACCCATGCAACTTGGTGCTTCACCCTGTTTCTCTTTCTTCCCCTCTAGCTAAACTCACAGAGCTCCAACAGAAACAGAGAAGAAGAAAAAAGAAAAAACAGCCCAGCCTCCACCTTGCTGTCCTCAAAGGTTATTGTGGTGCAACACAAAAGAGGCAAAGCTCACAACAAGAGGCAAAAAGATGCAAGAGGGAAAAAAGGGAGTTGGCTGTGGGATTAGCTGTGTGTTTGTGCTTGGAGCAGAGTTTGGGCAAACAAGTCAGGGAGAATGTTTTCATTCATATTTTCCTAAAGTTAGTTGGGAGGCAGAGGCACAATGAGCAGAAGGAGGCCAAAGTCCCGAGAGAAAGTAAAAAGGAAGAGAAAGTGCAGACAGGAGAAACCAGAGAGAAAAACTAAGAATTAGTTTCAATCTTTGACTCCTCCATTCCCTTGCACCTGTATGACATGTGGTTTTTCAAATCAGGCAAACGTTGAATAAGAAAACAAATTTTAAAGTTTGGTAGCATTTATTTTCATTACTTAGAATAGAGAAGGAGAGGCAATATGGTAGGATAGGTGGCTTCAAAGACTAATTAGACTGCTGGCGTTATTAATTTGTGCAGCTGGAAATATGACAACAGCAAGAAGGAGTTAATATTAGATGGTAGCTAGATTCATTAAAGTAAGTGCACTTGACTCAAAAGATAATAACTCCTACGTAAAAAAAAGGAGCTGATTAATTAAAAAAAATGCTTTGCACATTTCATTTTGTTGAGTGATAATAGCTGCTGATTGGACTAACTTCAAGCTTCAATTATTGTTAAGTACCAAAAAGAAAAGAAGTTTTTGTTTTTGGGTTAAACACAGAACTGATCCGACATGATCTCATAAGAAGAAGACGATGAGGGAGACCCTGATAGATGACAGATTAGACCACAGAGCCAGAGACATCAAACATTCCAGCAGTACGAAGGGACGTGTTATTGGCTATATCCTAGAATTAGAAATGCAATATCAATTAGTGCCTTTCCATTCCCCTTTATTTTTTTTGTACATAATATTTATCTCTCTAAGACCTTTCTAAGATCTCTAAGACCTAGCTGTACAGAACAGATGGATACTGCTTTAACAAATTAGGCCATGAAGAATTTTACTTAAAAATAATAGCTATAGTGTTATAAAAGGTGATCAGTTCCACAAGGGATGGATTGAATTTCTTTGATTAAAATATTGTAAAGACGAACTAAGGCAAAAAGCAAATTCCTCATATGTCTAAACTACTACATAGCAATAGAGCTTTTTCTTATTCTGATTTTAATGATGATTATTATTAATATGATCATTATAGGCAAACTACCTTGAGGCTGGTTTGTGCTTGCTTCCATATGTTTTATAATCAAATGAACAAATAGGGGGAAAAAATGAGGACCATAAGATCTTAATCAGAGACTCACAACTCTGCTTTTCTCCAAAACATTCGTTCACAGCTGCATATCTCAACATCTTAAACTTGGAAATTATGAATTTTTGCAATTTCCTCATGTTCAATCTAACCCCTCATTGCAGACTCACAAGAGTAAAATACTTCATTGCGAAGTGTGCGACCCAGAAGGCTATTTATCTGCAAAATACGACATGAAGATGATGTTTAGGCTTGTACCTCAAACCTGAAAGTATTCAATATTGCAGGTGCAAACTATTTCATCTAATGAAATACCACAGCTTTAATTAAACCTGTGCTGTGCCACAGTTGTTAGCTCTACACCTAAACCTCTGACCAACAGAACAGCCTTAAACTTTCAGCAGGTCAGTGCTTCACCTCAGCTTTTTATGCTCTGAGCATCCAGCTACAAAGAGATATCAACGAAATAGCAACCTCTTCTCAGACATGCCATTATGTATCGCTGGTCAGTTACTACACTTTAAATAGTACAGCTAGCAGGAGGCTTAGTTATATTAAACATCCAATTTTCATTTAATTGGAACTTTGAACTTGAAAATAAAACTAACTATTTGGCAGTGGTACTATTTTGAGTCAGGAGCTCTGCACAAGCTGCTAAAGCAATATCTTTTTTTGCTTCCAAGAAAAAAAGCAAACACAGGATCATTTACACAGTGGAATGTTTCATTTTTGTTACAGTCGGGCAGAACGTTACTTTAAAAGGTTTGTGTAAGACATTTAACTACCTCCTCTGCTGCATTCATTTTTAAAATTAGACAAAGAGTTGACCCTCTACTGTTACCTTCGCCACACATGGCAAAAACAATAATCCCTGTGGGAAAAATACCAAACAAATTCCAAATTGTTGTGTAAAGAGTAATGTGGACATCTTTGAGGTGAGCGTATTTTGGGAACTAAACACTTAACAAGACTCCTGCAGTCATCTTGTCCTCTAGGCATGGAAAAAGAATGCCACCCAAGTGCACCGCAGTGTTTCTCATGTTCTGTTTAGGAGGAAACACTAATACTTCTTTATATAAATGGTTACAAAACACTCAGAATCCACAAGACGTTCTGGCTGTGTGTGATTGTGTGTGCTGGGAACAGTTTGCTGATATACGCACACACACTGACAGATGAACATGCACACACAAACAAACTCGCACAGAAAAAATACAGACAAGTAAACACATGTTGACAGCAATAGTCTGCAGGCAAAGAGATATAATGAATGGAACAGATATACTTATGGGAAAAGTACTCATTGTCACAGCCTTATTTATTTAGAGATCTAGTTTAAAATACAAACCTAAATACAGTTCTGTTCCAGATCAATATGCAATCAAGTTTTTTTTATACACTGCAAAAACTTTTAGTCTTTCTTACTGAATAAAAAATAGCAGCGCTTATGTTAATTCCTGCTTTAAGAAAGTAACATCCTTTATAAGATTTAATATAACTTTAAGCTGGTCTACTCTTCATATTATTAAGAATAATTAGAGACAAATCTTATGTTTTAAGTTTGCAATTATAAGATTTTATAGCTAATAAACATTTTGAAAAGGAAGGGGAAAATACACTTTTTCAATGTAAAAAGTAGTGTAGGTCAAAATTAGCTATTTTAAAAGTATTTCAATTGTATAGCTGTTATTCCTTCTGGTTTTACTTAACCTAGATGATCATGGACTTAAACTAGAGAAGCTTAGAGGTGGATGAAGAGGGAGATAGTGAGCAGTTTACTCTATAGTAAGCTGTGATTTTCTTTTTTTGACATTTTTAATTTTTTCCTTGTGAGAGCATTACAATACAAAGGTAGTTACTTTCAGGGAACGCATAATGTTACTACCAGCACTCACAATTCATTTTTGTATGTATAAAATTACAAACAAAATATAAACAAAATATAAAAGTTACATCTGCAATTACATCTAACAACTTTGAACTAACAGGGAAAGACAGGTCTACCTGAAAAAGCAGGAGTAAATTATATACCAGGCAGTTTTTAAATAAAGTATGAGAGATACATTAATATATTAATCCTTAGACGCTACAGAGCATAGATTAAATAACAGGCGTTGCATGGTTATCCATTCCATAATTCTCTTTGTTCAAGACCAGTGTATTTAACCCACTTGGCCCACCAATTAGTGAATAAATTTTTCTGAGGGCGGAGGGAGAAGGTTATCCTTTCCATAAGGTAAATGTTACGATACTTGTCCACTCTTGTATTGTGGGTGGGTCGGGGAAGCTGTGATTTTCTAATACTACACTTTAGTGCCCGTGCTTGTTAGGATTAGTTAACAAGGGCAGACGAGTTTTATATGAGCTAGTTTTGGCAAACATATTAGAATTTTAGCTGTTTGTTAAATAAACATAATTTTAGAAGGGAAATAAGATTATTATATTGTGTCCCACTTCACTTCTTGCCGACAGGCAGGCTGTATTGGGGCTCATAAATTTACAAGTTAATGTCATTAAACACATTTTTAAAAGGCTCCAACTTCTGTATTTATTTGTAATCCTGTTTGGATGTTTTTAAAGCTGCAGCGTTTCTACTTAAACCTTGTTTAGTCCCTTGTGTGCAGCGGTGGAGGGAACTTTCCAGTTGCTTGTAAATACGACTGAAAGATGAATGAGTCTTAACAATGAATGAGATACTAAACATCTCCCATTAGCATGTGTGTTATCACTTTTAGCTGAATGCAGCCACTTGTTTTTATTTTTAAATGCTTATCTAGAAGTGAAATCTAATTAGCAAAATATACTAAATATAGATATATAGATTTCACAGGCAGAGGGGGAGAGTCAGGAGTGGAGCTACTTCATAAAGGATGTAACAGCTGTTGGATGCAGCAGCTGCAGAGTTAGTCAGGACTTCAGCACCAGCAAGGCAAAAAAACACCACAAATTTGAGGCAACATCTAAATCAGCACAACAAACATTAATTCTAGTCATAGTTTTATGCCGACAATTCTCAAATTAAAGTAGCTTATTTTAATTCTATAATTTCATTTTGAACTTTAGTTTTAGTTTTTTGTTTTTTCGTCTTGAGTTATATTTTTGTTTATTATAAGAATTTGAGTCAGATTGCATTTGGACAGTGCATATCCTTTGCATGTCCATGTTAATTTTTTTTAAATATTCTGGCCCATATAAATCGGATATCAGCTAATATATCGGATGTCATTTTTTTTAAAGCTCTGAATATTGATATCCACCTTAAAAATCCAGATTCAGTCGGGCTCTAATCAAGTCTGACACAAGAACAAAGCTTTTTAATTTATACATGCATCTCAAGAAACAATGAAATGTTATTATTTTGCCAATCTGATATCTTAACCATTTCTGATTAAATAATTATGTGGTCCAAATGCTATGTATAGGCATCTGTTTGTGTGACATGTTTAGATTACAGGTTCTACAGCAGGATGTACATTTTCGTTGCGGTAGATCACATCCACCCTCCTGCAGGTGCAGTGGTGGTCAGTTAGTATAAAGCACAATAAACACAGCGCAGCCTCTTAGGGATGCCTATTCCACCTGTCCTGCAGTAATTAGAACTCCACCTAGCAAAGATACACAACAGGTTTCTGAAAGGACTTCTTAGTTTATAAGCACATCAGAGCAGAGGCACAGAGAGTGGGCCGTCTATAAGTGAAAGCAAACTGAAGCTGTATATGCAGCTTAAGACGTGTTCCTCAGATGAGAGTGGTTGTACCGGTTCTTTATCAAAGTGGTGGACCGACTGTCTGACATACAGCTGAGAAAAGGTCTCACAGGCTACATATTTTCCTGTCTTTACCTGTAGTGCACCACATATTCTGTAACCAGAGCAGCATTATTTCTTGGACAGGAATTAATAGATTTTTTATCACAAAGAAAATAATATTAATAGATGTATTTAATAATATATTCACACTTTGGTTCTGACTGGGGGGCTGCGCAGTGATGCAGCCTTGCAGCAAGTAGGTTCTGGGTTCGATTTCTGGCCCAGGGTCTTTCTGCATGCATGTTTTTTCCTGTGCATGCATAGGTTCTCTCCGGGTTCTCCGGGTTCCTCCCACAGTCCAAAAAATTAGGTTAATTAGGTTAATTGGCTTCTTTAAATTCTCCTGAGGTATGATTACATGCATGAATGGTTGTTTGTCTTGTTTGTCTCTGTGTTGCCCTGCTGACCACCTCTCCCCCATTGACAGCTGAAGATAGGCACCAGCACCCCTCGCGACCCCAGCAGGGATGGATGGATGGATGGATGGATGGATGGATGGATGGATGGATGGATGGATGGATGGATGGATGGATTCAGTAGATTTTTTCTTTATATATGGCCATAAAGTATGTTGCCAATCCTTCCAAAAAACTGTATAAAATTTATCTCAATAATTTAGTGTAATGATTGCAGCACCAGATTAAATCTAGGCCAAAATAAACTGAAACAACTTTTTAGTTATAATCCAGGTAATCAAGATTTTAAATCAAAAACAGAGTTACTTTGTTCTCCTTCCACTCAACAAATGATTTGATCACCCAAAGAAGCAATATCCTGTTGTCCAGACAAACAGGAAATTGCTAAGAAACATATACAAAATAAATGCCTCCATTAAAAAGTTATGTGGGAATTTCCATATTTCATAATCTGACAAAACAAAACAAAAAAGGTTATACTTAATTTGATTTAAAAACTATAATTGAAGACTTTTACCCTACTTTGTACCCAGTGTACCACTGGAACTAATTAGCTAAGGTAAATGCTTTTCTCAGTGGCACTCCAGTTGTCTATCAACAATTTTTTATTTTTTTTGGTGATTTATAATTTATTTCAATCATACTTTTACCAGTAGATGGATAGCTATTCAAATCATTTAGAAACTACATCCACACTATTTTTTCAGCTAAAATGTCAAATGCAGATTTTTATTTGCTGATTTTTTAATTAAAACCTTGCATATATAGTCAGTTTGCAACAAACTAAAGCAGAAAGACAACAACACTTAAGTATACATTTATAGAATATCACACATGCATTCTGGCTGGATATTTAACCGCTGCTTTACCACTTAGGCATATATTAAATGCCCAAGCCAATTATGAAGTGGAAAATGACTGTGGAATGACTTCAATACCCACAGCAAAGTGATTAACACAAAATCAGAGGATGTTACCTTAGAGAATGAGAGTATGATTCAAATGCCAACTAGGGACTGAGCTATGTATCCACAATGATAAATGTATTTTAATAACACAAGATGAGGCTTTTACAGACAGGAAAAGTTTCCTGTCAAGAAGCACAACATTAAGAAAAAATATCATTGTGATACGGTTATCAAATATTGATACAAAGATATTACCGTAAATAAAATTTTCTTGACACGCTTTCTTCCAATAAATTCTAGCTACATATCTAAGCTCCAGCATGTTGATCACTGAAAAAAATATTTGTCTGACCATTAGGACAGTGAACATCAGTTAAGTACAAATCAGAATCAGCTTTGGCCATGTTTTTTTCTAAACACACAAGGAATTCAGGTTTCACTTTTCTTCCATGAGTAAAGAAATGTAATATCATATCAAATGTGAGGGAAAAATAAAGAGTTTTAAATGCGGAACAGCACAAATAAAATATTTTACATGAGATGTACAGCATAGCTTTTGGATTCAGCATGGCAAATATTGCTTACATTCAGAATTTCTTATATCAAACTACATAATAAATTCAAGTGGTCCATTCTAATACTGTTCACATTGATATTGCAACTGCAAATCAACTTAATGACTGCAGTGCTAATGATACTTGTGTATTACTAATCCCTTAATTTCCCCTTGTTCCAAAATCCATGCTGTTGAAATCAAATAGGGTGTGCTGGCAGCACAGTGATTCCATAATTGATAAAGTAGAGATGAATCTTCGTGAGCGCTCCCTCAACCTTCTTGTAAATTTATGTCCAAAAATCTGGCCATTGGTAGGAAACTATCCAATTATGCCAGGACCTTATGGATAACCTGAAAAGGTGGCTGCTTAAGGTGCAGGTTTCAGGTGTATGCAAATATTTTGAGTATGCGCATATTATTTTTGCATCAAATTCTTGTTTATTTTATATTGTTTGCATTTCTTAACCCCAAAACAATCAAATACAAATCTTATATATATAAAAAAATCTTTTAGATAATGTAGGCCTCGAATAGCCAAGGTGCATTGCAGACGTATTTGAAATGTAGACTTTTTATAGCTGAAGAAAGCCTTTTAAAAAACAATATGCCTTCCAGTAACTTGCCATAAGAAGTTATTGTACAGCCCTAAAATAAATGTGGAGATGATAAAAAACAAAGCAAGGACAGAGTAACACTCTGGCAGCTCCAGTTGCCCTTTAGTTCGCCTGGAAACTGCAGCCGAGGGTATTAAAAATGTGTCGCCTTATTCATGTCCGATAAATCACTGCAGAAAAATAGACTGCAGAGAAAATAAAAAGGTCTGGTGGAAAAACATGAGCTCAGTCTGACAGCACTGGCTCTCCATTCTCCTGAATGTGTGTTTATCACCGCACTCTTCATGAATATGAGATGGTGTAAGTGCTTATGCAAGTTTCTCGAAAAAGCAAAGCGCATTTGCAGAGTGGGGTTTGTGTGTCTGTTTAACAGAACAAATCTTTTGTGTTTGTGAAGGCTCAGGTTCTCATTACATGCATGATGCGAATGCCAAACAGTGCTTCAGTGCATGTGTTTCACCCCTGTACCTTTGCAAGACAGATGAGTTACCGTGTGGGAGTTATTCTAAAATGCTGCCTCAAAAGGATTAAAGACCAACAAGTGGGAAAAAGAGAGTTAGATGACGCAAAGTGAGAGAAATGAAAAATAACAAGATGATGATAAAGCAGCAGCTGAAAGAAACTAAGGCTACTCAGAGCAAAGATTGTAATTTCACTGCTAACATGCTACCCTATTAATGAGGTCATGAACCATGATGAACAAAATCCCATTATGATCTCCTTTGCTTTTGTTCTTTTCACCTACTGTCAACAAATGGGACTCATTTCTTTTTAGAAACCCTAAAACATTGAGTTGTGGTGTTTGCACTTAATGTGTTTGTTCAGTATACATAGACGATAAACCTTTCCTTCACAGGTTTGTTTCTGATCCTTTAAAGTTTAAGCAAACAGAAATACATAAAGATACACTCATTAAAACTCAGCTTTGTCTTCCTCCAAAGCTCGGCTGCATTTTATCCAATTATGAATCCAGTTCATAACATTTAGAAAATGTCCAAGGTTAACAAATAAAGATCCCACATCGTCCATTCTTTGTAGCATTTTTCAGCTTGCTTTATATATATTTTCCAAGTAATGACATAGCAAAACAGCTGTGTTATATTTTTAGAACAGTTTTAGAACAGGAGAAAAAATAGTGTAAGTATGTGGTGAGGTGTGCGGCAAGAAAGATATATGGTTTTAGAATGGGAGTGGAATTATAATAGAACAAGAACAAGGAAGTGTGTAAAGATGAGCATGCATCTTCAAATTAAGAAAAAAAATTTATGAAATAAAAGTGTTCCTAAAATCTGCTGGTGAAGGTTCTCAGTCATCCAGGTCATAGTCATTCCAAAAAAAGAAAACTAAAAACAATCCACTAGACTTTGGTTCCA
Organism: Cyprinodon diabolis; assembly: GCA_030533445.1. Taxonomy (NCBI): domain Eukaryota; kingdom Metazoa; phylum Chordata; class Actinopteri; order Cyprinodontiformes; family Cyprinodontidae; genus Cyprinodon; species Cyprinodon diabolis. The sequence goes on along the minus strand of CM060072.1, from coordinate 13,455,717 downwards.
AGTTGGGAAGTGAAACGTCTTCAAACTCGGAAACAAAGTCCAGTGGATTGTTTTTCATTTTCTTTTTTTTTTTGAATGTTCCAAAAATCCTAACTGTTCAAAAAGCTAACCACAGTCAATGCCATCCCATCAAATTAAAACCCATTCAGAATATCGTTTTGTTCATTCTGTAATCTAAAAAACGCTTTTATGCATGATAATGAACAATGTAAAAGGTCCAACAACTTGGGGTAGATTCTCACCTGTCACCAACTACTATGACCTGTACTGCAGGATTGTGAAATGATGGTAAAATGAAACAAAAGAGAGCAGCAGCTAAATCTGGATGTGCACAGAGTGGATATTCGACCCTATGATCTGAGAAGTCATTGATCAGCAGAATGTAATAACAAGATAACCTGCTAAAGAACTTTGATTGTATATGAAGTTCTAGATTTATTTTAAAAACCTGTGTGATGACTGCAACACAGAGCCCTCAGGAAATCTTTCACTCTTTTATATGTTGCTCAGATTAATGCTAAAAGCAGCCAACGATTTTTTTTGCAAATCGATTTATCTGTCAATTACAGTTTTTCGTTTAATCGATACATAATCGGATAGGAAAAGTTTTTGGGGAAATCAAACCAGGTGAAACTAAAACTAAAGCCTCATCATTGTCACTGACATGTCCCTTCATGCTCAATCTAAAAATATGGTATTTAGCCAAAATTTCTATACCAACAGAAAGATAACTGATACAGACCTAGTGGAGCATCACAAGCAGTTATGGAGATAAGCAGATCCTACAGCAAGTCTAAAGCAAGTCTCTTGAGTTTGCATTGAGGCTCCAAACCTCTAGGTTAAAGACAACATCTTAACCAAGTTAACCAAAAGATTCTAGTCTTCTTAAACATATCAAAATCAAGAAAAAAAAGTTAACCAAAAATACCTGAACATATCACAACAGTTTCAAGGGAAATAGGTACAACTGACAGGAAACTATTAGTCAATACAGTGAATCTAGTCAGACAACTGATAAACCAGTCACATGCAAGCATCATCATGCAGGGGTGGACATGGAACTTTTTGTTTTTATTTATATTTGTTAAGTCAGAAAAAAATACATCCAAAACAATGCAATAAGAGCTGAAAACATTGTGCAGGGGGCTTAAACCTGTGATACAGAAGTATATAAATATTTAGACACCAGATAAATAGATATGAATAGAAACATTGCTTTTTTTATTTGGAGACAATTATATCATAGTTTAAGATTTTAACCAGCTATAGGATTTTCATCTTGTATTTTTGTAAGCAGCAGCACCTGTCAGCACTGGCCACCATTTTACCTCAGTTTTAAAATCTTCTCCTGATCTGCTAGAATCTTCAAATAGCAAAACAAGAGCTTTTTAAAATATATGTCAACAGGAGTTCCTCAGAGATTAAATTACATTTGAATACTCTCTTAGAGCCTTTTGATCATTAAGATGACGAGGTTTACGGTCACATCAGTCTTACGCTCACAATCATCTCTTTTTATTTGCATCAATTTTTTTTTTCTGATTTCTGCTCCAGGCTGCCATCTACAAAAGCAGTGACTGAATTCCTTTCAAAGGATGATTTAATCACACTTAATCAAATCAAAAACAGCTTTAATCTCTTAGATCAGAGCCACATTCAAAGGCTTTCAACATTTTTTTTTTGGTCATTCAAAGCTCATTGTGCAGAGAAAAAAAAAGGACAAAAAGATTTGTATAGATACACAATAATGAACTGTCACTCCCCTGGTGCCTTTAACACTTCTCCAATAACCAGCAAGTGAAGGAGGTTAAAGCAGACAAGTGTCTCAGCTCAATGGAACATATACAGGTCATGAATATTAAAACAAACCAGTTTCCACATGGAGGAAAAAGAGAGATTATGTTGGTTTGCTGTCATTTGTCACACAAAAGAAAAAGAAAAAAAATGTTTATGTATGCGTTTGCAGACCAAGTAGTGAAGTACAACCAATTAGCTGCTGTAAACTGTCATGAACCGGATCATTGTCAACACTCCTAACAAGTGGAGCAGAGAGAGAGTTGTGCACTCTGAATTTTAACTCGCAGCCGAGCTGCTAATCAGAAGATAAATAACCTCTCAGCTTGACACACAACTCCATGCACCCACAAATAGACGCAGCAAAGTACTCAAAGGTCTAGAGACGCTGCTTGTTGGAAAAAGAAATCAATCAGCTTGTCTCAGGAATGGAGAGATGGGCAAAGGATGAGTGTGAAAGACTTAGAGACTTGTTAATGTGTGCAATAATGAGGTGAGAGAAGGAGAATGTATTTAGGATATGTATCCTATTTCATCACAGGTACTTATAAGAGATCTATCCACCCAGTGGGATCAACGCTTTACCTTTTTGCTGATATATTAGAATGCTGCTTCAATATTGCCACATAATGGTCTTTTCTCCTGACGGCATCTAATATGTAAAGTTCACATATTTATCTTACTGCAGCTACATGATGCCGTCTCCCCTGTGCTTCACAGTTGGGATGGTTTTGTTCGACATGCAAATTTTCCCAAAAATTTTACTTTCCATAATGGCTAAGCAAATACATTTTTGTTTAAGACTATAGAACATCTCCACATGTTGTTGAAGTTGCTTCTTCCCTGAGCGGTTCTTTAGTCCAGCATTCAGTGATGAATGCGTTACTTTCAGGGATCCATCCATCCATCCATCCATCCATTTTCCGTCGTGCTTATCCCTGCTGGGGTTGCGAGGGGTGCTAGTGCCCATCTCCAGCTGTCAATGGGCGAGAGGCCCGATCCACCCTGGACAGGTCACCAGTCTGTCGCAGGGCAACAGAGACAAACAGGACAAACAACCACTCACCCACACACTCACATCTAAGGAGAATTTAGAGAAGCCAATTAACCTAGCAATCATATTTGTGGATTGTGGGAGGAAGCCGAGGTACCCGGAGAGAACCCACGCATGCACAGGAGAACATGCAAACTCCATGCAGAAAAACCCCGGGTGGACTGAAAGTCTGCACCTTCATGCTGCAAGGCAGCAGTGCTAGCCACTGCACCACCGTGCAGCCCTGCTCTCCCTCATATCTTGCATAATGTCTTTTCAGTTAACCTCAATAGCACAAGAACACATTCTGTCTGCAGTGTTTCCCTCAACTAAATATATAGCTGTACAGCCATCTAGGTTAGATAATGTGAATTAACATAATAAAAACTTCTTGACCTAAAAACAAAAAGTGCTCAAAAAGGGTAAAGTCTCTTAGTGTGTGTAAATATACAGTTTCACCCAGATATAAAATTATATTCTTTTGACTCATAACATTATTCAATAGTCAACAATGATTTTCCAGACAATAGCTGGTTTGTAACTCTGTAACCACTGTTCAGGGAAGGCCCTTTCCTGTTTCTGTATGACAATGTCCTCGGTGAAAAAAAGAAAAGGCCATGATTAAATGGTTTTTCCTACTTTTCTCTGGCCTGCAAAGAGCCCTGACCTGAATTTCACAGAAACTTTAAAGCATGAATTGAAAGTTTACTGTGAGCCAGGCACTTATCACAAAATATCAGTGGGGCAATCTTATTTTTACTTGTGTGGCTGAATGGAGACAAATCTTTGCAGCCGTTTTCTAAAACCATGCAGGAAGCTTGCTTAAGAGTAAAACATCTGTTTTGCAGTGATGTAAATTTCTGTGATTTTGTTAAGAAAAACGGTCCAGTTATCTCATAATTAATGTAATGTCTGTGTGAACAACATGGGTTTGGTGTCTTATTATCTTGAAGCAGGGAATACGGCAAATAACAAAATAAAAAAGGTATCAAAAAGTAATTGTAGTATTTTATATCTATATTAAGATTGAAATGTTAGATCCTTGTGTTTTTTGAGGATTGCAGTGATTTGAGAACTCACATTAGACTAAAATGTGAAAATTTGTGCAGATTTTTCTGGTTTAGTTTTTACCAAAAGTGTTCACTTTGGTCTCCTCTGTCCAACTAACATAGCCCTAGATGTATTGTGTAATGAGAGGGTTTTCTTCGGGTTATCTTTCCAACCAAGTTGTGCTTTTCTGGATGTCCCGACATGAGCTTTAATATATAGGCCTTAAGCAACCAATTTAGAGCTCTGCAACACTTTGAGGTTTCTTTGAGCATTGCATGATCTAACCAAAGAGAAAATTTAATTAAAAAGAAAAACAACTGTTTAAAAGGTAGAATATTATGGCCGTGAATAATCTAGACATACAGTAAGAATCTATCTAAGACAAATGGGCCAAATATTTACCTCTCTAAGGTCATGGTTGATGCCTTTATGCCCCAGCATTGTGTTAATGTTAGATTAGAAAATATCAAAAATGCACTACTCAATTTTTAAGCACTTTATCATTTGTAGAATCTGGCTGCTTCGTTTGCTCTGAAATGCAAGTGAAACAGTTGAGGTTCACTCTGCTTCCCCAATGACTACAGTATATGGCTGTTTTTAACGGCATTATCTTTTGCCACTCTTTCATTTACTGGCAAACTAAAACAGTCTATAAGCCCCAGATGGAAACCAGGTGCAGGGCTAAGAGGTTAAAAAAAAAAAAAAAACTGGAACAAAAAAATGAACCAGTTCCCTAAAATTACTCATCTCATACTTGTGGAAGAACAAATTTGTCAGGTTAAGGCCTGGTTGCAGCAGCATGACACTTTCATTGTCAGAGTATTTATGTGACAAGGTCTGTTGCAGTTCCTTCTCCCAAGCTTGATCTCCGATTGAAGTTGAATTGATTCAGCTTCTGCTCTTGGCTAAATGACACCAGGGGGGACAAAATCCACAAGAAGCTGGTGGGCATAAATGAGGAGAGAGGTTTGGACATAAAAAAAAAATGAAATGAAGAGTTGGAGAGAAAGTGAACCAAATAGAGAAAGAGGAAGGAATAATTTAAACAGACAGAAAGGCAGAGCACCTATCCCCTACCTCTCCCCATGTCGGTTCCTCTGTGTCGTCCTGAGGCAAGAGTTAATAGGTAGCTTTCTGCCTCTGCACCTTCAACAGCTCGGTGCTGAGAGCTGCTTTACTGCTGAGCCTCCAGCAACACTGTTGGCAATTTATCTTTTTTGCCAACGTAAGGAATTTCTTCCTCTACTTCTTTTCTCTCCCTTATTTTGCTCAATTGAAATCCATCCATCTTCTGTCACTTATTCTTAAGAAAATGCTTAAAAAATGCCTAATCTGGTACATTCAACCATTGCATTTTTAACATAATTAATTCATTGACTTTTCATTACAGAAAGATTAGTTTAATTAAACAATTAAACAACTTGCTGATGATTTCTTTTAGCCTTTACTGAACCCTACCTCATGTGACACGAAGGTAAATGTGACAAATATCAGTGAGTTCTTACAGGGCGAAACGAGAACAATCCAGTTGCATGGATCATGCAGAGGGAAGCAAGGAAGGAAGGATAATCAGGGGAGAACTTTTAAAGTATTTTACATGTTTCCAACTGTGGATGCAGATTTAGCCGCAAATTCATCACCGCCACACAGTAACATCTCTGGGAACTTTTAGCTTGAATACGGATCACTACAAACTCTTAAAATTTGTTATTCTGCAGTTGTCATAAAGAAAAGTTGATATGAACATTTGGGCAAACATCCGATATTAATATTCAGGTTATGGTCACAATCCATGACTCATTAAACACCTATGCCTTCCAACTCAACTGTGTGGGATAAAACAAAAAAGTGTGTGTGTGTGTGTGTGTGTGTGTGTGTGTGTGTGTGTGTGTGGGGGGGGGGGGGGGGGGGGGGGGGGGGGGGCTGGGGGGGGTTCAAGGTAGGGATGTAACTAAGAAGGCCGAATGCTGTAACAGAGTCAAAATGTTGTTACAAGAAGTCTTATTTTGAGGCTGTGCAACCAAAAGACAAGTCTGTTTTTTTTTTTTTTGCATTTATTTTTTTTTGTATCATTATATTTCTTCCCCTAAGAGATGTTTGGATTCCAGCCAGAATGTAAACAAAAAGTCCAATCAGCGCACCCTAGAGCTGGTCGATTAATCGATTAAATAGCTCCAGGTGTTACTCAATAAGAGTTAGTTTTTAAAAGTAATGTGTGTCATTTGTTATTTTTAATCATAAAACTTAAGGGAAAAAATTAGTAAAAACAATACAGAAGAGAATATATTGGAAGGAAGGAAGGAAGGAAGGAAGGAAGGAAAATGTGGCTATGTGACAGATAAAAACACAACTATATTTTTGGTTTTCCTGAGGTTTTCCAAATTTGAAATATCAAACAACCTGATTCTTAACTCACTCATGCTCTGTTGGAACCTGTGTTGGAACATCTGGCAAATCAAGAAGAACAAAAGCATCTCAACTTCTTGGAATTCGTTGTTGCACACAAAGATGCAGTTTGTGTATCCTGGAGGTTTTACACAAACAATAGCTAAACTTCCTTCTACACAAATATCTCTTTCACTCACTGGGCTAATAAGTCTGAACTTTAATAGTTCAGATTCTAAATAACAAAAGCTCATTTCTATGTACATTGGTTCCAACTGTTATTTTCAGTATCTTATTACAAAACAGATCAAATTTTTCAGAACTGAACCAAAAAAATATGTTTCATAGAGATAAGGAGCCCCTTTCATACCACCTGGCACCAATGGCTGAGATGTGTAAAATCCCTTCAAGTAAATCAGATCTACAGTCAGAGCGATGTCTAACACATTTAAAACAACTGAGCTCCTTTTTACAGGGTTGGATGAGGACTTTAAGTTTATCTTGTCCTGATGGACAGAAATAAAGAGGAATGGTCACAGCTCACTATTCAACACCTCCAACAAGGGTGCCACCTGAAGCACGTGAAGTCTTCACATTAACTCATTTCATATTTTTTCTAAATCCACAAACATTGCAAAACCAACTGAGAAATAAGTAAAAAATTCTTAAATTAAGTGTATATATCATTGTTTTGATTAGGTTAAGATGATTTGCCAATGAAATTAGTATTTTTACTCTTGAAATAAGATAATAAGATAATATGCACTTGAAATCAGACAATGCAATTGTTTTTCTTATTTAAATGCAATTTGTCTGGTTTCATTGGCAAAGTGTCTCATGTACCTCATTAATTAAAAAAAAACTTTTTTTGCAGTTTAAAAGCGTATGAAACAGCTTTAGCAGCATCAGTATCAGATATTATCAGGATATGTTGATTAATGATTAATTTGCGTGAAATACAACTCAAATGAATTGTCAAGTGGTCTAATTATTTGGGTTTTGAGGTAATAACAGTGTGTGTGAATTCCTAAATCAGTTTTTATTAACAGAAATCAGGGAAAAATGCTTTTCTTTGAGTCTGTACAGACTCAAAACATCATCTTCAAACAAAAGGGGCCATTTATTGATGAGGTAGCTGGAGTACCACGCTAGTATTTGCAACAATCACTCAATGTAAACATCTTTATGCTATATAAAAAAATATCCAACTCAATAATATTGGGATTATTTCATCATCACCTTTAACATTTCCAAACAGTGAAGCCAGTATGAATCCTGTTATCTCTCACCGCCCACGTTTCAACAGAGAAAAGGTTTAATGACACTTTTAGGACCCAGGCAGCTGTTTCAGATTTACTCAGGAGCTTCAGCATGGGTAGAACTGTGCTTGACTTTATGTGCTCTAGATAAATCTATCTAGACCCTAAAACCGAAGCCTTTAACACATTTTATGATCATAGACACTGTGGGAAAGCCCTATGGGGGTGGGGGTATAAAATCCATGGCGGGGGTCGAGGGGAGGGGGTTAATGGGGCTGAAGAAATGACCCTTTGGGAAAGCACGGATGCACACACACACACACAAAAACAGTATGTAAACATAAAGAGAGGCTAACTGGGCTGTGTGTCTGTGCACCTCTCTCTCTCAAACACACACACCCACTCCCCACATTCCTTTCCTGTCTGACACACTTCCAGTAAGCCCACCAGTACTTCAAAAACAACCCACCACCACCATTAGCCCTCCAGACCTCAGTGCCTAAAAACATGCTCAGCCATGTCGCACATGCTTAAAAAAAAAAAACTAAAAGAAAACCAAAAACACAACCTTCTCTGGAAAAACAGGCCACAGGTGCAGTTAAATCAGCAGCTGGATTTTTTTGCCTCAAAGCCACTTTCCATGAAGACTTCAAGATAAATAGAGCTAAATTTTGCGCTACTTTCCTTCAAATGGGTTATAATAGGTCTTATTTCATTACCTCTATAAGTAAACAAATGCCCACATTACTAATTTTCTGTAACTATTACACTAGTTTCTGGGAACATGTAGGTTTTATTATTAATAATGTGAAAGCAGCTTTGTTCTCTTAGCCTGTTGCCAAGCTGTCATGATGAGCTTTGTTTCAATTTCTCTTCTTTGCCTTTGCAGGCGATCCTCCATGAAGTCTGCTCCTCTGAGATATATTCCCATTTGCTTTATTTCTTTGGCTGAAAGCCTCATTTAAACCCACATACATAGTAAACAGTAGATAGGCAGCAGACAGGCGAGGGGAAATGAAGGAGCATGCTGCTGTTAGTTGTTTTCTGTCCATCTCCTATTTTTGCTCTCTTTGTCATTCCCAGCAGATCTAAGATTGTTGTGCCGCTCCACTCATCCGCTTCATCTGCCCGTTTGTTTACTTATTCCCCAAGTTCCTGCACCATAAATATCTTTTCTCTTCTACCGTGTCTCTGTCCCTTATTCTCTGAATAATTCACTCCCATATGATTTTATTTTCACCTTTTTAGCGTTTAAATGTACTCCCATGTCTAATAATGCCTGAATAATGCTTTTTATTTATTCAAACCCAATTCTGGTAAAAATAAAATGAATGAGTTAAAGGCATAGTGAAGGTCACAGATTATGTTTAGGTTTATAGAGTTTGCCACTGCTGATAGAAACAGGTTCTAAATGATCTGCCCTCACATGAGATTAGTTATATTATATGCTGTTGTGCTTAAGTTGCACATTTTTTGCATATTCTGCAGTCTTTGTTAGCATACCAAGATATGAGACAAATGATAAAAACAGCAAAATGTCCAAAATAAAATCCATGAACACAAAACTTAAACATTTATATCTATGTGACATTGATTCAGTTGTTTGGCATATTATTTAGCATCTACAAGTGGACTTGTGAGGAACCATAGATACAATTGCCAATAAGAACAAATCTTGTTTTACGGAGGAAATTTAAATTTTGCAACCCATTCAAAAAACAATCCAATTGTTTCTGAGCTATTAATACAGATTTAGTCTAATTCAGATTCCTTAATATTAAAGGGATTAAAAAATTTTTACCCTAGCATTCATTATGATGAAATGTCAGTTATCTTAGGAGGAGCAGTAATTTCACATGAAAGAGCATTCTTTATTTTTTTAAAACAAAGAAAATAATAGTTACTGCTCAAAATTCCATTCGTATTATGTACAAGATGTAGATCCTTTTTAACTTAGATATTCAAAAAGCAGGGGGCATTTTAAAATACAAAGTGAATATATGAATAATGTTCAGTAGTAGCTCTGTAACTGTATTTGAGCCCAAAACTATTTTGCTATTCTGCCATTTTGGAATATTCAAAGTTTTCTACTTCCTATATTTCCATATAACAAATAAGATTAAAATTGCACATGATTACATTTGTTCACGCGATATAAGTCTGAAAACGGCACGGGTGGACAAAAGATTTCCCAATTTCAGCCACAGCTCTAGAGGGCACCATCATCTTTCAGCTATTTCCAGTCTTTTTCTTAATCTTTTTACGAGATGGTTACTTGCTTCACGTGGTTGGATCACTTGGTCACGTGGTTCCACTTGCAGATCACGTGACGCAAGTGATGCCAAAAATGTGTATCTGTTGCAGTTTTGAGAAACGTAGGAATTTCTATGAGACGGAAAATCCACCTAATCCAAAAACAGAACTCTTTTTTTGCAGCATTTCCATCTAATTTATTTTCGTAATTACAATTTGTGCAAATTTGATTGCTAATGGAAATGCAGCTAGTTTATTTTATTTGAAGTCTTGCTCTCTCTCTCGCTCTTTTGCAGCCTAAATAAAACACACACATCAAGTCATAGAAATATGTTTCTTTTAAAATAGCCTAAAATCCTTTTCTTTCATTTGACTAAAGCAAATTCAATCCATTTTAACTCTTTTTATTCAACAATGCATCTCCACACAAGAACATTTTTGTTCTCTTTTATGGTATTTTTACCATTTATTTACGGTATTTTACTATTTATTTATGGTATTTTTTTATCTTTACTTTGCAAATTGAGAGATGTCAGTATGAGAGGAATTAAACCCAGTTATCTAATGTACCTTTTATAAAACTCTGTGCTGATATGACTTTTATTGTGTTTTGTCTGTAAAGTTTTAAAACACTAATAGCTGCTCTGACACCGAGAGGTGAAATGTATTGTACTCAGGACTTAGAGTTCTCTTTGCTGCATAAAGATGGTTACAAACTCTGCACCTTTATTTAGTTCGCTTGCTGAAAAGGATAAAAATCTTTTCCGCCTCCCTGTCTTCCTACGCAGACTTACTTCTGACCTTTAAAGCGTAAAATGGCCCAAATATATTACACTCTTGCCGTCACTGTATGTCATCCAAACCACTGAATTCAACTTGCAATGCCTATTATTTTATTAGATATAAATTGATGTCATAAAAATCCAACCACATCCCCTCCTTTGAATCTGAATACTTGAATAATTACCATGAGACACGAATAGGGGTCATACAATCAAACTGTATATCTCAATCTCCATCTGCTTATCTTCTATTTTCACCTCTCCAATCCTTCAAAATCAATATATTTTTTGAGACCTTGAAGGTCCTGTGGGGGATAGAGAAGCCGTTAGGAGTGTTTACTCTCCTGGAGGCAGTTGGGTTTAAGTGGCCAGCCAGGGTGCATCGGGCTCCCTAATGTGGCGGTTAAAGTCAACAACTTCACCTTAACAACCAGCCTGAGGAATCAGCTGGATGGTCACAAAGACTGACAGGGGTGACAGAAAAAATAATAAACCATTTTTTACAGCAGCACTGGAGAAAAAAAAAGCCTTTGAGGAAGACAGTGTGACAACAACAAAACCGAGGAAGGCTATTAATAGGGACTGGGTTTGTGAAAGTGGGGCTGCATGTAGTACATAACAGACTGGTGAATGAAAAATGAAAGAATATTCTTAATTTTCCAGTGTTCTTGTTTGTGTATGTGTTTTTTTTTCTTCCATATGGCTTGTTTTTACTCACACACCAGTCAAGCGAAGCAAGCAGATGGTAATTGGAAGAGGACATCATGGTCCAGATGTTCATGAACCCAAGGTGCACAAGGCAAACAGCTTTGATCAGCCATAGGGCAAAGGAACTGCTTCCACACTTGTTAAAGTTGTGGTATGAAAAAAAAGAGTCAATATAAAAAAAGTGGAGTAGATCTAGCACAGCAAGAAAAAACATGGATATTCCCACGTGAGAGGGAAAACTCAAGGGATAACTCTGGTGTGTAAAAGACAGATATGGATATCATACACATCTTTGCATCCACAAAGGTGTCTAAAAAAACACATAATCCCAACTAACACCTCATCCTTGGATTTAATCATATTAAACATTACATCCATGTCATGTTGCACTTGTAATCAGCCCACACTCAGCCTTCTCTGCTTCTATAAACAGGGCCACACACGCCACACACATGAAGGGTTTGGGGAATGGGAAATAGCTTTAATGGGCACAAACACACAAGAAAAGCTATGAAAGAAATGACTCCTTTAACTACCCAGACCAGTTTACTGTATTTTTCTTTTTTCCCCAAGCATCATTTGTCTATGCCTCTTTGATCAAGACTTTTTTGTCAGAAACCCATGAATGCAATATTGGGGTAAAGTAAAAAAAAAAACAATTATACATCAAAATCGGCTATGTCAAACATATTTAGGTTTTCGAAGACTGCTTTACCAGCTCTAAAACCCAGACCTTAATGTCCGTCTCTCAGCAAGTGAAATGTACGAATGTTGTAATACTGGAGCCAGTTATTTCACACAAACTGCCACTGCAGAATGGGTCTAGCTGCAGATTGACTCATTCACCAAAACCAGTCACTGTGGTGAGAAAGTCAGTAAGCCACAAGGAAAACTAGTCATTCAGCTGGCATAGTCACACTACAGAGGTCAGCCAAAGTAGTCGGGCAATTCCGCTAAACAAAAAATTCAAACTTCAAGCCCTCAGACAAGGATATGGATGGATGCAGACAGAAACTTAAAATGAAAAATAAGGCTAAAACACTGCCAACATTGCTTAAAACTGTGATTATTTTGCCTCTATAATACTGTGCAACAGGTTAGAATCAATATTAATGTGTACATATTTTGCGAGCCAGACTCGAAAAATTGTCTATACTCACAATGATACTTTGCAGTACTGATCCTGCCGCATTTCTAGCATATCAGAGATGTGGAGGATAAGTGTTAGAGGTTATATTCGTACTGGGTATCATTTTTGACTGAAATACAATAGTAGAAGCATTTTCTATGTCTTTTAGATTTTCCTATCTTGGTTACATTAAGCTTAAACCATAAAGCTGGGCATACACTATGCAATATTATCAATCGATGCATGCAGCTACCTAAACTAAATGAAAAAAATTAGGAACCCTAATTAACTACTGATTGGAAGCTTTCAGGAATTCAAAGAAACTGACTCATTTTGGAAAAAAAAGAAGGAAATTGAAGGTTGCTTACAAAAATGTACACAGTCATGTAAAGGAAAGAACTCAGTGGCTGTTACATACTGAGGTAATGACAGGAATTTAAAATATCTAACCACACTTGAGCATTTTCTCAAACGTTCATTCAACTAACAAAGAAACTTCTCCCAGGCAGCTCGCCAGTCAGGGAAGCAGATTGACTCAAATGTGGTAACAACCAGTCTGACATGAAAAGTATTACACCAACTACAGGAATAACTTCTTAATGACCCTCGCTTCATGATTCTATTTCCTGAGCAATGCCAAGATGACAAAAAAAAAGGTTGAGGTGGAGAGAGTTATCCGCCAACTGGAAAGCAGAAGGCAAACCAGCCTATCGATCACTGTGTTAATGACCCGGTCAGCCTCTGAGATGGTCAATGACTCAATCAACCAAGAAGGCTTCGGTCAGATTTGAGGTTTCCATTGAGACGTCCTCAGTAAATCTAGGAACTCACCCAGAAACTATCTTGTATCATTATACAGCTCTATGTGCCATTTTATTTTCCCTCCCTAGCCTAGCTGAAGGATTATTAAACCTTTTCCCTCTAAAAGATATCAAAAGCTATTTATCATTGTAACATGTCATTACTTTTCCAACAGGAACCAAACAGATGTAGCTTGACAAGACCCAATTTGGCTCCTGAGACTATACTTAAAGTACGTCTTCTATTTGCTATCCCATGCAGCCAAGAGTAACCAAATCAGCTTGTGGTCAGAGAGACACCCGCTGACCCCCTCACAGTAATGTGGTGAAGAGTCATTATGGGGGAATTTGGCTTTTGTTGTAAAGTGGTTATCCATCAGAAAGTCCGTGTTTCATCCAAGTCTGGTTAGCAATCTGTCATTTCATGTCTCCATCAGCAAAAAAAGAGGAAAGCAAAGTGCAGAGCAGTTGTCATTTATTTCCAATATTCATGGTTGGTCTACATCACAAACTTAGTAGATTATCTCTTATATCAGTCAAAGTTTCAGTGCAAAGCTTAGACAGATCATTTAATGGTAAAATGGAAAAAAAAATGTTGGTCTTGCAAACACAGTTACTGTACTGCTTGAACTCCAGCTGGTCTCCAGCTGGCCTGCTCTCCTTGCACGTAAAGGTAATCAATGCGATGTCAGTGTGTATTTACATTTCAGAGCATCAGCTCAGGTCACTCCTCATTTTTTATACCTTTTTTTTTTCAAGAAGACAGACTTTCTTCCAGGGTTTTTTTTTTTTAAGTCCTCTTTACATCAAGTCCTCCAGACATTTTGTAGGTCTGTCAAAGACTTGCTTTGTGCTTTCACTGGTATTTTATTGATTTGCAGCTCAATACTGGTCCTTTTCTGTGAGTGAAGCAGTGATCCATACATAAACGCTCCTACACTAAAGAAATAGACTAGTGTAGCATCAACACAATCAATAAAATGCACACAAAAAAAACATTGACTGCAAAGTGATCATTAATAGTTTTATCTCTATCTCCCTATTGACTATAAATCTTTGAAAATGACCAAGATAATACAGTTTAGGAAACAAAACTTTTTAGTATTAACACCATGAATAAAAAACCTTCTAGCTAATCACTTCATTACTGTACATAAGTGCATTTTTTTTAGTATCTTTACTTTGCTTTAGTATTTTTTTGTGTGTGTGTGTGTGTGTGTGTGTGTGTGTGTGTGTGTGTGTAAACATGGGTGTGTGTGTGTTTGTCAAAGTCAAGCATTGTACTCTCTACTCCACTACATTTCTAGGAAGCGTTGTTACTTGTTACTTGTTCCTTTTGGCCTAGTTTAGCTCAGTAATGCACTGATGCTGTTTTTTCTTTCTTGAAATGCAATTGGCAACACTGTTTCTCACAAAGTTCAAAGTTCATCCTTAACAACAGGTATCCTGGATGCTTTAGTAATCTCTCTATTTCAACACACTTGGGTTAAAAAGTAGCTAATTAGCAGAACTTTGACGTGCTGAGGAGGTAGTTACTACCTCCAGGGAGAGCTAAAACATTCAAGATAGCAGCCCTCGAGGACTGCATTTGGACACCACTGTTTTAGAGATTTGCATGACATTCCATACATTTGAAAAACTCAGGACAACTATTATTGTAGTCTACATATTTTATTAAGGCGTGAGTTGTTGCCCTGTGGCCAAGTTGTTCAGTAGGATGAGTTCTCAAAGCAGGGCTGTAGTTTCTTTGTGGTAATAGATTCAGCTTTAAATGTTTATTCCACGGTGAAAGTATGAGGAGAGTCAAGACCCTACCATTTTCTTTTTGGTGTGTTAATCAAAAATAATAAACAAAATAGTTATCCTTATTTTTTGTGGCATTTTTATGTTAAAGTTCTTTACAGGTGGTTTAGAATTTGTAGCAGAATGGTTCTGCGTGTCAGTGCATCAGGTGGTTTCTAAAAGTTACAAGGTTCTGGAAAATAATTCTGAAAATTTACAGAAATGTACTGATATTAGCAACTTTGATTTGTACTTTTCAATACTGAGTACTTTGGTACTTTAACTTGAGTAGGTTTTTTAACAAGTAACTTTTACTTGTAATTGAGTATTTGACCATGAGTATCAGTACTTTTACTCAAGTATTACAGTTGAGTATTTTAATTGATTCAATTGATCATTTTGTCATTCATTCAATTAATAACTGAATAGCAAAAAAAGGGCTGTAATCTAAAACTTTGCCATGAGTTGTGGATAAAACATATTTATTGACAAAAATGTTTCATCTCTAGCTCTTTCATATTGATATAGGAAATAGGGATGTGTTAAAGAGACGTTTAAGTTTTTACTGAAATATATTTTTTCAATAGCCTTATTATTTGACCCTTTAAGACTAAAACATAAAACATGAGCAGATGAGCAGACTGACGCCTCAATAGTTCAGCGCTGATGCATCTGAGTACCATATTTTCTTAATTTACTTGGGGTCAGAAGCTCCTGTGCTAATTTTGCAGATTTTACATCAAGTGCATCCATGTTGAACTGATCAGAACAAGCAAACAATCGAAGTGTTATATTCACAATGGGTTTTGTGTATACTCAGAAGTGTAAGGTGAAAAAATGTAAGGTGAAAAAAGTGAAATAAATAAAAAAAACCTCAGAAGTACAAGTATGAGCGACGAGAAGGAGAAGAAGAGTGCTGCAGTTTTGTATTTTAGCCACAGTTGGCACTATCATTAGAAAACTCTGTACTGCAACTTTAAATTATCTATAATCCAGTTAAAGATGAATCGATTACTAAACGAGCTGGCGATTACTTCAATATTAGATTAATCACAATTAATCTGATTGCTTCTCCCCTACATGGATTTACTTTACAGCAAGTTTGTCTATATTTACAGTTAAGGGATTGTGCACTGTATGAGAGGAAAAGCATCTAAAGTCACTTCTTTTTAAGTCTACTTAAAAAGATAAGAAAATATTCCCTGAAAGCACAGTTTGTACAAGTAAAAGATTATGCTGCTGTGTTTCATTTTACTAGGGTTTACTTTACGTCTAGTGCATGTTTTATGTTCTTGAAAGCAGTTGACTACCGCTCATTGTCTATGTTAGTCATCTGCTAATTTAATAGCTGAAATACAAACAGTATGACCTTCACCGGCTTCAGAGAACATTTGAGTAAAGTGGTTTGATGCAAGCTGCTGCTGTGGCTTGGTGTCTCTAGGCATTAAACCATCAATACTAGTACTGACACTCTACCATTAATCCAAACCATCTGTTCCTCCACATATTTACAGTATGCAGGCTGCAGGTCATCCATCCAGGCGGCAAATCCCAGAGCAACACATATGTACAAAACAGACTGTTGGATGTTTGTTCATCCATCTAACTGCTGTCAGACGTGAATCCAGAGTATCATAACACAAAACACAAGTGGTGCGTGCGCTTGGAAACTATTAGATGATGTGCACTCATCGACCCTGAGCAATATGAGGCTGATGATGCTACTCAGTCACTTTATTAGCTGTTTTGGAAAGATTAGAGGATAGCATTGGGACTTTTCCAGATGTTACTGAGGACATTATTTTGATACATATGCACGCTTGGATGAAACGAGAGTACATGTAATCAGCGCTTAGGAGCTTTTGTACTTGTGGAAGTCAGGATTCACAGTGAAGACTGCAGCTGTGCCAAATTCCCAAAGGAATTCTCAGCCATCCAACTACCATTTTTCCCCACCAATCTTTTACTGCCTATTTTCCTTTTCTATGTGTGTGATTAGTGAATTCCAATCAGTGCTTCTGTCCTGACCTTTAGCTGGTCATTTTCTCTCATCAGTTACACTAAAATAGGGAAAAAGAAATGTATATGTTCCAGGTCTTTTTCCCAGATAGGAAGAGGTACAGAGGAAGAAATACAATGGTGTTGATTTTTGCAATAACTAAAAATGTCTTCTTAATAGAGTTTGGATTTCATTTGAATTTATGCAAAACGTTCTCCAAAACCCTAATTAACTAGCATAAAAAACAATTACAGCATTAATCAGAAGTTTATAAGCATTAAAGATTAATGTCAGGTAAATTTTTGGGTCCTAATGGTGCATTTTCCTAATGGTGGGGTAAATGGTCACCTCTCAGAAATGTTGTGAATTTTTAAAAGAAGGACTTGTGTGAAGTTTGGAAGTATGGCAAACATTTTTTAACAACTTGCAGAGACATTACATGTTTTCTGTTTCAGCATAAATCTCTTTGAAATTTTTGTGATTTTTCATTTTCAAAATAGTTTATGTCTGTTAACTTTTATTCATTGCAAAACCAGTTTTTGGTAGTATTTGGCAGAATTTCCTGTTGAAGCACCCAGCTTCTACCATCTAGCTGTTGATTTGAGGACAAGGTGGAGGCAGTTCTCCACCATTTCTCTACTAATCTAATGAAAAGCACCAGTAATATTAAAGGGACATTGTCATTATATGACTTTTCCAATTTATACACCAGCAGCCCACTTATTTTTCTAAAAAAAAGTCCTGCTGGCATATTATTTATTTTGGTTTTCACTGTTTGTTTGTGCTCAACTTGTTAGCAAATAGATAAGCTCTGTGTTTATTTAAACTAACAACACCTGAGGTACGATATTGAGCATGTGTACAATGGGTAAACAAGGAATTAATGTTACTGTGAAAGTATTGCTGGATAGTCCAGAGGGAAAAATGCAAATCAAGACAGATGAGAATTACCTTTTAAATAGGTAGTTACATTGGTTGAAATAAATAGAGTGTGGCATGCAGTTCTCTGTCACAGCTGCTTAAATCCAGAAGAAAACTAAAGATCAGATTCAGCTCAAGGCTCACCAACAATGCACTTGGCGGAAAAAAAGCTTTTTAATGTCTTCGTTAATTCCAATGGAAACATTTTAGCCTACAACTTTCTAAATTTATTTAATTGAACTATTTTTATGTTGATGCGTTGCACTTGTTTGTGTATCGTAGAAACAAACGTTTTTTTTTTTTCTTAATGTTGTGATAGGAAGCTCTGGGAGAAATCAATAGAACTTAGAGATGCTGTAGATCAGTTTATGTAATTAATATAAGTTGACCTTTAAACCACACCAAGCTGTCACGTTACCACGTGGCATTGCAAAACTGTCGGGCTCAGCCGAGCTCTGTTATCTAGCTTTCTGATAGGTCCGCAGTACTGCCCGGCAGATGGCGAACACGCCCATTAGGTGTGTGTCCATCAGCTTTTTCTACTGCACATTTTGAAGTATTGTATCAGATAAGCTTGAAGGAAACTGCAAAATAAAAACTCCCTCAAATTCACATAAAGGTTTTTACGCCTGCTTGAGGTAGTTTTTGGCTTTTGAGAAAAAGGCTTGACGCGCAAAACAGGAGATGGAAACATTATTTTTTATGAATCAGCTCCGACGTAGCAAACTTTTGCTCACATGACCGATCAGCTATTTCTGCTGTCGGCATCTTCCCGGATGTTCCTATTATGCGCATAAACATGGCTGGAGGCAACATCACCATTACTAGCTGAAAGGTTGATGTAAGAACATTCATTAAAACTACCCTCAATTGCTGATCTGTGGTCAGTGCTAGATTACAGCCTCTACTTCCTGTTTATTACAGCCATGTGTGACGACATAATATGGATGACGATATAGGACACCTTTACGGTACTTGGTTAATTTGCTTAAAAAAAAAAATTTAAACACCGCAACTTTGCATTTCCTTTTTTTTCGAACTTTTAAAAGCGTACTTAAAATTTGAATTTCAGTTGAATAGAAAAAACTTCTATGTTTCTCATTACAACTAGCGCTGAAATTCTATTTAGGCTCGAAAAAGGGCAATCAGGTTGGACACTGGGTATGAATTACCTTTATTGTATTGTAATCAAATCAAAGTAGCCTGGCAGCATGATGTTCCTACAACAATCCTTGACAGGTGGTAGTGTGTTGCTAAGGAAACAAAGTTTACACTGTTACAACAGAATGATGAGAAGGTTTGATCAAAATAAAAAAAACTTAATCTCCAATCACTGGGAGATCAAGGATCTTTATTTAGCTCAAAAAATATATTGGATATCTGTCCGTTATTAAGCCATAAGCCACATTTACATTTAGCCAAGTTGTGAAAAGTTCATTCTTGATAACATTTTTTATCTAAGCCCAACCACCTTTTAACAACAAAGCCTTCATATGGATGTCTTAGGAACACATTTCAAGTTGCTCTGGTAGAAAAAAAAAGCTTTTAATAGATTTTGCTCAAATTGTGAAACGGCTTTCAAAAATACTAAAACTGTACCAATTGAACATAATGGTGATGCTTGCATTGTTACTGTTGTTTTTCCACCCCCATAACATGACTACTTCCAAACTCCAACGCTTCACATGAAATTAGCAGATAGTGACAGAAGCTAAACAAGTTACCTGCAAAATATTACAACTTTTTTTGGCACAGATATAGCAGGCCATTATTAAGCTTCTGGAGTGACATCAACTTTCACTGCGTAGAAAATGTCTGTTCTATGATTGAAGGCAAAGTCAGCGCAAGGAAACTAATCAATGTCAATTACATCAATAGAATTCTAAGAAGAATGATAAATTATCTGACAATGATTGTTGTTTTATGGCTAATAAATGTTATAAGGTGCATTAATCAATAGTTTATCGGGGTCATATCTTTATATTTAATGAAGATTTTTGCTGTGAATTTATAAAACCAATATTAAATGAAATTGAAGCATGTTCTTACAAACCCAGAATATATTTAAGTAGATAATGAACTGTAGAGAAAAACCATTTAACCCAATTTAACTTGCTGAATAGCAAGACCAACGAAGGAGCAAAAAATGCCAGAGATACTCGAAATGTCAATGTATTCTTGTTCAGCTTTAAATATATCTCAAGCTTTGCAGTACATGGCATTTAGATACTCCTCCACCTGTGTTACTGATTTTTTGTAGCCTATTAGCCTTATGACCTGGTTTAATAGAGAGAGCCTGAGAAGGTACGACGGTACGAGAGGAGTCGCACAAGCATAAATAAACAAAATGAAAGTTCAATCAGTAACGACGTCTGGTTTTACATACTGTCTGTTCCATTTGAATGCCCCTAATACAACTGTTTGCTAGTGGCTCTAACTGAGCCTGCACCTGAATACAAAGCTTCACATAAAAACTTGACATGAGGTCTCGTCTCCACAGGCTCTTTCCTACTAAATCATCTTGACTCTGGGTAAAACGCTTTTTGTTCACCGTTAACCTTCCAAGCTAATTAATCGTACGTATCTCCATTTAATACTACAATGTCCGAATTAACTGCTTTCAGTGGCTTTTTCCAGTCAGGCATTCATAAACCAGGCAAATAAGGGGGAAAAATATTTTTTTTCTCTTATAACAGGGGTAAACTATACATCGGTGTCCATAAAAAGCAACAGTTTGGCTTTCAAAACAGTCTTTAAACATGCAAACCTTG
The DNA here is from genome assembly GCA_030533445.1 of Cyprinodon diabolis. Taxonomy (NCBI): domain Eukaryota; kingdom Metazoa; phylum Chordata; class Actinopteri; order Cyprinodontiformes; family Cyprinodontidae; genus Cyprinodon; species Cyprinodon diabolis. The sequence goes on along the minus strand of CM060072.1, from coordinate 13,435,051 downwards.
CTCTACATTGTAATACCTAAACATTCTGGTAAATTTAATATTTAATAAAAGAAGAAAACATGAACATTAAAAAAAAGACATTTGACAAAACTAAATGACTCGACTAATGCATTATTATAACAAAATAAAAATAAAATTCATATGAAATTCATCCTCAACCACAAAGTCTCCGATACATACGTAATCATTGGTCACTAGGAATCTTTTTAGGAAGAGTACCACTTCTGACATGGTGATTTTTGTCTTCTTTTTAAATGTAACTTGACAAATTCAAAAATGCATCCTTAATGTTAATAGAGGTTTGTTTTAAGTTTGTTAAAAATGTTCTGCTACCACTATTCCTTAAACTTCTTATGCATCCTTAGTTTGACTATATTCACATCACAACATTAAGTATTCCTGTACATAAAACTTCAATAACATGTGCAAAACACTGTAGCAATCTAATTAGACCAATATGTATGGAGTAATGTGTTTCTAATTAAAGCCTGTTTATAAAAACTGTAAGAATCTCTTAAATTGTCATAAAAAACAAACAGAAAGTATCTCTTCTGATCAAATCTTTCATCTTTGGCAAGAGCATATCAGGTTTTAGTCATGGCCCAACATCACACTAGATTGGCATGTTTTCCAAAACTACTAAACTGGTTTTTCTCTCAAGAGCAGGTAATCTCGTCACCCAAAGTATTTTTGCTTTGTTAAAGCTAAAGTAACTTTATCCTGACTGTAGTTGTCCAACCCCCTCCTGTGAGGAGGACTCCAAGATAGCTCACCCAAATGTTCTGCATACCATACATGCCTCTCATAACCAGGTTTTGCATTGACTTAAGATATATTACTGGTGTTGACCACAAAATGCATCCAATCATCCTACTAGGAACTTTATACCCCATAAACGTCACAAACTTCACCATTAATGCTCCTTAAGAAATGCATTATATTAAAAAGAATATTTATTTACGCTCTTTGAGCTACTATATTCAGTCGTTCCATGTACATGCTGGTCCAAAAACCAAGTCAACTCTTACCAAACCACAAACAAGGGGTTACTTTCAATAGCTGTGCAAAGGCGGTAAAATGAAGAAATTTATAACAAAACCCCAAGATAGATTTCATTAATCTAAAAAAAAAAAAAAAGGGCCTATCTTCTCATGCATGTGTTGTATTATTTCCATCTTGAGTTTAAAGTTGTCCCTGGAGACAGAAGCTGTCGAGTCACTGGCAAAGTCCTGTTCGGTGTCTGCACATCGATGGTGTTATGCAACAACTAATTATTTCCACTCACCCCCACAAAAAACAGAACGATAGATAGAGAGTAGAAAAAGTGGAGGTGGGGGAGTAAGTGATAACATAGACGAGGGAGGAGGAGGAGGAGAGATGTCAGGAGAGAGAGAGACGAGCAAGGACAAGTCAGGGAGATTATAAATGGAGTTGAAGGGCAGAGTTTGAGGGGAAAAAAGCAAAAGTTAGCAAGAGCATAAAAACAGGAAGAGTGAAGGGCAAAAAGAAAGAAACAAGCAGGAATTAAAAAATGTTTTTCCTTCCATGCATCATTGAAAATGAGAAAAATAAGAGTAAAGTGTTTCATCTTCAAAGCCTTTAAAGTCTTTTACAAACAATCAAGCCATGACACCAAATATAGAAAGAGAGAAACATGAAAGAATGTGTCAAAGACAGACTTTGCCTGGAGTCCTTTTCCTCTTCCACCATTTTTAGTGGTTATATCATTAATAAGGAAAATAGAAACAGAAATATGTGTCATCGCCTCCAGCACAACTTCAATAAAGGAAGAGGGTTAAATAGGAAAAAGAAAGGACAGAATAAGATGTGCAAATTAACACATTAGGTCAAAGTGAGGACAAGGGCAGAAACTATACCTCTCCCCTATATATGACTGGGTACCTCATTTGCATTTCTATGACAAAGAACAACAAAAATGTCAAATAAATAATGTGCATACATACGATGAAGTATTAGTGCCAGGCTAGATATTTCTTTTTCCATTCCAGAATAAAATCGTAATATTATGGGAATAAAGTAAAAAAATCATGAGAATAAAGTCGTAACATTGAGAGAATAAAGTTGGATTTTATGACAACTCTTACAAAAACCACTTTCTTACATAAAATATGGAGAATCTAGCATCATGCAAGTTATACTTTGGCATCAGTTTGACAAATAAAGAAATCTTTTAGCACACTAGCATCAAACTGTAGCATCAAACTGGGCAGTTTATCAAAGTGGACTCAGGTTGCTGTTTGGTTGTTCTGGTCGGCAGTCATGCTGGTCGGAACTCGAACTTTTCTGAAATGGGTTGTGGTATGATGATGTTGTATGAACTTAATTTCTGTAATTTCATGACTTTATTCTAGTAAATGTACAACTTTATTCTCACTAGTTACGATTTTATTCTTGTAATATTACAACTTTATTCTGAAAATATTGCAACTTTATTCTCGTATTAAAAAAAGAAAGAAAATCTCTAGCCTGGCCCTAATACTCAGTCGTACGTACAAAACTCTGATAGCTGTCTACGTTTTTTGACATGTCAAGTAATTTAAAAACATGAAAAAATACAGTTCCCTTCATCTACTCCCGCCCAAATTACATAGGTGTTACGCCAATGTAGCAATTAACAGAAACATAATTTAATCTCATGTTATGCAATGCAGATGCTAAGTCTGCACCGGTGAAGGTTTCCTCCCTTTGGAATGCCAACAGTCACAAAGAATGTTGTCTTTTAGTTTATTTTTGCTTAAATCTATGAAAAAAACAGAAGATACAAAAAATATGTTTTTTTTAGCAGCAAGATTGTGATGTTTGAAATGATTAGCTTTTACTCCACAGAGTAGATGATCAGCTAAAAGAGGATACAACCTTTTACTGAGTCTATGCAGGCTTTTTCCCTAATCCTTAAATAGATGAATTTTAGACACCTAAAATTTTCAGTAAATCATGCTCTTTTTGTCTTCCATTATTCAAGAATGAGTCAAATAAAATAATTTAAAGAAAAAATCTCATCAGAAAAAAACAACCTGAAGTGATATTGATAAACACCAGCTTATCAGACGATCTACAGTAGCTACATCATAGGGAAGCAAATCATACACAAATGAGTGGTGGTTGAACATTTTCCCTCAGTACAGCAGCTGTTGATTTAAGCCAAGAGAAACACTATGAACAAAGGAGGAAAGAACAAAAAAGGAGTAGTCTTAATGCCATAAGACTTAAAGAAAAACAAAAAAAACAAGACAGATCTCAGTCACACTCTCACTATCTTACCATCTATCCGTCATCACTCCATTACAACTTCACTGTATCTCACTTCATCATTTTATCACATCAGCTGACAGATAAGCCCCAATTCAACCATCTACAGTATCTTTCCCTTTTTTCTGCCCCCAGGCTCTGCTTGGGCTGCTGGTGGCATACAGCATAAATTAACAGCACCTACCCACTGAATATATTCCTCTGGCAGGAAAGCTGAGCAGTAATAGTTGATCTGTAAACAAATGCTTAAAATGAAATCTAGCATAACCTCCAGCCTTAATAGCAATATTCTATAAAGATCACCTATGTGGACTTTATCCAGCTGATCTTTGAAGGCTTTAGAGATTTGTTAGATAACCAGCCCTTCAAGGTTCTTTATGAATTTAATTGTGAATGCATTTTGGCAACATGCTATCATGTCTGACGGCATGTGCTGTAGCTGAAAGAATGTACTATCTGTGTTCTCTAGGACCGTGCAATCATCTATCCCTCCTCTTTTCCTTTCAGAGTTGTGCAATCTTTTGTTCAAGGTTTGTTAGAAAACATTCCTGAAGAAAAAGCACTATGAAGACCAAGGAACACAGCAGATAGGTCAGGTAAAATATGGACAAGTTTAAAGCAGGGTTAGGTTATGAAATCGCATCCTTGGTTTTAGAAACGTCAAGGATGTTGCTTGATCTCCTAAAAACTGGAGAGAGAAGGGCACAGATAACTTTCAGAGAAATGGCTTTACACCCAAACTGACAGATTTGCAAAAGAGAACACTAGTCAGAGATGCTGCTACTGTATAAGGCCCATGGTGACCGCAACCAAAGTGGGGGACACTGCAAAACACAAGAAAGATGGTCATCTGATCAAATGAGACCAAAATTCAACCTTTTAAGCTTTACAACACACCTGGAGGAAAAGCAACACTGTGCAACATGCTGAGCACACCATGAACCTGGTAAAGCAAGGTAGTGGCAGCATCATGCTAGAGCAATGCTTTTCTTTTCTTAGCAATGACTTGCAAGTTTGCACATTAAATGGGAAGATGGATCGAGTTAAACATAATCTTAAAATAGACAATCCTGAAGTTGATGCAACAAAAAAAATATATATATATATATAGCTAGAGCATTAGTTTCTAGGACAACAAGCCAGAATATAGAGCCAGACCTACAATAGATCAGAACAGATCTTTTGTTAGGATTCTCAAATCTATGGGTAGAACCTAATTCAATTGAATGCAACCCAAATATGTATCATCTCTTCATTATTTTTGACGATTAAGAGGGATCTTTTAAAAGTAAACAACAAATTTAAATTTAAGCTCTCTCAAACTTTACGTTACAGGCGGTCTCTCAGTTCTAGTTCTACTGAGTTCACTTCTATAGGAAAAAACAAGAAATCTCAAGCTTTTAATTTGAATTTTAAAAAACCTTGAAAAAAAAAACATCACAAAGAAGCATCATCAGTGAATCTGTGTACCTGTAATATTCTGACCCATTATAAAAAACTCAGAAAATGCCTCTTAGTAGCAGAATATGATTAATGAAATCAATTTGGACGAAAATGTTTTGCAGATCTGCTTTTTTTTTTGCATTTCTTCAGACTGGTAAAAATAATAAAACTTTTGACCAAATCTTTCTGCAAAATTCATTAAATATTCTGTCTTCCAGAAGCTCTGAATGAGATTGTGTGCGAGTGTGGCCTCTCGGGGCTACAAGCATTACTGGGTAGTCTGAGCATTTTCATTAGTTCCTCGAATGCCAAAAAAAACACATGGGTATGTTGAGCAGCTGCTGGGAGTACTAGAAATCAGAAAGGTCTATAATCTTTGACACAAGGAGGGGGATGAATGTAAAACTCAGGCACATCTGCCAACCACCTTAACATCTATGTCTGTATATAAGGCATGTGAAAATTCAAACCTGCTTCCCTTCTCATTCCTTTGTGTTCAAATGGCCTAAATGTATGAATTATGTCCGTAGGTTTAAAAACTGTGCAATATTTTGCTAATTCTAATGAGGAAATCGGCTCCAGTTTAACACATCAATTCTCAATGGAATGAAAGTTTTTCCTGGTTTTGGTCAGACCAGCTAAATAATTTGGGGAACATAAGGAAGTGGGATTTTGCCATTTTGGCTTTAAGTAAAAACCCCTTCCGCAGTTTGTATGCGATTTTATTTGTATTAAAGAAATGCTGTAAAACAATCTAATTCATTTGCAATTATATCTTTAGTAAACGATGTCAGCAGTTCAAAACTAAAGCACTCACCAGCAGCTTATAATATGCATCTGTTACAGTGTGGTAGATTCTGCAAAAGTCATTCAAATATATTGTTTAAATTTCTTGTAATTAAAACAAAACATTTTTTACCAATTAGAACATGGTTCTATAAAAAGATGTACAAAGAGGGATATATTTTTAATATTTAAACATCTCAATAATCCATTAAAAAATAATTGGCATCATAACAATCATAGGAAATTCTCCCATGTTCATTAGAAGCTGATTTTTCAGCACATCTCTGTCTCACATTTTGTCTAATCCTCAACCCCAGTTTGTTTACAATGTTGAACCATTTTTATCTGCCATTTTTATTTCATTATAATCATGTCTGCATGGAATGCAGACTTACTAACGTGGTCTATACAATGACTAATTTCTTGAACAGTTTTAAATGGTAGGCAGGTAAAATCACCCTTTGATTCAAACAAAGTAAACATTTGAGAATTAGAGAATTATCATTTTATGCAAAAATGGATTATGTCCTGTTAAGGAAAAAGTTCAAAATATGCTGTTCGAAAAACAAAAAATACGGGTCTTAACAGTTCACCTTCCACTTCAGTTGAAAAAAAAAACACATTTAATTTAATATGATAAATAGCCTTCTGCATGCTCACAGTTAAACCAGGCCCTGCAGAAAGCCATCTTTAGATATAAATCCATCCTACCTGACCACAGGCTCTGGTATGGCTTCCAGGTTGGCTGGGACCTGCACTCCCTTCTCCCACTCTTGTCTCCAGGGGTCTGACAGCACGTAGAAGTCGTCTGGGCCGAGCTGGGCTGAGTCTGGCAGCTTCATGGCCGTGATGAGGTCTGTACGAAACACCTGGAGGCAAGAAAAAAGGGGGGTGAGTAAGAACATTTTTGCTTCCTGACTTAAAAATGACATTTATCCATGGATGGAAGTGATTTTACAGAGCTTTTTTTCCCCTTTGGTGATGACTTAAGGTACACTCAAATAGATTTTGACTTTTGCTTTTGTTTGTTTTTTGATATACACGGTAATGAGCAGAGTAGAAATAAAAGCAACAAAAAAAAACACACACTGATTTTTTAATTAACAGCCCAACTGTTGACATTTTGCACCCGTGAACCACCCCCACAACACCCATTGACTTCATTTTTAAATAACAAAACAATTATGTATTACAAGAACTGTTATTTCCCTGCTCTGGTGATCTTCAAATTGAGTTAGGAGATTACAGAGTTGTCTAAGGATGCCCCCTTTAACCAAAAGCAGGCAGCGACAGAAAGTAGCATTTTGAAAAAAGTAACACGATTTTTGAATAATGTCTATCCCCATATATGAAGATGTTGCAGAGCAAAATTGAGCATAGCTGTATATGCAGCCACTGACGGGAGAAGAAAGGCAGAAATAGCCATAATGAGTTAGAGCAAAAGGAAGCAAGAGGAGGCATTAAAAAGGTAATCATTGCAATAAAATATTGACATTAACCCTGAAACCTTTAAAGGTCAGCGCAAACAAAGTAGATGTAAATAGAGACACAGTCAAATCCCTGCATGTAGGAGGATTCCAGAAATAAACAAGGTGCGCTCGGATGTGGTGTTTATGAGACCTGGGGGAGTGGGTGTATCAAAGCAGATGATCATTCTCACACATAGAGCCTCTGTCTGTCTATTCTGGGACCTGCAGCAGTGATATTGTAAGTCATAAAGTGAAGGGCATCAAGAACAAACAAAACATAAAAGGAAAAGCAAGCGGTAACATGGCATTCTACATCCCATTTCTTTTAAAAGCTTTGTTTTGTTGTTCCACAGCTCAAAGTATCTTCTGAATCTGTAAAACTAGTGTCATCTCACTACATCCCTACTTATGATGTTGATATAAGACCACCAACGAGAAACAGGTTCAAAAAGAGCAAATAACAGAAGCATAGGTGTGTAAAGTTCCCTTTGTATCTCTGCTTTTTTCTGTATCTCTGCTTCTGTTTCCTTGAAACCCATACGGCCTCGGCACACGGAGCCTGGTCCTGCTGGAGATTTCTTCCTGTTAAAAGGGAGTTTTTCCTCTCCACTGTCGGTACAAGCATGCTTAGTGTGAGGGATTGCCTTTGAGTCAATGAGTCGACGCAATTAAGTGGTTTTTGCTTAGATGGAAAACTTTAAATCAGTTTGACTGTATGATCCGGTTGAATTGTATCTGTAAATTGCATTGATACATATATATATATATATATATATATATATATATATATATATATATATATATATATATATATATATATATATATATATATATATATATATCCTATTCCTTCCTCCAAGCTGGGGTCCTCTACCAGAGGCCTGGGAGCTTATAATATATATATATATATATATATATATATATATATATATATATATATATATATATATATATATATTGCATTTAAGATTAAAGAAAAAAAAAATTCTTCTGCCAATATGCTCTATTCAGAATTCCTTAAATGTAAAGTTTTAGTTTCACCTGGTTTAATTCTGTAAAAAAATCTTCTTTGAGATGAGGAACCTTTAGCCATCTGATTATTAATTGAACAAAGAATCAACAGATTAACCAATTAGCAAAATAAACATTATCCTACCCGTAATTAATAATCTTAGCAGTAAGATATCCAAAAAGAATTAAAATCCTTACTTTCCTTTTAACATCCTTTTATCATTTTAAAGTAAGGAGCTTTTTGCCTCTGAAAACAACACCCATTTGTAACATGTTTACATGATGTTATCAGTGATTTGTAAATAAATTGCTTTATCAGTTTCATGTATTTCATATGTTTGAAATTATGTTATTTACTTAGGTAATCTTTTGCTGATGTAAGAAATCTCTAACACACAGCACCTTTTCCTCACTCAGTGACATTGAGAATGTACTTCCAGTAGAGGAAGTAGAGTGTAGCCTCAACTACGCGATTTGGCTGCCAACTTTTCTGAATCCAGCTTGTTCCAGAACAGATTTTGATGCTTTGGATGAATAAACAAAGAAACTTTGCCTTAATATGCTCAGCCTTTAACACTTACTCTTTTTAAGTATGGGTGTGGATTAAAAAAAAAACAGACCAGCTGACTTCAGGTCTTCTTCCCTTAGTAAGAACATTATCACTGAAGATTTGTTTCACTCATTAGTGCTAATGTACAGTGTGCTCACTGATAAAATTAATACAGAATTGCAGTGTCCAGCCAACTGCTTACTAGTCAGAAATTCAGAAGTGATGATCATTTATGTGGAGTAGGGAATGAAAGATGAGTCACAGTGCAGTATATGAAAGGACCATAATGTAGAAAGCAGCATTCATGGCTGTGCTGCTTGGCTACCTCTGCTGACTGCCAGCCAACACAAACAAGTAATAAAATAGAGCAAGAGTGTGTGTTTAACCGGGCTCGACTGTCTGCAAAACCCGTTCAAGCCGACACTACTGTCACAGTAAGTGCGGTTGCTCCACTGCAGGATTTTCTGATTAGGAGTGTACGTTAGATGGTAAAACCAAGGCTGTAATAGATCTTTTCTTCCCCTTCAGCAAAACAGGGAAGAACAGATAAAGACTTGGGGCGAACAGCTCCTCCCTAATCTTTTTTTCTTTACTCTCCTTTTCTCCTTCTCCATTTATCTTTATGCTGCCACTTTCAGATGTTTCTCTCCAGTGGAGAGACAAGAGTAAGACAGAAAAGATAATAAGAAAATGGAAGAGAAATAACAAACAGAGGAGACTGTCTGATGAGACAGTAAGTGACGAGAAAACAATAGGAACATAATATCTAAAAGTACATTAGGTAGCTATGAAATAGATGGAGAAACTGGAAAAAAAACAACATAACAAAAAGAAGGAATAATAAGCCACTAGTAGAGTAGAAGGAAGAAAAAGGAATGCAAGAGAGGACCTCAGTATATCAGTTTTATTACTGTGTGTTTGTACAGGAATGGCTGCAGCTAATTAATGTCTAGGAAACTCTATTACAAGCTCCTGCAGTTTTATGTTCTGCCGTCTTTCTTCCTCTCCCTGCCTGCAACTGCAATGCAAACCCTATTCATCTTTCCCTAACTATTTTTTGGAGACTACCACTTAGAAGTCATCCTCCCTTACTGATGGGTGACAAGACAGAAGATTACAAATAGGCAATTTAACAAACTAATGAGATAAACCTTCCTCCATTTACAAAAGAAATCAATAGGAAAAATGTGCATGAGGTCATTTGATTTTTGTAACTTGTTTATCTTCTGCAAAGTGAGTTAACGTCTGCGCTATATGCAAAGACAAAAACAGCAATGCTTTTGGCGATTTAATGTCACCGAGCAACTGAAGGAGAGTCATGCATGGGAGAGAGGGAACAAATGTCATCCTTGGCAGCTTTTATTGTGGACAAAAGCTGTTGCGTAATTGGACTAAGGGAACAATGGAAACTCTGTCAGTAATTATTTAAAAAGGGCATTTAGCCCTCCATCTATCATTTGATTTATTTGCAGCCTAAAACATTTTTCCACATCAATCAAACACAACTACGCAGCAGACATGCAATTCAATTTTGCAATTTCCTTGCAGCCTTCCAAATTTTATAAATAATATGCGGAGAGAATTGCCAAGTGGCTTCCCAACTCCAACAAAAGATGGAATGAAATGGCAACGTCCAAACAATTCATCCAATTGAGGTCACCGCACTTGTTTGTCTTCTTTTTAAATCAAATTTGTTGTAATTCTTTATTCCTACAAAAAACAAGTTTAGCCTTCAAGCAGATTTGATCACATAAGCCATATTATTTTAATGTAATATTAACAGAACTGCTTTTCTTTTCTTCAGGCTTGTTGTCGCTTCCTGGTATCAAGAATACAGGAACAGATACAGATTTAGTTAATGAATACTAAAAAAAAAGAACATTAACTAGACAAAGGTTGATAAATTGGCAAGCTAAGCTAAATTCTGTTCAACATGTTAAGTGTCTGTGGATCAGATTGCCGAGGCCTACACCTTCAAGTGCTACCCAGTTCTCTGCACAGTCACTCATAGTTACCCCAATAGGTGGTGGGTGCCCTGAGATATTAACTCCCCCCACTCCTTTGGGCTTGGCCCTACCTGGCCCCAAAGGGAGAAACCTGATGACCACGCATTTGCCAATGAACGCCAACCGCATGCCTGGCTCAGTCGTACTATACAACGTCTAGTGCCTCTATTTTATGACCGAAACATAAATTTTAGCTGCCTACATCCAGCTAAAAGTAGCTTTCACTGCATAGTGTTTTTGCAATCCAATGGGTATTTTTTCAGCTTTTTTATTGTTATTACACTATCACAAATACAGAGCAATGAAATGCACACTTTGCATTTAATCTATCTCCTTGGGGAGCAGTGGGCTGCCATTGTGAGTCGCCCGAGGAGCAGTGTGGGGTAAAGGGTCTTGCTCAGGGACCCAAAGTGTCAGTCTGCGGGAGTTGTGCTTGAACTGAGAACCTATGGATTCCAAGCACAATACCCTAACCACTAGGCCACCACTCACCTAATAGACATATATATATATATGTAGGATATAAGGTAAGGAGCTCAATCATCTGGGAGAGCATTGGAGTAGAGCAAATTCTCCACAATTTGACAAGTCAGAAATGAAATTCTGATCTACCCGGTCAGGCCTACCACAGCCATCTTTGGAGTTGAAGTGGTTGCTGAATTAAGGAGAGGCAAAGTATGATATTTTTTATTATTTTAGGCATTCAAGGCTTTGTTCTAGTTGAATAAGGTCATGATTTATGTGCCTTGGAGAGCAATGACTCTAAATTGGTACATTTTCAGTTATTTCTCATAAAAGTAGATAGTTTATCAATTCCTCACCCTGCTACCATATTAAATGGTATGGTTAGAATGTAAGAAATGGCCTAATATTACAACCAGCATAACATATTTTTCAGTTTGAGTCCATGACAGTAGACAAGGACTCTGCAAAAACCTGAAAGGCTCACAATCTTATAATAATATTTACACAGTGACTCTGTGCTGATACACTAAGCAATTTGCTGTACATGAAGGCAGATGTTCAATCAAGTTAGTGGCTGAATGAGTCTTATCATAATGCCGGATGGTTACGGAGAGAGAAGAGGTGGAGATTGAAGGCTGGCCTTTTACATCCAGCGATGCAATTACTCTATGAGCACTCTTGAAGGCTCTGGGAAGTTGCTAGCAGAAAATAAAAATTACAGCTCCCATAGTTCTTGCTGGAAAACTTGTCTATACTTATCAAAGCATAATTCTACATGGTTTCTCGTAATAATTCTTTCTAACATTAATTAATGAATTAATCAGCCCAACTTAAAATGTTTGTAAGGGAACAGGTGAACATCATCTACATATGAAGCACTGTTCACAGCTCTTTGAATAGCTGAATATAAGCTGAATAGTTACTCTATCTGCTTAGCATTTAGTCAAATGTAAGCTATTTAGCGTTTGATCTTAAGTTACCTCAAAGGTTTTTAGTGAAAGATATTTTGGGACAGTGATGAAATGCTAGGTGCCCTATGAGTCATTACCAAGAAATGCAGTAATAACACGTTTTATATCTTAAAGGTATAATGGAGGATTTTCGAGAAGTTTTGAAAAGACCCGCCCACTCCACTTAAAAAAAAGGGGAAAAAAAGCAGATGCACAACCCTGTACCTGATCCAGAGAAGAAACGCCTGTTAAACACATGTGAGAGCATGTACGAACCCATTTCCCCATGTGCACGCTCTGTTTAAAAGTTGCAGTTTGCAGCGCTTATACAAGTTTACTTTCCAAAAGAAGAATTGCAATGTTTTAACTGAGTCATACTCACCACCGGTAAGTGAAAGTGGGGACAAGCACGTAGGATGGCCTTACGTAAACATATCAGCATAATGATTGACAGTTAAGAGAACCACTTATTTTGATGATCCACTCAGAAAAAGAACATCCTCCACTATACCTTTAACTGAGTCCAAGAAACAAATTTTATACAATGTTTTCAATGAAAATTAAGGAATTTATAAGCTGCCACTTTGGAATTGCATGATTTTAAAGTTTATTTATAGCCCTGATTAATATAAAAATGAAACAATTGTTTAGAACAATTATCGATTGTCAACATGTGTTAAATCTGCTTTCCTTATTCAAACACATTATCTACAGTTCAATTATGTGACATCTACTTTACAACTATCTTTAACCATCTTTCTATTGGAATGATCCATATTCTAATACTATTTTATTATCTGGCTTTTAAGTAGAAGGAGAGCTGGGAATTGAAATCGTTCATTTAAAAACCTCACCATGACTACTGTTCAACCCCTGACTTTGCTTGTTTGCATTTGGTATGAGGCAGACTGCCTGTCTTTTCTCGTTATATGGACAGACTAGTATCTCTCAGCATCTGCAAGGCACTGATAGATTAGAGCTCTCCATTTCCTCCTGGGTTGAACAGAACAGAAACCAGAGGATGACAGCTGAAAGCTGACATTTCAAACGCGGAAAAGCACATCCAGTAACGCAAATAAGGATAGCGCATGCATACAGACATACATACACAACCACACAACATAAACTATTTCTAAAAAAAAAGAAAAAAAGGACAAAAACACAACTACTATAAGGAAGTGGACTAGTTATGGCAACCACTCAGTGGAAGAAACACATGCATATGTGTACACATGCACACACATAACAGAGTTTTACATAGGTTCACACCAAAGCCTTAGCCCACTAAATAGACCCTGTTATATTGCTGCTGAGTCAGTCCACTTAAAGCACTGCGACAGTGCCTAGAATGCTTTTAAAGGAAAAAAAGACAGTACACAATTGTTTCACTCTGTTTATCTTGAACAACGATGAGTCTAGTTCATGTTTAGTTGAAAAGAGATGAGAACACTGACACAAAGAGCAAGGAGATACTTATCTCTTCATTTCCTGTCCCTCTGGTACTATTACACTGCAGATTCTCCAATTCTAGAGATAATTCAACACAAACAAAACCCTGAACAAATGGCACATTTTTACAGTAGAATATTTCAAATCTTTGTGAAAACCATTTCTCAGACTGGATTCAAAATGTGGTTCTACAATGCAGTTTTTGGTTCATTACCTATGGGTGAGTAGGGGACTGGTTAACAATCTTTTTGGTGAGCTGGTTAGCTATCTATGTCTTCTTGACGCTGATGACTGTCTTAATGGTTAATTTCATTCACCTGTCTAGCTCCGCCCAGTTTCCTCACCGTCCATCTGTGTCCCCTGCCCCCTCTATTTAACCTGCTTGATCCAAGTCCTCAGTGCCAGATTACCTTTGGTGAGAGTTCTTTAGTGTACCTATTTGTGTTCTGATTGCCTGATCGTGACCTGTTCTGCATTTGGACCTCTGAGCCTGCCTGTTCCTGTCCTGATATGTTTGTCTGACCTGCTGTATGGTCTCTGAATGGATGGGTGTCTTGGTTAGCAGTTTGGCAGTGTAATGGGGGGTGGGAACTTGGTGAAAGTCACTAATGATATTCTCATGGCCTCAGGTAATGGACTTGTATCTGTGCTTGTCCTGTTGCATCTTAGTGCTGCATTTGATACAGTTGACCATAATATTCTTTTAGAAAGACTTGAATATTTTGTTGGAATTAAAGGAACAGCACTAGACTGGTTTAAATCTTATCTATCTGATCGAATTCAGTTTGTTTATGTTAATGATAGATCTTCAACACGCTCAAAGGTGACCTGTGGAGTACCACAGGGATCAGTGCTAGGACCAATTCTCTTTACTTTATACATGCTCCCAATTGGTAGAGTTATTAGACAGCATGGGATTAATTTCCACTGTTATGCTGATGATACCCAGCTATATCTGTCTATAAATCCAGATGAAGCTAACCCATTACATAGATTACAGGCATGTCTTGAAGACATAAAAACCTGGATGACTCTTAACTTTCTGCTTCTGAATGCAGACAAAACAGAGGTTATAGTCTTTGGACCAGAGTCTCTGAAAAAGAAGCTGATTAGCCAGTCACTTCATTTGGATGGGATTAAACTGATTTCAGATAATAAAGTAAAAAATCTTGGTGTTATTTTTGATCAGGACCTGTCATTTAAATCCCATATCAAAGAGGTTTCTAGAATTTCCTTCTTTCATCTGAGGAACATTGCAAAAATTAGAAATCTCCTGTCCAGGGGTGATGCTGAGAAACTAGTCCATGCATTTGTTACTTCAAGGCTGGACTATTGTAATTCTTTACTATCAGGAAGTCCACAAACTGTAGTTAAAAGCCTTCAGCTGATCCAAAATGCTGCAGCCAGAGTTCTGATGAAAATTAGAAAGAGAGATCATATCTCTCCTATCCTGACTTCTCTTCAATGGCCTCCTGTTAAATCAAGAATAGAATTTAAAATCCTCCTTCTCACATATAAAGCCTTAAATGGCCAAGCTCCATCTTATATCAGAGACCTGATTGTTCCTTATGTTTCTAACAGAGCACTTCGCTCTCAATCTGCAGGTTTACTAGTGGTTCCTAGAATTTCTAAAAGTAGAATGGGAGGCAGATCTTTTAGTTATCAGGCTCCTCTCCTGTGGAACCAACTACCAGTTTTAGTCCCTGAGGCAGACACTGCTTTGCTGCCTTGGAGCTTGTCTGCCTGGCTGTGTGTTTCCTGGACGTGGCCGCCTTTTACAGCTGCTTTTTGTATCTCTGCTTCTGTCTCCTTGAACCCCAGTCGGCCTCGGCAGATGGCCGCTCACACTGAGCCTGGGTCTGCTGGAGGTTTCTTCCTGTTAAAAGGGAGTTTTTCCTCTCCACTGTCGCTACAAGCATGCTTAGTGTGAGGGATTGTATTTGAGTCAATGAGTCAATGCAATCAACTGGTTTTCCTTAGATAGAAAACTTTGTATCAATTTGACTGTATGATCTGGTTGAACTGTAAAGTGCATTGAGATGACATGTGTTGTGAATTTGGCGCTATATAAATAAACTGAATTGAAATTGAATGTGTTTAAGAAACCCTTTTGATTTCACAAACTGCAATATAAAGTGAAAGAGACAATACACCCGTAACTCAGATAAGCTTTAAAGAAAAACACAAACTTTAGATTTTATGACCTGTTAATAATAGCAAAAATGTACAAATATAACTTTTGCTAACAAGATATATCTGAAGCAAAAAATGGATCAAACAATAGCAGGTATGTGGGAAAGATCAATTAAAGCAAAACAGACCAGCAAAAGAGGAAATATGTGTAGGAGAGAGAAAAAAGGAAATATATTTTTTTATTCCTCTGGGCATCATGGCTACCTGGCTGCCCACAGTGCGTCATGGCAGATGTCAGCTCACAGAGAGCAGAGGATAATTTTAGCTGGCACATCACAGCACGGACTCCAATGATTGGCTGCTTGGAAAGTCCACAGTATTCAGGAAGAAATGTGTGCATATATGTGTGTGAGAGTTGAGTGGGAGATCAGGAGTGAGAAAAAGACGGAGGAGAATAAGAGATTGACAAAACATGATAAAAAGAGAGGGAAAGGACTATGCTTTTGTGTCTGAATCAGAGAAAGATAGGTGCATTAGTCCTGTGACTCACTTATTTCAATGAGCACAAAGACGAGAATCCATAATTTTTCTCAGTATGTAATGTATTTTTTATTTATTTTTGGCTTTATTTTTCATTCTGCATTCAATAAAGTACTTTGAAATGAAATTCCATCTGAGAATCCATTCAGTCATTTACAATTCTAAATTCTGAGGCAAATGGTGTTTAAGTGTGGGGAACATATTTAAGAAGATTAGGAAGATTTTTGCATTTTTCCCCCCTGAAGGGGCATCTTTGTCACATTTTTTGGCTGGTTAGTTGCCTCAATATCTACATACATTGCTCAGTTAATAAAAAACAACAACATCAGATACCATAACTATGCAGACGACACACAGCTTTACATCACCATGTCACCAGGTGATTACGAACCAGTTCAAGCACTGAGGAAATGCTTAGAAGAAATCAATGCCTGGATGTGCCATGATTTTCTTCAACTGAATAAAAACAAAACTGAAGTAATAATCTTTGGACCAATAGAGAAGAGATCTAAAGTTAGCACACAGCTTCAGTCGCTTCAGCTAGTAACCACTGATCAGGTCCGAAGTCTATGTGTAGTGCTGGATTCAGACTTGAACCTCCAAAAGCATTTAAAGACAATTACAAGGTCGACTTTCTATCACCTGAAGAACATTTTCAGGATTAAAGGACTAATGTCTCAGCATGATCTGGAAAAACTAATCCATGTGTTTATTTTTAGTCGAATTGATTCCTGCAACGGTGTTTTCACAGGTGCCTAAAAAGTGGATCAGACAGCTGCAGCTGATCCAGAACGCTGCTGCCCGTGGCCTCACTAAGACTAAGAAAGTAGAGCACATCAACCCGGTTCTAAAGTCCTTACACTTTGTGTAACTTTGTGGGGGCGACAGTGGCGTTGGATGTAGGAGTTTGCCCTGAAATCGAAGGGTTGATGGTTCAAGCCCCGACTCTGACTTTCAGTGTCGTTGTGTCCTTGGGCAATACACTTCACCTGCATTGTCTACTGATGGTGGTCAGAGGGCCTGGTGGCGCCAGTGTACGGCAGCCCCGCTTCTGTCAGTGAGCCCCAGGGCAGCTGTGGCTACAATGTAGCTTGCCACCATCAGTGTGTGAGTGTGTGTAGTGTAAAGCGCTTTGGTCAAGTCTCCTAACTTGAATAAAGGTGCTATATAAGTACATGCCATTTACCATTTACACTGGCTCCCTGTATCTCAGAGAATAGACTTTAAAATCCTTCTGTTAGTCTATACAGGTGCTGGTCATAAAATTAGAATATCATGAAAAAGTAGATTGATTTCAGTAATTCCATTTAAAAAGTGAAACTTGTATATTATATTCATACATTACATACAAACTCATATATTTCAGATGTTTATTTTGTTTAATTTTGATGATTACAAATGACAACAAATGAAAATCTCAAATTCATCATATCAGAAAATTAGAATATTGTGAAAAGGTTCAAAATTGATGGCCCCTGGTGCCACACTCTAATCAGCTAATTAACTCAAACCACCTGCAAAAGCCTTTAAATGGTCTTTCAGTCTAGTTCTATAGGCTACACAATCATGGGGAAGACTGCTGACTTGACAGTTGTCCAAAAGATGACCATCGACACCTTGCACAAGGAGGGCAAGACACAAAAGGTCATCGCTAAAGAGGCTGGCTGTTCACAGAGCTCAGTGTCCAAGCACATTAATAGAGAGGCGAAGGGAAGGAAAAGATGTGGTCGAAAAAAGTGTACAAGCAAGAGAGATAACCGCACCCTGGAGAGGATTGTGAAACAAAACCCATTCAAAAATGTGGGGGAGATTCACAAAGAGTGGACTGCAGCTGGAGTGAGTGCTTCAAGAACCACCACACACAGACGTATGAAAGACATGGGTTTCTGCTGTCGCATTCCTTGTGTCAAGCCACTCTTGAACCACAGACAGCGTCAGAAGCGTCTTGCCTGGGCTAAAGAGAAACAGGACTGGACTGCTGGTGAGTGGTCCAAAGTCATGTTCTCTGATGAAAGTAAATTTTGCATTTCCTTTGGAAATCAAGGTCCCAGAGTCTGGAGGAAAAGAAGAGAGGCACTTCATCCACGTTGCTTGAAGTCCAGTGTAAAGTTTCCACAGTCAGTGATGGTTTGGGGTGCCATGTCATCTGCTGGTGTTGGTCCATTGTGTTTTCTGAGGTCCAGGGTCAACGCAGCCACATACCAGGAAGTTTTAGAGCACTTCATGCTTCCTGCAGCTGACCAACTTTTTGGAGATGCAGATTTCATTTTCCAACAGGACTTGGCACCTGCACACAGTGCCAAAGCTACCAGTACCTGGTTGAAGGACCATGGTATCCCTGTTCTTAATTGGCCAGCAAACTCTCCTGACCTTAACCCCATAGAAAATCTATGGGGTATTGTGAAGAAGAAGATGCAATACACCAGACCCAACAATTCAGAAGAGCTAAAAGCCACTATTAGAGCAACCTGGGCTATCATAACACCTGAGCAGTGCCACAGACTGATCGACTCCATGCCACGCCGCATTGCTGCAGTAATACAGGCCAAAGGAGGCCCAACTAAATACTGAGTGCTGTACATGCTCATACTTTTCATGTTCATACTTTTCAGTTGGCCAACATTTCTATAAATCCTTTGTTTTTATTGGTCTTCAGTAATATTCTAATTTTCTGATATGATGAATTTGAGATTTTCATTTGTTGTCATTTGTAATCATCAAAATTAAACAAAATAAACATCTGAAATATATGAGTTTGTATGTAATGTATGAATATAATATACAAGTTTCACTTTTTAAATGGAATTACTGAAATCAATCTACTTTTTCATGATATTCTAATTTTATGACCAGCACCTGTAAATCTCTGAATGGCTTAGCACCTAAATACATCACATACTTGCTATCAGTGTATCAACCCTCCAGACCACCCAGGTCTTCTGGCTCCAGCCTGCTCTGCATACCTAGAACCAGAACTAAACATAGAGAAGCAGCATTTAGTTCCTATGCTCCACTTATCTGGAACAAACTTCCAGAAAACTGTAAAAGTGCGGAAAGCTTGAGCTCCTTTAAATCAAGACTAAAAACACACTTGTTTAGGATTGCCTTCGACTGTTGTAGTTAAACAGTGCAACTGAAACATCATTAGTTAAACTTTTTTTTATTTTCTTTGGTCCAACTGTTTTTAATGTTCTTTTTTGTTTCTGCATTTTTTCCCCAACTTGCTTTGATTCTGTTTTATTTTCCTATATTTTAATCATGTAAAGCACTTTGCATTGTCTTTGGACTGAATTGTGCTATACAAATAAATTTGCCTTGCCTCTAACCCAATGACTCTCAATGTGGGGGTGAGGGAACAGCTCATTAAGCTAGATGGTTGTGTCTAAGCAAATATTGTCATTGAGACTAGTTCAATGGTTGGATGTCTCTGGATGGAGGCAGGAGACTGGCCGGTTTGCACAACTGGTTGATTTAGAGAGCATATTTAGCAGAATGACTGGTTGTCTTTCATTGGATAGTAGGCTGGTTGCATAGTTACCTATTTGTCCAAAGTTGTGTGGTGAAATCATTGGTCAGAAATGTTTTGGTTGGTTATGGGGGGTGGACTTGGTTGATGTTCGAGCTGTCATTCAGGGGGTTACTGCTAAAGCCAGCAGGTTGGATGCAAAGCAAATGATGACCCTAGAGTACAATAAACATTGGAGTACCCAAAATGGAAAAAAAATTGAGTTTTCTTTAAGAATGCAAATCAAATCTTAATCTTAAAAAAAAGAAGTTTATATCCCACAGTTTGAATTTTTACATCCTATGCTCTTATGCATAGGTTACACATATCATGTGGCTTTACGTTTATAAAGCTGGGTTCAGTGATTACAAGGGATCAAGATTTAATCTAGTCACCAAATGACTAATAGGTGAATCACTACATGCACAAATGGAGCTATGTTTTGTCTGTTTCTTATCTCTCCTCTTCAAAAAATTGACTTCTGGCTCTTCAGTACACATCCACTTTAGGTCAGTTGACATAGTTCCAGGAATAAAGCAGATTGCATGATAGAGAAAGACTTAAATCTAAGGGGAAAAGACCTATAATCGCAAAAAAATTAAACATTTTTCTTTGTTTCCTTTTTCAAATATATTCTATGTAAGACTTAAGCATTCCTTATTATGGAGTTAGAGTGACTATGTGGCTTTTTATGGTTAATGAAAATCAATTTTTTGTTAAGGACAGCATGAACTACATGCCATACACAATCAATCAATTTACTTTGAACTTGAAAATTACAAATGGAGCACAGGTTTGAATACGTTGAGCATTTTTCATATTCCACACAGGGTTACTCTAGAACAGAGGTCACGGATAAGCGGATCAGATCCGGATCCGGACCCACCTGCTGGCTGATCCGAACCCAACCTGATTTAACACATTTATAAATTACAGCATGTTGTCAGTTGAGGTGTTTTAGAAAATATGTGAATCAGGAAATTGTCTTTATACCAAACTGGATAATTTAGATTTTAAAATGGAAAAATTTTCTTTTTTTATATTTTCTTTATTTAAAAATTCAATGTATAACATGGCTGCATAAAAACCTATTTTTTTGAGTGTTAAATTCTGTTTAAAGTAATGTCTCCGGACCTTGACTTGTTGTTTATTTTCTTCATTCGGACCCCGCTGATTTTTAATTGGTTACCCCTGCTATAGAATATAGGCCTGTCAATGTTAAAAGCTTACATTTAAGTCTGCACATTAAGGATGGAAAGTTCTTGGTGGTGTAAATATTGCTTCAATCTAGACTTTTTAGTTGAATAAAACCTTAGCAGTTCTTGGGATGTTCCTGAAGATCCTAAGCCCATCCCTGTTATTAGAATGGGATGTTTGGTGAGAAATGGTTAAAGCCTGGACATACATTGTGTGATTGCTAAGTAATTTCCCTCTGGGATTATTAAAGTATTTCTGATTCTGATACGTATGGGGTTTCCAATTTTAAATTAATGTCAGAAAGTTGTTGACGGCTACAAAAACGTTCTCCACTTGAGGTTCAATTTACCAAGAAACATTTAAACTTTGGATAGTAATTTACACATATACAGTTTTTGAGGCTGTATGCAAACTTGTATAACCAATTAAAGGTTTCAAGTGTTGTGTAATCATAATGTCATATCATTCAAGCCTATCATATGTCTCTTACATTTGGGACTCATAATGCTAAATGAAACAAAATGTATTTTTCTCTTAAGAGCCAAAATGATTGACACACCAGATTACTAAATTAAGGTCATGAAGAAACAAAGGATTTATTACAATATCAAAACCATGACATTTCATTCCCCAGTTATTTAAACACCAATCCCTGATGAGTGAGCACCAATGTGTCAATCAGAACATGTTTTTCACTCCCTCCTCCTTAAAAATGGCAGACATATTTCAGATGGCAGATCGTACAGATTGTTCTTTGTGTGATTGCTGCAGATTAGGCACCCTGCAGAGCTCAGAGCACACAAGCCCGGAGGAACCTTTTGCTCGCAAACAAAATGCACAATCTCATGATGGATGAGAAGAAGCGAAGATGTGCGAAAGCAACAGAGGAGGCATTCTACAACTTATTATGCAGCAACATCTCTTGCTGACATGAATCAGTCATATCAACACCCCTTACCAGCTTGACACTTTTACAAATAAAGGCCTTGATAAAAATGTGAAAATGATTTCCCGGTGCTCCATCTAAAAAGTCTTTTCTCCCCTCTTAGATCTGCAAAATGTCACATCTGTAGCTATTATCCTTTTTCCATATAGTTCCGAGCTCTGAAAAGACACAGAGCCGACAATTTGTGGCCCTCATTAGCGTGAGACGAGACAGCGAACAAGTCCTTTTGAGATTTGTCTGAACGCCCAGCTCCTCATCACCAGGCGCGGGCCTGAATGAGTTGCTGGCCTGCAGAGCTCCCCTTCCACGCCAAGGGCAGGCTGATTGCCAAGGTTTCACTCAAAGGTCATGCAATTAAGCTTTGTTCCTGCTTCGATAAAACTGTGACTGACTGACTGAGCTCCCCGGTCTGAACAGATGTGATTTTTGGCAGCTATTGACTTTTAAAAAAAATAATAAAACATCAGTTAACGCCTACAAACATCAATTCAGAAGTTTATATGAGAAAAAAAAACAGCAGCTAAGTTTCTCTGTGAGCTTTGGTCATATAATGGTTTAAAACTACTTAACTTAAGAAAAAGGGCTTGGTGATATCAGGAAAATATTTGCCTTTAACAACACAGGCAAAATTTAGATAATATTAAAAGAAATGTTTTTCAAATATTTTTCCCACCATTTTCTGTAGGTTTTAGTATCTCAGCTATTATAAATGAAAAAAATACGCTTTGGAAATGAAAGACAGTTTATCTTTCAATGCCTGCTAAATAGGTCATCATGCATGGAAGAATACTTTAAATCATTCATTTGCAATTGCCATATTGCATACACTGGTATAAAAATAACTAAAGAAGCCATGTATTTCTTATTGGAAAACACATGGTAATATAGGAGCCTGCTTTACAAGAACAGTCATTAATGAACAATGCTGCTCTTGCTTTGTAAAGCAAGAGCAGCATACTTCTCCTCATTAATAGAGGAGAATAAGAATAATCCTAGATTTCTTTTTAATACAGTTGCCAAACTCACCCAGAGCCAAAGCTCTGTTGAACCGTCCATTCCACCTGCTCTTAGCAGCAATGATTTTATGGGATTCTTTATAAATAAGATTGATCTTATTAAAAATAAGATCATAAGCACTCCTCTATCCGCGATTGTACCTGAGGTAGTCATGGAATCTGAACCGGGTTTAGACTGCTTTGATCCAGTTGAACTTTCTGAATTAGCAAAATTATTGTCTTCATCTAAGCCTTCAACTTGTATGTTAGATCCAGTTCCAACCAGGTTATTTAAGGAGGTATTCCCTTTGATCTCCTCCTCCATTTTAGATGTGATTAATCTATCTCTGTTACAGGGATATGTACCTAAAGCTTTTAAGGTTGCTGTAATTAAACCTCTGCTTAAGAAACCGTCTCTTGACCCAGATGACTTGGTTAATTATAGACCTATATCCAATCTTCCTTTCTTATCCAAAATTCTTGAGAAAGTAGTTGCCAAACAGGTTTGCGACCACTTACACCATAATGAACTTTTTGAAGAGTTTCAGTCTGGCTTTAGAGCTCATCATAGCACTGAAACAGCTCTGGTGAAAGTCACTAATGATATTCTCATGGCCTCAGATAATGGACTTGTATCTGTGCTCGTCCTGTTGGATCTTAGTGCTACATTTGATACAGTTGACCATAATATTCTTTTAGAAAGACTTGAATATTTTGTTGGAATTAAAGGAACAGCACTAGACTGGTTTAAATCTTATCTATCTGATCGAATTCAGTTTGTTTATGTTAATGATAGATCTTCAACACGCTCAAAGGTTACCTGTGGAGTACCACAGGGATCAGTGCTAGGACCAATTCTCTTTACTTTATACATGCTCCCAATTGGTAGAGTTATT
Organism: Cyprinodon diabolis; assembly: GCA_030533445.1. NCBI lineage: Eukaryota > Metazoa > Chordata > Actinopteri > Cyprinodontiformes > Cyprinodontidae > Cyprinodon > Cyprinodon diabolis. The sequence goes on along the minus strand of CM060072.1, from coordinate 13,411,440 downwards.
AGACAGCATGGGATTAATTTCCACTGTTATGCTGATGATACCCAGCTATATCTGTCTATAAATCCAGATGAAGCTAACCCATTACATAGATTACAGGCATGTCTTGAAGACATAAAAACCTGGATGACTCTTAACTTTCTGCTTCTGAATGCAGACAAAACAGAGGTTATAGTCTTTGGACCAGAGTCTCTGAAAAAGAAGCTGATTAGCCAGTCACTTCATTTGGATGGGATTAAACTGATTTCAGATAATAAAGTAAAAAATCTTGGTGTTATTTTTGATCAGGACCTGTCATTTAAATCCCATATCAAAGAGGTTTCTAGAATTTCCTTCTTTCATCTGAGGAACATTGCAAAAATTAGAAATCTCCTGTCCAGGGGTGATGCTGAGAAACTAGTCCATGCATTTGTTACTTCAAGGCTGGACTATTGTAATTCTTTACTATCAGGAAGTCCACAAACTGTAGTTAAAAGCCTTCAGCTGATCCAAAATGCTGCAGCCAGAGTTCTGATGAAAATTAAAAAGAGAGATCATATCTCTCCTATCCTGGCTTCTCTTCATTGGCTTCCTGTTAAATCAAGAATAGAATTTAAAATCCTCCTTCTCACATATAAAGCCTTAAATGGCCAAGCTCCATCTTATATCAGAGATCTGATTGTTCCTTATGTTCCTAACAGAGCACTTCGCTCTCAATCTGCAGGTTTACTAGTGGTTCCTAGAATTTCTAAAAGTAGAATGGGAGTCAGATCTTTTAGTTATCAGGCTCCTCTCCTGTGGAACCAACTACCAGTTTTAGTCCGTGAGGCAGACACTCTGTCTACTTTTAAGACTAGGCTTAAAACTTTCCTTTTTGATAAAGCTTATAGTTAGGGTGGCTCAGGTTATCCGGAGCTGTCTTTAAAGTTATGCTGCTATAGGCTTAGACTGCTGGAGGACATAGGGACCCCCATTTCATCATTCTGCTTCATTCTCTCTCTGTTCTCCTATTCTGCAGAATCTGTTTGTTCAATCTCTAACCTTCTGCTCTCTCTGCTTTTCCTCAGAGTAGCTTTGCCTCGTTTGTTCCTGTTTGGCTGTGATGTCACCCAGGAAAGAAACATCAGCTGTGCTGCTTCCATCAACACCCTTGTTTGTAGATGTTGGAGATCGGCCTGTTTTCCAGTGTGGTCCTGTTTCTCTGGCCTTGGCTGGGTGGATGTGCTCTCTTCATCCTCTGGCATGGGAGCTGCCTTGGAGCTCGTCTGCCTGGCTGTGTGTTTCCTGGACGGGGCCGCCTTTTACAGCTGCTTTTTGTATCTCTGCTTCTGTCTCCTTGAACCCCAGTCGGCCGCGGCAGATGGCCGCTCACACTGAGCCTGGTTCTGCTGGAGGTTTCTTCCTGTTAAAAGGGAGTTTTTCCTCTCCACTGTTGCTACAAGCATGCTTAGTGTGAGGGATTGTATTTGAGTCAATGAGTCAATGCAATCAACTGGTTTTCCTTAGATAGAAAACTTTGTATCAATTTGACTGTATGATCTGGTTGAACTGTAAAGTGCCTTGAGATGACATGTGTTGTGAATTTGGCGCTATATAAATAAACTGAATTGAATTGAATTAATGCAGTAGGTGCAAACAGAACACCACCTAAGTAAATCTATTTGGTCGTAGTTGTGTTCATGTCTGAATAGTCTATAGTTGCCTAGGCCACAATGTGTTATAAATTAGGGATAAAAGTCAAAGAGGTTTAGGTGTTTAAATCAAGCTTCTATATCTTATTTCCAATCTAGATTTAGACACATGGCCAAGACTGACAAATTATAAAAGGCAAAAATGAACACAGCATCTTAACCTGATGAGCTCAAAAGCTACATATGGAGAAACAACACTTGACCAGTAGGTCAGAAGACAGACCTTTGATTCCTCATTATTATCCTCAAAGTGCTATGTTATTTTTCTTTTATAAAAACAGACCACATCATTTCTTAAGTGATGTCTAAAAAGCATCTTGCCATCAATGCTGTACAGCTTCAGTGCTTAATGATACACAACCTGGGCAGTTTTCCTACAGGCAGAAAGGGGATTTAACAGTGTTTCAAAATCTAATAGTTGTTAGTAGCCATGTTTCTATCCACCTGAAGTTCTAAGTAGGGAACTTTTAAAAGTTTGTGAAAAAAAAAGAAATGCAAATTTGCAGTGTTTCCATTTGGTTTTAAGCAAATTAACTAAGCACGGCAAAGTGTATGCGTTGTCGTCCACATTACGTCGTCATGTATGGCTATAATAGACAGGAAGTAGAGGCGGCAATCTAGCGCTGACCCAAGATCAGTAATCGAGGAAAGTTTGAAAGAATGTGTTGCTATCGGGCAAATTGTTCTTACGTTAATATGTCAGCATTAATGGCAATGTTGAATCCAGTCTGTCAACATGCATAATAGGAACATCCAGGGAGACGCTGACACAGAAACGTTTAAAAAACATATTTCCATCCCCATGTTGCACATTAACCCTTTTTCTCAAAAGCCAAAAACCAACTCAAACGAATGTAAAAAAACATATTTGAGAATTTAGGGTCTTTTTTTATTTTGCCTTTAACATCAAGCTTTTCTGATGCGATACTTCAAAATGTTCATAAGAATAAGCTGATGGAAACATATCTTGTGCTAGAGAAGTTAGGTCAAGCAACTAAGCTACTTATTTACTGGGATCTCCAAATAAGAGTTGAAGCAGATGGTTACTGTTGAGATGAGCAGCAGTAAAAGAAATAATTAAATTGTTGCATTCAGGCCTCTAAGGGCTGTTATTTTGACTTCATACTGTATAGTACCTGTTGTAAACCCATCTTCTGATGGCTATCTTGAAGGATAATCCACATCCAAACTTGTACCGTAACCATGACAATGGTTTCACTGCACAACAAAAGCCTCCACAGTCCAAATCTTTTGCCTTACATTAATTACGGCAAAATACATAAAAATGAACTACAATGAGGGATCAAACCTGCTTTATGCAGGCTGTACCTTAAAGTGGCGGGTGGCCATCTCTTAATATTCAATATAGTATTAAATGTTAGTGCTCAAATAAGCAAAAAATATTTTTTCCCCACAGATTTATATTACCACAGTATTGTAAGTAAATATTCAAATATTTACACTACTCAATCTAAATGGGATCCAAAGATTAAAGAACAAAAGTTTATTTGAACTCTACCTATAGATTAAATATTAACAGACCTGTAAAAACTTCATTTTACCTCAGAAATTAAATTGAGTCAGTGGTTGAGAAAAGTGGTTCTATTATTTTAAACAATATCTGAAGTATTATGATACCAATAGAGGGGGAGATTTAGGAAGCCTCAAACCACTCCGCAGATATGGGGCGATGTTTTACGCTTCCTCCAAATCTCCAAAGTGTGAGCAGTAGTAGAAATCATGCATATAAAGCAAGAATAAGAGAGATACAGAGAAAGTGGAAAAAATAACTTTTCTCAATGAGTAAACCTTAAAAACTGGGTCACTGACAAGAAATATCGAAGGAGACTTCAGAGGCAGAAGCCATAAGCCAATCCCACCCCCCCATGGACTTTGATGCAAATATCATTCTTCTTATGGCTGCTCAGGCAGACGATTTGGTAAAATGCCAAGGAAAGGGGTAAAGATGTGACCTACTTTTATAGACGTGTGACTGAAACAATCAAAACAGCTACATGATTAATGTCATTTCACGTCTACACAGGCTGAACTTGATTCAGTTATCATGCTTAAAGGAGCTAAATTTACCAAGAGAAAAAACAAAGTGGTTTAAGTTAAAGCATGGCAGCTCTTCTGTGTTTTTGCAAAGTTTAGACAGCAGAACCAAAAGCTTAAACAGGCTTTTAAAGATCTATTGCTGGTTTATATTTGGGTATAAGCTGCATGGGACAAGTCGTCTCAGTCATTTCAACTCGATTTAGTGGCTCGATCAGTCTTCACCCTGCTCTGGTCTAAGGGCAGCATGACCTGTTGTTCTCAGCTGTTAGGGCTACTGGTTAAGATGTGCAGCTTAGCAAAGTAACCTGAAGCTTACTGAGGTTTTGGCATCATAGAAAGTCATTGTACACATCCAAAATAACCACAAAAAGGAGGCTGTCCTATAAGTATTGTGTATGCATGAAATGAGCATCTATTAAAAAAAATATATATATATTTTTTTTTTTTTTTTTGCTGGATAACCATAAAAATATGCATGTGGAAATAAGCAGAAATGGGATTTTCTAATTATTACTTCATCTTTACATCATGTGCTCCTCATTTTCATTCTATTCCATAAAATCGCTGTAAGAAGGGTCTTTCGTCATTAAAATTGCACTGAATCTTAACTGATAGTGTTTCAAATCTTATACCATTCATTTCAAGTCAGCAGGAAGGTTTGAGACAACACTAATATCAGTTGTAATAAATCTGACTAATGTGATTTGAATAAAAGCCATCCTTATGATTACAAATGATTAACATGGTCTAAGCATTCAGAGGTATATTGAGGGAAATGTTTTCGAAAATATTACATCAATTTAACTCTACAGGGGTTTTAGCATGACAGTCTAAGGTATTCTGATATTTTTAGATTTTTAAAAATTGTTTCTGGATAAAAGCCTCATCTTAAACCTTCAATCATCTTCCAATACTAAGGGGTGGACCTCTTCTTTTGGTTCAATTTGCATGTTTTCTATTCCATAACAAGGCTTTATCAGGCTACTCTAAAAGCTTGGAACTCAAAGCTAATCCAGACATTTGAAACTGAAAAAGCTTCCTGGATGGGAAGCGAAACGTATTCAAACTTGAAGAAAAATTATTGTTTCTAGCTTTTTTTTTTTTTTTCACTTCTTTGCAATGCTAAACCAGAAATTTTTAATTGAAAAAGCTTCCAGGATGGAAGGAGAAATGTCTTCAAACTTGTAACACAAAGTCCAGTGTTTTTTTTCTAACGTTTAACATTTTTGGAATAAAAACTGGCAGAAAATCTGTGTGTTTAGCTAAACATAGGTGTAAAGAAGTGATGTTCTCATAATCCGATATATTTACTGATAATTTGCAAGGCAGACAGAAGGATATTAAGGCAAGAATAAGCATGACCTCTACCAAAGAATATTACAAATGCAGTTTGTCAATAAAGTTATTACAGCACAAGGAAAAAGTATTCAAACAGTTCCAATGCGCATATTTGCATGCCTTCTATTGCAGATTGTCTATGCATCTTTATTTTTCCAAGCGTATTTGATTTTCAGTCACACAATTCATTTGGTTGAAGCTCATGGTGGCGGGAAAAGAAATGTCAAGACAGGGGAGTGTAGACCTATGTGTGGCTTGATAGTTGGAAAGGACTCTGTCTATGGTCCAACCATTAAGCTGGATTATTGACAGACTCTATAGAAACCCTTTTGTCTTAAAAGTCATCTGCAATGACAATAGGATTAACAGTGCACATGAAACGTTTTCAGGAAAGATTTAGCTTTCTTGCTTCATTTTCTCAGTCAAATCCTGCATTTGTAATCTCAGTGTAGTTTTTGATTTTTTTAGTAGCTATTAACTCAATTTCTCGCTTCCAAATCTTTTATTCAAGGAGTAATTGGATCATATGCAACATATGATCCCCTTCCAAAGTCTGAAAAATGTGTAATTTAAGCCATTCAATACTTCCAGCAATTAAGTCTGCTTCCACACACACACATACATTATATATATATATATATATATATATATATATATATATATATATATATATATATATATATATATATATATATATATATATATAAACATATATATACTAATTTGGATACTTATCTTAGCTATAGGGGAATGCAATGTTATTGACTTGGCTTTACGCTATAACTGCATAAACTGGCAGGTGAAGCAATACTGTCAGTTAAATACAACAGCTGGAGGCTATGTTGGCTCGCTGTGTGTGAATGCATGTGCGTGTGTGACAGTGTGTCCATCTGCATGTTTGTTAGCAATCATTTCCCAACTGGTATGTGTCGACATGCAAAGCTCTTTGCCATCCATCCCGGCTGCTCTGTCCTGACACCGGTTTTGGCAAATGGCGTGAGAGTTTATGCATTTGTTTGAGTGAAAAGAGAAAAAAAATCGACTCTGACATGTTTACATCTGGTTGCTATGGAGCATCACAGCTGTTTCTATCGGACCCTAATGAGCCACAGCAGCTGTTAGCTTTGCAAAGATTCACTAAAACTGCATTACTGTATCTCCACACATGATTAGTCAACCATGTATATCTAAACAGTGCAACCAAAACATGGCAACTGTGGGCAACAGCTTAATAAACAATATACAGGTTTATCTTAGAAATATCTTTAAAATATTTTTATTACATTTAGCTATATAGCACCACTTAACAAATTCAAATTAAAACACATGTACACCAGCAGATCCAGTTCATTTTCAATTAGAGTCAAATGTTGTCCCCTCCAGTCATTTAGTCTAATTACATTTAGCCCAGTTCAGTCTAAATTTTAATAGAAAACAGTCATCATATGTTAAGTATGTTGTCTGTTATTTATGTTTATAAATTGGAGACAATTTTCCTAGATTTAAGGGTTTGTTGTATTGTGTTTGCAACTATAAATTATCCTGAGTAAGAATATTTGAGTTTGACACAAGATGATGCCAACACTTATGTCACTCAATATACACTGTTCAGAAAAAAAAACAGGGGACATGTAAACAACACAATATAACTTCAATTAAATATAACATCTGTGAAATCAAACTGGCCGCTTAGGGTGCAACACTTATTGATAATTTCACATGCAGTTGTTCAAATGCAGTAGAGAACAGGTAGAAATTATTGGCCATTACCAAGAATAAAAGAATGGTTATGCAGAAGAGGACGAAAGCCAATTTCTTAGTACCTATGATTTCTGGCAGAAGTTTTGGTCACCTTTGAATAATGGTGGGGCTTTCACACTTGTGGTAACAACCCACACAAGGGGCTTAGGTAGTGCAGCTCATCCAGGTTGGCACATCAATGCGAGCTGTGGCAAGAAGGTTTGCTGTGTCTGTCAGCATAGTGTCCAGAGGCTGGAGGCGCTACCAGGAGACAGGCAGTACACCAGGAGACGTGGGGGAGGCTGGAGGAGGGAAACAAGAGAGTAGCAGGACCACTACCTCTGCATTTGTTCAAGGAGGAACAGGAGGAGCACTGCCAGAGCTTTGTAAAATGACCTAAATGACCACCTATAGCAGGCGCTTAATGTGCATGTGTCTACATAAACAGTTAGAAACCAACTCCATGAGGATGGTATGAGGGCCAGACGTCCACAGATGGGGGTTGGGCTCACAGCCCAATGCCATGCAGGATGTTTGGCATTTGCCAGAGAACACCAGTATGAGCAAATTCATCACTGAAAGAACCACGGAGAGCAATGCAATATCCTTCAGCATGAACGGTTGGCAATGGATCAGTAATGGTGTGGAATGGCATTTCTCCATGTGCTCACCAGAGGTAGCATGACTGTCATAAGGTACCAAGATCAGATCCTCGGACCCTTTCTGAGACCTGCTGTTGCTGTTGGCCCTGGGTTCCTTAGGATAAACCAAGGTCAATGCTACACCTCATGCGGCAGAAATGTGTCAGCAAATCTTACAAGATGAAGGCATTGACCTGCCCATTCCCCAGATCTGAATCCGATTGAGTACATCTGGAACATTTACGACCAGGGGCTCCTCTCAAGACTTCTGACAGAGAACTGAAAATAATTATCATAAAAGTTACCCAAGAGCCAAAGACCATTTGTGGAGAACTTCAGAAAGACCTAGAGTTAGCAGTCAACCACCATGGCCTGTATGAACGCTCACCATGCAAGACTCAATTGCTGAAGAAAAAGCATATTGAAGATTGTTTAAAGTTTGCTGCTCAACATTTAAACAAGCCTGTGATATACTGGGAGAATATAGTCTGGTCAGATGAGACCAAAGTTGAACTCTTTGGATGCCATAATACATATCATGTTTGGACATCAAATGGCACTGCAGATCTTTCAAAAAACACCATACCAACAGTGACATTCATAGGTGGGAACACTATGTCGTGGGGCCAGATTTTTAGCATATGGTACTGGTAAACAAATATTTGAAGGAATGATGAAAGGAATGATGAATGGAATAATGTACTGAGACATTATTGATAAAAATCTACCAGGACTATGAAAATTAAATGTGGGTGGATATTTCATCAAGACATTGACCCCAAACACACAACCAAGGAAACTCTCAATTGGCTTCAGAAAAAGAAAATAAAGCTGCTAGAATGGCCCTGCCAATCGCCTGACTTGAATCAAATAGAAAATCTATGAAACCTATGAAAATCTACTTACATTGCAGTGTCCATATAATCTGTAAAACTCCCTGCATAATTATAATAAAGCAATTTATATGCACGAAACAAGCGGAACACTATGGTGATAGCCCTACTGCTCCACTTGTGAAAGTAAAATTTGTTGGGCTCTTTTTGGCATCAAAACAATTATCCTTATTGCCACATTGCCAGACAGGACACTGTAAAAAAAAAAAAAATAGAAAATCTATGGAAAGAACTAAAGAGTAGAGTTCATAAAAAAGGGCCACGAAACCTTCAAGATCTGAGAGAAAGGGCTGAAATCACACCTGAGCACGTGAGCAAGGCATGCGACTAATTTCTCTATACAGGAGGAGTCTTGAAGCTGTCATTGACAAACTGTCATTTTACTTTATTACATATAACTCAAATTCTGGACATCTATGGTTTGATTTCATTGTTCCAGGATTGTTCCTGACATTGGGTAAAAATATATCAATAGTACCTCTAGAAATATATTTACTGAGAAAAATGGTGGTGTGTTCAATACATATTACCCCTACTGTAAGTACTCTGCTTGGACGAGAAATAGATATTTTTTACATGTGTTGTGTTTAATTTGAAAGAAGCTTTCAAATTTAACTGATCCATGCTGTGATCCACTGATCCATTAAACGAACCATGCTGTGTCTTACAGTCTACTTTTTTTTTCATTTGTCTGAAGAGTTAGGCCGCTACAGTGGGACTGGCTAGCATTGTTAGTTCCAAACAACCTCATCTTCGGCCACACAGTAGCAGCCATTTTGTGAGTTTATGACCTACTCTCCTAGCTGGCCTTACCTCAGAACCAGATCTCCTGGTGTCATCTGAGCTAACCCATTTGCCCCAGGACTGTGACATCTCAATTTTTCTGACTCACTGTTAATTTTTAATGTAAAAATAATTGAAGCCTCACTGCTTTGATTGTATTTAAAATCTCTACATCAGTGGTATTAACATTTAGTTAATACAATAACACCGCAATAGGGATTATTAGCTAATAAAGGTATCAGTATTTTAACCTGTGGTCTTATGTGGTTACTTATGAAGTGAATGATTTATCACTCAGGGCCAGATCCACCCTCTTTTGGTTAACATTTGAATAAACAGACAACATCTTTGGTTGGTGATTAATAACTCTGCTAATAGACATAGTCCAAATGACTAAATTGGTGAAAGACAACTGTATTTTTTTTACCCTTGAAATTAATGGCTTATTGATAAACTATAACTCCCTGTTCAAGTTATTGATTATATTCATAAGGTTCTTAATTGTCTCAACTGAATTTTGTATAAGAAAAGGTTCTGTGCACAGAAAAAGATAAAATCAAACATTATATCCTTCCTTCATACAGACACAATAGAAGGTAAAATAAGAATCAGGGTTGGTTTTGATGCCAAAAAGAGAGTATGGCAGGTTGATTTACCAAAGATAGAGGCTAAATTAGAGGACGTGACATCTGAGGTAAATGGGACAACAATGGAGCATAATCCATAAATAATGAACCATAAAATGTTCCGCTTCATTGGTTTAAAGACTTTAAAATAGGTACATTTTTATTTTAGACTTTTCTTTTGCTTTTATTTTATATTTATCTGGAGATGTTTTGAGTGTTACTTTTAGCTCAGAAAAGAACTTTAAGCAACAACACTTTCTGACTAAGTAGGACTGTAGGACTGAGCTTCAAGTTCAAGTTTTATTGAACAGGTCATGGGTTTATCATTTCCAAGTCAATATTGTCAATATGAAAAGACAATTTTGAATAAACCAAAGTAAACTGCAGTGTTGGATGCCATTTGTTGGCACCTTAACACTCAAGTCCTCCAGTGACATTTTAGGCTTATTTACAAAAAAATATAAACTATGATAAAACATTAACTATATTAAACTTCTATTCTTTTTATCCAGAATTTTGATGCAGTTCCTTCACTGCACAAACAAAAAAAACTGAATTAGAATTTATATTGCAACTCATTGTGACTTACATACAGAAGCTAAAACTTATGGTGGATCCATTAAGTTCATCCATTTTACATTTTCCTGTCTATTTCAAATAGTAAAAAAGTTCAGTTCATTGCAATAGTTCAGTTAGGAAGATTTTAAGTTTAATTTCCATACAGAATCTCCCTGACATAAATATCAGCAACAGGTTAACCTCAAACAAATGAGCTTTATAAAAGGTAGAGAATCTTTTAAATATTTGAAAAATTTGGTTGTTTGGCTAAATAGACTAAATAGCAAACATTTATTGTTCTGACACCTGCATGGTAAACCTTTTTTCTCATTAAACAAAACTAATATATTTATATCTGTGTGAATATTCCGGCTAGGTGTGAGTACAAGCAGTTGTCCACAGGTTAGTATAACTAACTCAATACAGATATAATCCAACTTTTAAAAAAATATGGTAGTAATGGTTAAGTGTTCTCAAGTCCAAAATATTGCTTTTGCTGACTAAAAAGATGAAAACAAAGGCAATCAGGTTCTATTCATCCATTACACAATGCTTCTAATCAGCTCATAAGACATTCAGACAATCTTTGCAAACTGCAGTTCTGAGTGACAGTTTGCTATGCCTGATTTGCATCCAATAATCAGAAAACTTTAGAAAATATTAGAGAATACAGTGCAGAAAATTGACCACTATACATCAAGTGTCAACAACATATCTATACTCCTGGACTGGAAACAGACAATTAACTGCATATAAGCATATTTAAGTATCTTTCCTGATTTTTTTCCCCCTCACATGTTGTTATAAAAAATTCAATGTCTTTAATGCATTAGCACTATCTGCATAAGTCACGGTGACCATTACAGTGTCTTAACTTACCTTGCTAATGTCTACACTCTAAAGATAGGGTTTTCAACACTACATGACATAAAAACTCCCCGTAGTTTCGGGAGACGTGCCTAACAGGCATTTATTTCCTTAAAGATAAACGTTTATGCCACTTTACTGCTGAAATAAAGCACTTATATTTTTAAGCAAGAAAAACCAATTTCATCCCAAAATCAGAAGGTCAGATCCAACTGTGCACTCTGATAGGTACGTCTCTACTTAGAAGCTATGGGAAATTTTAACAATGTCCTCTGGCACCCAAAATTTCTCTTGCTCATAAACTGAATTAGCCAACTGACATTTTATAAAATTCATGTAAAAACATGTAAAATTCTTCTACAATACCTATAATGTCATGGTTTGTAAATGAACCCTGAAAAATCACTGCACTTATGTCGCCCCTTATTAAAATGTATTTTTTTCCCCAGCTAAAGGTCAACCGGATAAGAACTCCAGCAAGCTGTACTGATAATAAAACACTGGAATAATTGCACCGTACATGCACCTTCACACAAATACATTTAAACATATAGCACTGAGATACAAATAAAAACAGGAAGGCAGAAACACAACTAAGATCGCTTCGCGCCTGCTCCGTCTTTGTTGGGTAACCTCTCTGATACCACTTCCTTCCTGCAACGATAGAGAGCCAGGTGCTCCGACCATCACCTCCGACTTTTCTAGGCTTTGAAAAGTTTCTAAAATGTGTTGCAGAAATCTTATCAGTCTCTAAATGCCTCCTGGTTCCATATTTCATTAAAAATACTTTGACATAAGGCAAGAAACAAATAAAAGATCATGACAAACCAATTTTATGTGGCATTAGGTGAAAAATGTATCTCAATAATAAATTCCATTCCTCTGCAGTTTATCAGGCACTTAACACCAACCGATTCCACTTCCCAGCTGTGAAAATTGGATATTTCATACGTTTGAACGTTGCAATGATTAAAAGTCACAGCTTTCTGTAAATTACCAAGCTGTAAATGATGAACTGTTTAACGCCATAAATAAGTGCAGATAATCAAACCTAAATTTGGCTATTTGAGATTCATTCCTCTCAGCTTATGTGTGCTAACTGTTAATCACATTCCTGCAAAGATGAGGTCATTTTATTCAAGTTAAAAACTTTTGAATCCGATTATTTCAACAAAAGCTTTTTCTACACGTTTTTCACTGCCAGTCATATTCCTCAACATTGGTTTCTCCCATTCACATACAAACACATTTAGCACTTACCTGATACATGTTTTCCTCTAATAAACCGTTCTCACTGCACAAGATCTTACAAAAGGGGAATAATATTTAACACTTGCTCAGCCTTACTTTATTTATAGAGAACTTTTCAAACACAAATGTAACCAAAAGTGTTTGACAAGGCAGATAAAAATCTAGACCAAAAAATTTTCCAAATGTAATGATTATAATTATATCAATATTATCTACAATATCTATTGTCATATGTTTATACAAATATATAGCTGGGGCTGCAACTATTGATTATTTTGCAAATCGATTATTCTGTCGATTATTTTTTCAGTTAATTGATTAATAATCGGATAGATAAAGGTTCCTTAAAGAAGACTTTTTATGATATTATACCAGGTGCAACTAAAACTTTTCCACTAGAGAAGTTCTGCAAGAGCATATTGACAGACAAAAGTTTTTTTTCTTTTACAATCTTGTCATATTTACTGCTCAAAGTTGGTTCCTCTGTCAGCTAAAGGCATCTTTTAGCCTTTATACTCCAAAAAATGATTAATCAATTAGCAAATTAGTTGACAATTATTGCAATATTCGATTAATTACAATTAATCCGATTAATCGTTTCAGCCCTTTTTGTAGCAATAATGTAGATTAAACATTTATTTCTACTCTATATGTTACAGAACCAACATTCTTAGTATATTGGCCTGTTCATTTGTTGGATAGATAGCCTGCATTTGCCTGCTTAACAGATGAAGCTTGCCAGTAGCTTTAAAGTACTGTTACATTAAGTGTGACAGTCAAAGTGAAGTCAGTTCCAGTGGGACAAGTCTAAAATGTTATTATGAGCGTCTGATATAAATACAACTATTTTACAACTTGACATCAGTTTGCATCTAAGTTTGAGGTTTATATTTTGAAAGGAACTTCTAAAGAGTCAACCTGAAAATGAAAGAATCGCCTGCTTTTTTTAAGTGTTTGTGAAGTATGTACCAATTTAAGGTAAGCCATAAATAAAAATCAAATAACAAGAAATGTTATGAAAAACATAAGAATGTGATGTAAGTTGCAAGGTGTTCTCATGCTAATAAGCTTTTCTCCCTTTTCTTCCGATGTAACAATGCTCATCCAAACTGAGCACTAATTTCTGTCATTTTAGCAAACCACGAAACATCTGTCAGGAAAAAAAAAATGTGATATTTGTCCCTTATTGTAATTCGATTTTAAATGCAGTCTCTCCAGTAGTGGATTCTTCATTACTGAGTGGCCTTTTAATACAAGACAATGTAGAAAATGAACTAAATGGACCTTAGTCTCATCCTAACGCAACAACCAAATAGTTTCTACAGATTCACTTTACAACAGAGCATGGGAGGAGATCCTTCTTGGCTACAAGAAAAAAAAAAACATCCACAACATTTCTTTAAAAAAAACACTTTTAATATGGGCTACAAAAAAATTTTGTTTCACTTTGAGATTATGAACGCATTTTTGATTTTAACTGAAGTAACTAAGGATGAGGACAATCTTTACATTTTACAAGTGCAGTTTCTTTTGTTTTGGGGTTGGTTTAAAAACAAAATGACAGACTCCATTCAGAAGCCTTTAAGAAATTAAAGTTTTCATGACAAATGTATAAATCCACTTGACCAGACAAACCTTGAGTCATTTAGAAATTGTACCCAAGGAGAAAGCAGTTACCACTCGAGTTTCATTTGCATCTAATGGGATTTTTTTCCCAGTCACACTGACCCCATAAAGACTCCCACTTCATAGAGGGTAACCAACTTTCCTGATTTGTATCGGACTGTGCCACATTTTTTTGCTGGTTTACGTTGAGATTCAGAGAATCTTATTTGTATTTTCACCAGAGGTGGATACGTTTTTTTCTTAGTCATAGTTTCTCTTCCTGTCAGATTCATAACCATGCCAAAGTGCTGCATAGGTCAGACCAGAGCAGACTGGGGGTCTAAGACTGAGCAACAAAACCACAGTTAGCACACAATTGTGTGCAATCTACCAGCATCATGCAATTTAATGATATATTTGCTTCGACTTTATAACATCTGATTTTGAGTTGGATCAGATGCTAAAATCATGTGCTGTGTGCTCTGGTGTTCACAGTGTATGGTTCTCAAATGTAAAATCACCAAAATAAAGCCGTCATTTGGGATTTCTTTAAGGTCACATTCAGCATGTTAAAAATAACAAAAAATGAAGTCAAAACTGAAATGCGTTTGACTGGCTTGAAAACACAAAAACTTGTTTCTTACAAAGGAAAGGGTATTTGAATACAGGCACTCTCATCTCTGTGTGTGTGGTGCAAAGTTTCGATATCACAAGCTGGGAGGAAATCCCCCGAGTACAAAGTGAGGATATTCATCTTGCCGTCTCATTATACGAGGCAGGCACCACCCCATGCCTCTTAGCAAACGTGTGTATCCTTGTACCATGATACAGTATTATGAAAACTGTCATAAAATTCCCGAGGGAAGAAGAGGGAGATTTCTCTGAACAAATGGAGTTCTGTTTTGGTCTCAGGAGATAAAGGGTTCTCCCTTCGCACCACTGCAGCATCAATAGAGTGCACTCCAAAGCATCAACCTTTCGATTTCTTTGCAGAAAGCATATAAATCCTAGGAAGGTTCTCTTTACTTAGAACATCTTTTGTTTTTGTTTTCTTTTAACTCCAACCAGCAGATCTTAACCATGAATCAGTAGACCAAATATGTGTTGTCTGCGTGTAGCAATCACTTCCTGCTGTCTGCAAAAAAAAAACGTCCATCTTCAATCTAAACCCTCATCTACAATAAGATCAAAACAGCTGTAGAAAGGAGGAAACTGTAACTGTGTCGTCCTTCAGTGAAACCATCTAAACCACTTCTTAACGAAAAACGAAGAACAGACGATTCATTTTTAGAAAACGCCAACGTTGTCATTACTTCTCCGTCATGCTGACCACCAAACCCTCTCTAAACCAAGAGTGAGAATCTTTCCATAAACTTTTACACACTTTGAGCCACTATTCAGATTAAATCCAAGCAAGAAGCAGTTAAGTTTACATTTCATAAAGATAAAAGAATTTTGTGTTTATTTCGAAGGGGGGAAAAAAGGGACCTGAAAGTCTGATATCTGCAAGTTTTATACATTTCAAAACAAGCTATTTTAGCAAAGCCTATAAAGCAAATAATTGACACTATTTGAATTTACTTATAATTAGTTATAATAATTTCATTTCAGTTAATTACAGATTTGATATATTATACACCCTAAATATGAAACAATGAAATAAAGTTAAAGAACTAGAGGCGGATCAATCAGGTGTAACGCATTGATGGTTTCTGGTTTTTACTAGACTCTGGTTTCTAAAAGTTGTGGTTTTCTTTTTTTTTATATAAATATTTATATATATTATAGAATAATAACACTTATAGTGGTAGCTTGTAATTTTCACAAAATTGAGGAATTAGAGGAATGCCATAATGCATGTTGATGAGGTTCATTAGTTGTATTCATCTGACAGAGAGCACATGCTGTTAGACAAGTTTATGGAAGGAAAATGTTCCCATCCTTTCAGTAAATCTGATCTTCAGTTCTACCTGCTTACCAAGCATCACAGTCAATCAAGGACAAATGGTCCAAATTGATTTGATTGTTGCACCTAGGTAGCACACATTAAAAGTCACTGGAATATTAACATTAGAGCAAGTAGGGCAACTGCTTCCCCTATTTTTAAAAAATGGGAGAGCAAACTTAAGATTTTGAATCTTCTCCACGATTTAGAAACATTTCTGTTATTTTTCTCCAAAATAACTAAAAGAACCAAAAGAATAAATCTCATTCCTACCGTTCTTCCTTATATTTGCCTCAGTCCATTTCTCCCAGAGCACCACGGTGTTATGAAACTAAAGTAACTTCCTCTCAATACGATCTGTGTATATCTGTAGATATCCAAGCAAGGAAGAGTAAAGGATCCTTAATGTGAACCGACTTAAAGGGTTTTAACAACGCCTCATTTCTCTTTGTGTCTCCCTCACCAGCTTTATTCTAGTCTAGAAAACTACTCATGGTGCAGGTAAGATGCAATCCCGTTACAAGAATCTCCCTGATAGATCAGTGCTTCCTAGATCATCCTAACTGCAAACTGCTAAAATAAACCAAAGTAGTCAAAGTCTTAAAAGGCAAGGCGAAGTGGGGGTGAGCAGTGGGGTGTGGGTGTGGTCAGAACAGTGACCAGAGTGGTTGGTACGATGGATCTTATATAGGTGTAGGATTGTTTTTGTCACCAGACATTGAGAGAGGCATTCAGGACCCCAGTCAGCCAGAACCTTATCAGCTCAGGTTGTTGGTTTAGGGCGTTGACTCAGCGGATGATGGGAAGACTCACTGCACGAATGTATGTGTGAGTAAGAGGCTTTTACGCCCACACGTAGGGCCTCGGTAACATAGGGCTGAACAATCATGCAGAGTCTGAACCAACGGGGAAATTCAACTGCAGCAGCCAATGTTCATTCCTTAGAGAGCAGAAAGACGACTATTTCAAGACAAATGTTGCAGAATGAAAAAACTTGACATGACAATGTCAAGAGTTTCAGAGCAACAGTTAATTAGCTTAGTAAATATTTTTTATATCCAAAATAAGTTTGTTTTGGGCTTTTTGGACTTTTGTGCTCAAGGAGAAGTGGGCTCCCGCATGCTCTCGCACGCGTATTTTTGTTTTTTAAAGTGGAGAGGGCGGGTCCAGGAAAATCCTCCACAATACCTTTAACAAGAGTGAAATATGAGGGCGCAGTGGTTAGAGCGCACAACCCATGTACGGAGGTCTTAGTCCTCGACGCGGCTGACCCGGGTTCGAATCCTTTGCCACATGTCTCTCCCCTTCTCTCATACCCCATTTCCTGTCAGCCTACTGTCAGAAAAACAGGCCACTAGTGCCGTAAAAACTAAATAAAAAAAAAGGGAGAAAAAAAAAGAGTGAAATACATAATTTCTCCCTTCAGCTGGCACACAGCTCCATGCATTAGAGTAGTAATAAGCTTTTTTCTACACAACAGTTACAGTGAAGTCCTGCGATAATAGACTCCGGACAAGCAAGCCTACAAAGTCATGAAAAGGAACCCTTGGAGGGAAACATCTACATGCTTGTGGTTAGTGCAGAGGAAAAATCAGAATAAAATCATAACTGTGGTTGAAAAAACAAAAAAGGATACACTGTAAAAAAAAAAAAAAAAAAGGTTTCAGCTAAATCGAAAAAAAATGAGATAGTTTAAGTTATTAGCTTCCATACAGGAAATGAAAAGATAAAGGGAATAAAGGGAAGCAACAGCTTTAAATTATATATTTAACAACTTATTTTTGCCCTGGTTAAATCATGTAAAATACCATCAAAATATAAAGATAGACCGGAGTCTGCAACCTGCAGCTCCAGAATCACACGTGGCTCTTTAGACTTCTACAATGGCTACTATCTTTTGCACAAGAATTTATCATTTTAACACCTTTTCCATTCTTTATGGAATAATTGGATTGATTTTCCACAATAGAATCACATTAAAATTAGCAGTCATACTTTTGATACATTTCTCTTCATTTGATTGCAAACTTTATTATTTTCCACAAATATAAACATCCCACAGCAACAAATGTATCCGTCCAATTTTTGCAGGTTTTTATTTTTTTTGAAACCTAAACCAATAAAAATTATTTTGTTCATCAAGAAATAAAAACATGTTAGATATTTAAAAATATAGTTATTAGTTAAGCTTTTTCCTAAGGGTCAGTAGCTCTAGACTAATACTATTCAGCTGAAATGGCTGTAAGGAAAAAGAAGGCTGCAGACCACGGGGTTAGAGCTTTGGGGTGTTATTTTTAAAAACAGGATTAATATTCTTTTTGGAATCAAATTAGGAGATGTTAGTGACAGCCCTGGACTAAATCAACTTTATACAAACACTAAAGAGAGAAAAAAGACACGACGGCAGGTCATACAAGAGAAACCGTACAGGATCTTAAAACAAAAAAGACAAAAAAAAACCTTGAAAGTTGAGCCTGATGATTCACTGTTAAACATGGAAAGCCTTTTCAGCGCCGTAACGCCTCATAGAGTAAAAAAAAACTGTGAAATTTAACAACTTGCAAGTATTTCCCACTTGGATTTAAACTCTGACAGCAGCCAAAGAAACAACTGGTTTAAGTGTTGAATTTAATCGGTACATAATTTCAAAATTTTATTTTTCTCTGTATTTTTAAAAAACTAAGACATGCAATTAACCAGTGAAAACAGTTGCTGGCACATTTAGAAAACAACACTTAATGAGCTCAGAATATTATAATTCTTTTCTGTTTTTCTCTCATGTTGCATAGAATAAACAGAAAAGGCTGTTGAGAAAAAAAAATGAATCGAGAAAGAAATAATTTTGACATTTAATTTCAACTTTAACCAACCTGAGTTATTGATGCATGATAATATTAGACGTTCTTTCTTGGAAATGCTGACAATCTTGCATCATTAGCAAAGGTGTAAATGTTTGACAGACGGCATCAGCTGATAAATGTATAAAGATGAAGTGAGAAAGCTTTTAAATTAGCAGTCTTACTGCAAAACTTATCAGGATTCTGTTTTAATAAAACTACAAAGTTCAAAGTAAAGTTAAAACTAGTGCTGAAATTAACACCTATTGTCCATGAATGTGCAGGTAAGCTTCTAGAGCAGAGGAATATAGCCGTGTGTTAGGTCATTACTGAGTGAGTGTGCTGTTAATGCTGGGAGCCACCATGTGTATTTGGTTGAAAGGTGCGTATAATGACCATAAACCTTATCTCTCACCTATCATCTTATGTCTCTGCAGCATAATAAACAATTTCAATAAAAAGATATAATTTTAGAGCCTATTTTTCTAGATCCTTTTCTTTACTCAAAAGGATAAAGCAAAATCCTTGCTTCAATGTGACTGTCAGGTTTAATCAATGATGATTATAAAATTGTGTGCTTATGAAACATTTTTGCAGTCAGGAGACCATCCTGCCTGCTGCACTGTGTCTTGTGATGCAGTCAGGAGACCATCCTGCCTTGTCATTCTGATGGAGCATCTTGTCTTTATGAACTGAACAACTTTATGAATTGTTGTGTCAGAACAAATACTGTTTTGTAATCATGTGCTATGCTCTGTTAATAAAAGACGGCTGCAGAATGGCATTCGGAGAAGAAAAGCTTGATGTTGGGTGGGCTTTTCCTTCCGCTTCTGCAGTAGCTGCTTGATCCTCTTTCGGTGTGCAGAGTCAATTTCTATTTATTTGCAAAGTTATTCTTCCTGAATCCAACAGTGACCTTTTTCCCATGACAAAAATAATGCAGCAAAAAACATGATGAGCGCAGAGGCAGGATTATGAGAGGGAATGCGTCCCGTGGCCCCTGGCTCCTCAGCGGAGGCCTGGGTCAGAGCAGAAAGCTGCAGTGGTAATTACTGAGGGCCTGATTGCTGACAGGACCTTCCAACAGCCTGTGGTTAACTGGATGGAAGCGAATGGGGGGGGGAGGATGTACGAGCCTAACAGATGCTCCACTCAGGACAGTTTAAGGGCAGTTTTTTTGTTTTTTTTTCCTCAAAGTTGCGAAGACAATAAAAAAACAGCTTACTTCCCTTAGGTTTTTGACACTCTGGAGGCGGGATGGAGAGACGTTCAAGATGAACTGCAAATTAGCACTTATTCCTTTTATGAAGACCTTTTTTTTATTTCCAAATGGGTAAAAAACTTAAACTAACATCTGTTACAGTGCAGAGAGAAAGAAAGTAATTCTTGAAGGTGAAGCTGAAAAATAAACAACATAAACTGACTTGAACTTGTTCTCTGACTGAGTGGGAGGAATGTGTGATTGTGGCAAGCACTGCTTGGCCACAACTGGTACTGTACACCGGTTCCCAACTGGATTATGCCAGTTTAGTGCTCAGGGTGGTCATTTAGGAGCACTTGGGATCGTTCATCATGACCATATGGATGCTCCAACCCGGTATTTAAGCCATCTCATTCTTACCATCCACAAGTGGGGTTGATTTAGCAAAGGCTGTATTTACTCTTGACAGAATGGTCTGTGCCATAGATATATAGCAACATTAGATGCTGTTTTTGCAACCTCCCACTTGGATGCAGTTAGAAGAAAGTAATTTTATTTTAAAAGGTGGAATCAGCTTATGACAACATTTCTTAATGAGATTTGAACATTGGAGAAATATGTTTTGTTCAGTGTCATCATTGTATACCAAAACAGCAGCAACAGCAACTGAGAACCAACCTGTGCACTGGCATAGAGATCAGAGGATTATGCACTTTGGCAGATTTTAAAATAGAAAACTATCAACACTGAGGTTCTAAAAGGTACTTTAAAATTACATTTACCCTATTCAGGTACTTAGCTAAATCACAAAGGCTTTATTTATCATCTGTTCTTGTAAAGAGGGATTGTCTTCGAGTCAATGAGTCGATGCAATCGGCTGGTTTTCCTTAGAAAACTTTGAATCAGTTTGACTGTATGATCTAGTTAAAATGTCTCTATAAAGTGCCTTGAGGGTATATGTGTTATGAATTGATGCTATATAAATAAACTGAATAGAATTTAAGAGAAATTTGCAGGGCACTTTTTTTAGCCTGCTGACCAGCAGTGCACAGTATCTCATTATATCGATTTTTATCCAGAGGAAACATACGATGAAGGTTCTACGAAATGTGACCTTTTCACATTACTACTCCAACTCATAAATTAGCACAAAACATTCAAGCTAGAGCCCCGGTAATTGTATAACAAAACGTGAACCAAGAGCGTCACTGACCTCTGACGGTTTCTTGTGCTGAAGACGGACCCATGTGCTGCTGGTGCCGGTATTCTTGGAGGACCTGGACCATGACGTCACTTGACCTGGAAGATAAAACACTATGGACTTACAGATGCTCTTAAAAAAGCCTCTTTTATTCTTTTATTCTCAGCATTTTTTGTTTTATTTTAAACATTTTGGTTTTTTTAGCTGTCAAGTCCTTGCCTGAAGCCCCTTTACTTGCATAAATAGTCTGGCATCTGATGGGCATCTCTCAAACAATAATAGTTTAATAAGTTCAGGAGCAGCGATCATTTAAGCAGCAGAGAATCTGAACAACAATCTTTATCAAATTACCTTGAAAGAAATGTTCAGGAGGGTCTCTTTTTTTTTTCTTAATAAATTTAATTAAAAAAATAAACATGACAGCTGCCATCCAACAACCTCAGTTTGTGTCCACTGCCTGCACTAAGAATCGGGCTTAAGTGAGGCAAACTAATGACTATCCTCTAGGAGGTTAATTAGGTGGCGACACTATAAATAACATCTGGTTAAAGTGTTCAGTCTGCTATGGTTCATTACAAGCTTAATAAACATCTTAATTGTAATTAAGCAAACACTGGAACCAATAGCCTCCTCATCTACATCCAACAGCCCCATAAAGGCATTTCTATGCATTACCTGTTTCAGGAAAATAAATACTAAAGCTCAGTTTTGATATTTTCTCTTAGTAAACCTGATGAAAAGAAATTTTATTTTAATTTAAAAGAGGAGTTAAGATCCATTAGAATAAATTCAGTTTAATGTTTCACATCCACTTCTGAGTGTGCATGCCTCCCACTCAACATATTTCCCGCCATCACCACAGCAGTGCCGCCACCATGCTGACTTCACTCCGCAGTATCTAGCAGAGCTCAGGGAAAAGCTGCTGGCATATTTGACTTCAGAATTGACTAATTTCTTCTTTTACACAGAGACAACACAGATACAGCATAATCAGGGAAGAACTTTTCACGTATTTAACATGTTTCCTAAAGTGGATGCAGATTCAACCGCAAATTCATCACCGCCACACAGTAACATCTCTGGGAACTTTTAGTTTGAATGTAGATTACTACAAATTCTTAAATGTGTTATTCTGCAGTTGTCATAAAGGAAAGTTGATATGAACATTTGAGCAAACATCCGATATTAATATTCGGGTTATGGTCACAATCCATGATTGACTCATTAAATACCTCTTCCTTCCCACTCAACTGTGTGGGATTAAACAAAGGGGGGGAAAAAACAACACATAGGTGACACTGCATCCCTAATAAGATAAACACCCTACAATCATTCTGCGCATTAGCATGACAGCCACATGTCCCCTGAAAACACATCAACAAATACAAAAATACTTCAAATAAGCATTGGTTGATCTGCTCTGAGTATATCTTAATCTCTTACTGGCACAGTTTTACTTTATTCAGATAAATAGGATTCACTATGATTAAAGGTAGGGATGTAACTAAGAAGGCCGAATGCTGTAACTGAGTCAAAATGTTAAAAAAAAAAAAAATATTATTTTGAGGCTGTGCAACCAAAAGAAAAGCCTGTTTTGTTTTTTTTTTTATATATATATATAGATTTTTTTGTATCATTATATTTCTTTCCCTAAAAGATGTTTGGATTTCAGCCATGTGAAAAAGTCTAATCAGCGCACCCTAGAGCTGGTCCATTAATTGATTAAATAGCTCCAGGTGTTACTCAATAAGAGTTCGTTTTTAAAAGAAATGTGTGTCATTTGTCATTTTTAAATATAAAACTTTAGGGGGAAAGAAATTCATAAAAAAATATACACAAGATGAAGGAAGGAAGGAAGGAAGGAAGGAAGGAAGGAAGGAAGGAAGGAAGGAAGGAAGGAAGGAAGGAAGGAAGGAAGGAAGGAAGGAAAATCAATTCTTATCCATCGTTTCATAGCTGTCAGACACAATGCTTATTGTTTGCCCTTGCAAGTAAAAAAAGCTGCCTAAAAGGTCCATTTATGAGTCTCCTGGAGATTAGGATCACACTCACACAACAGCCTTTTACAGGAGCTGGCATGATCTGGTGCAGGATACATCTACAGGGCTAACATATGGCAGCTGTATGTCTATGTCATCATGACCAGATAGCCAAACATGCAGACGAAGTCGACCATCACGGCTGTGTGTTAATTACAAGCCACATTTAGAGGCCCAGCAGCCAAAATTATCATGGGCATCCTTCAATTATAAACCTGATAACCTCTGCTGAACAGTCGCAGCTGCAATCCGGGCTGCAGAGGTCAGGAGACGCTGAGAGTTAAAAACCAAGAAGAAATAGTTTTACACACAGGCTAAGGTAGCTAGGCCTGCAAACACAGCCTATTAAACTTGCTGTAAAATAGGCTACACACAGATGTGAGGTCAGGTCAGTCTAAGGTGTAAACAGCTCCAGTAACTCCATTACCATAATTAGTTTGATTATACATTCTAACCCAACATTTTACTTGTCAAAATACAGAATTCTTAGTCTTAACTACTGCAAAGTAAACCTATAATTTTATTTTGTAAATTTTACCATTTCTCCAAATGCTTATTTGACTTTGGATTGAAAACCAGAATTCAACCAACAAACACTGATAATAAAGCATAATTCCCACATTAGAAAGAGTAAGGTTATCATATACTACAGAAAACTGCCGTAAGGCCACAGAGTTAACTTGTGTATTTCTACATGAGGCTGCAAAACATTTTGGGTTGAGCTTTAAAAAGAAAAAGCATCTACCGATAGTTCAAACCATGGTTAAACTGTCTAATTTTAATTGATTTCTATGCTTATTAATGACATGTTGAAAGAGCTTCAGGCCCGATTTAGAGAACAACTTTAAACAACACCTGGATATGGATGTTGCTTGAATAATCACTGTATTTTAAGAACCTGATCAATTAAAAGAACAGCTTAGACAGCCTATGATCCTTCTTTCAGCCAGATGTTGCAAACAAAGACAGACTTTTTCCTTTGACCCCAAAGTAAAAATATCAGTAAAGTAAAATAAGAATCAAAAACCGTTTTCTGTCCCTCTTGTGTCATACAAGTGTGAAGCAGACATCTAGGTGCTACCCTATTATCTCCTGTGTTATTTTTGCTGTTTTGTTTCTCTTGTTTCATGGGCTCTTTCCAGTCTATCTCATTATCTCTTTCAATAGTTCTTATCCGCTCTTTCTTTCTATTGTTTTTGTTGGTATATAGATATTAAATGCCAGCTGAATACAGTCATATGTGCTATTGCTACTAACAAAACTAAATAAATGCCAGGGGTTCATATAATTGTGCAATGGAGGAAAAAACCCTGAAGCATTTCACTGAAATCATGTTTCTAATAACTCTACCCCGGCAGCACAGGAGCTCACTTTTCTTCACACTTCTAGGTTTCCCCAGATAGCAACATCTCCACATTTCAATTTGCCCCAGCTCTTTCCTCAACTTACTGTCAGTGGTGTCAGAGTCATTGCTGCTTGTGGAGTATTTCCTCCTCTTCTTTTCACTCTCCATCTGTCATGGGTGAGGGAGGCAGGGGGTGGGAGGGCACAGGCGAGAGAGTGAGAGAGAGAGAGAAGTTAGATGATGTTCACTATGAAGAAACAAAGTGTGAATGATTAGGCACCAATCTGTCAAGGTGAGCTGATCACCTTTAGAAATTAATTCTCCAGGCTTTCAGGGAAGTTCATATGGATATAGATATTCAGGTCCTAACAGACATTCGGTGTAAATTCATCTAGCCAAAATTTATGCTCGGAGCATTTTATTTAAAATACTTCCTTATTTGCTTTTAATAACGTAAAACAACCTAAGGATCCTAGCATAAAACAGCTGTTTTTCTGCCAACAGAAACGTTCTTAAAAGCAGTTATGGGTTGAAGGTGACAGACACTCAATAACACTTTAAAATATACATGATTTCACATTCTTCCTAAAAGATGCGGTTGTAACTCCTCATCCTGCATGCCACCGAATGAAAGGAACTATCCTAAACTACGTCAAAGACACAACTCTGGTATATTGTCAGTCTGGTATATGCAGTCAGAATTTCAATATTATGTTTCGGACAAAAAATAAGAGACAAAATGGAGAGTCTGAAAATTTACTACAAAAACAGACAGATTTAATAACAATATCTGTGATGGCTTCAAGAAAAGCTTCATATCGTTCGGTTCTTGTAGTTCTAGTGTCAATTATTTTGCAGTTTTACCGTTTACAGTTTTCTTGTGCAGTTTTCTCAAGATATTGTTTAAGTGGTCAGAAATTTATGCTGGGAGTAGTTACTGCACTGAGTGATGCTGCAAGGCTTTGGGACCGATGAGAACAATCTGGGTTTTTCTGAAACATGAAATGCATCCACCTTCCTCTAGTAATTTACTCCTCAGTTATGGGGTCAACATCTGAAGTAAATCACCCGTATATTTCCGTACCAGTGCTACACGATTTGAAAACACATCATATTTAAGAGACCATTTTTTAAGCTTTAATCATTGAAAATAATTCTCAAACTCAAAAAACATTACATATGTAGGTTAAAACAAAACTGAAAGCCAAGAATTCAAAGAGGATGATAAAGATGATTTATTGCAAGAATCCATTTGATATTATCAACTCAGTCAAATTAACAAAATCTCCCTTTTCCTTGCAACCAATTGGAGGTTAAGCAATTCATGCATTGCTGTATGGAATGCAGTTTGACTTCAGTTTGCACAAATAAGGGTATTTTTTTTTTTTTTTTTTGCCATTTACCGTGATTCAGGAGTTAAATTTTTAGGGTGTAGAGGAGGTGAAAAGGCAATGACTGGAGGGAACAATTAAGTCTAAAAGGTGTTTAGGTGCAACAAATACATATTAAAGGCACAATGTCAGGAAAGAAGGAAAACAAAAGAAGTCATAAAAATGATCAGCAATACATGGTGGAAAGTGTTGAACATTGCAATAAAATTAGCCAAACTTTGGCCGGTTTTGACTTTGAATAAGTAAGAGTGGATCTACAGATACAATATTTTCTTAACAATTGTACTATTCTCTTTTATTAAACAAAATTATTGTCTAATAGGTAATCAATATTTTGGATATGCATACACTCCGACTCAGATACTATGGAGGTCCATATTTGGATTTACTACATGTTTGGTCTCTTAAAACTCCTTGCATGAGTTGAACCAAAATTAATTTCTGAATAGCTGAACAATACGCTGTTCCTCTTTAGAAACTCATTCTACTTGGAATCTGAGATGAGTGAAAAAATGTGATAGAATCTAAAGCCTAAAAAATTTTTAATCTATGAAAAACATGGGAATCGACCAAACCACAATCAGCCTTTGCAGCCTATGGTTGTATTAAGCATTTGTTTGTACCACATTCTGGGTAGTATAGCTGATACTCTATGTTGTGTAATTTTGAGGGAAGCTCTGCAGGGCTCCGTTTTAGCTCTTCATGCCTCGCAGACTTTTTAAAGTATTTAGCCTATCTCTAACATCTAATTAAAATAATCTTCCTGCAAAACATCTGAGTCAACCTGATATATTTTTGGTCTAATCAATTATTCAATTCATTTATAGCAAATTAGATGTCTTACAACTATTTCATTGGTTATCAGCGTCTAGCTGAGAATTTTAATAATTAACCATTATTTTTTTATTGGGCCAAAGAAACCATCTTGTTTCAATTCCCTCTTCTTATGCACTGGAAAAGTTTTTAAAAGCATGACTTTCATCCAGAGGAGTGGGGGTGACCAGACCTCAAAATTTAACTTTATGTCCTGATCTACAGACATGCAGCCAAAATCACACCAAACCTGCCATGATCAGCACAGACGTGGTCCTAACAAAAGAACACGGTCAAATTGAGCATCACTAAAGACTCTCGGTCACATGTTTTACTTGATGACCTCTGACAATATTTAAATAACAAACTGTAGGAAAACATAAGCTGGTCCACAACTGACAAGGAGAGGATCTACAGACGCATAAAAAGGGGGGGCTCCTGGTATTGAACCGACATGCAAAGAACATTCAAAATGCACATGGGAAGTAGTTCAGGTGCAGGAGTTTCAAATAAAATTGGTCAGTATTTATTAGGTATGGGCAATTTTTGACTTCATAGAATGTACTCCTTAAAATGTTAACTGTGCAGCAGGACAACAAATGGTTTACAATTAAAGCAATGTTGATAAAATGTTTTTCAAGGGTTAAAGTTAGGGTTTTATGCATAGCTAAACCTCAATCTCATATGACTTGATGGATCATTTAAGAGATTTATTAACTGCCCTCTGCCACCTATCATCAGGAAGACCAGCGTTTCTCCTCCCTGTCAGGGTCCGATCCATCAGCGATCTGTCAAAAATTACTTTAGGAGTTCCAGCTCACAGCAGACCAATACCTTACTGCCAAATCTTTCAACTTAAGTTGCCTGCACCTCCAAATTAAAATGCAAATCAGGAGGGGAAAAAAACATGGTTGCCAAGTGAAGTAAAGGGGGGGGGAAGCAAGACTGCAAATAAATGTACAAAAAGGACTTAAATGTTCCCACGGGATTGCACCTTTTAAGAAATTTTGCGGCTGCATCATCAAGAAAGAAATCCTTAAATGACATGGAAAGAAATACAGGTTCTGAAATTCCCAAATCAATATACCTCCAGACGTGCAGAAAACTCCAAAAAGAGTAGGTCAGAAATAAAGTTTAGTGTGCAGAGAGCAGATTTATGTGGCAGTAAAACATGGCCATTCCCTCTTATATGGGACTCTTCCTGTTCTTTAGTCTCCCAGCCTGCCCTGCACACACTTAACCACTCTGACATTTATGCTGACAAAAAAAATATACATGGCTCTCCTTTCCTGCCTCTGCTTTTCCTATTTCAGGTCATGCTTTTTTATTTCCTTTCCCTCTTCCTCTCCTTTCACCAATCCCTGAGCTTTACAATAACAAGGGGGGTACAGGGAGCCTGCAGAGGAAGGTTAAGTACATTATTGACCTCCTCAGACTCTTGTTTTCCTTTTTCAACATCTCTCCATCCATCAACCCCTACCTCTTCTTTCTGCTTTTGACAAGAGCGGTTTGGAGCATCACTGACTTCTTCCAGTTACATCTGTCAAATCTATCTCAGGTTTCATTTATTTTTCCCCTCGCCTATTAAACTCTAAACCGACCCGCTTCAACCACATTTTGGAAGCTTAAACGTTCATTTAATTATTTTTGGGGAGCGGTTAAGCCATTTCTTTACTGACTCCCCAAAAGAAGTGCAAAGAGGAAATGGTGAGGATCTTGATGGTTAATTTTGACCCTTTTTAAATGTACTGACACAGAAAAAATAAAAAAAATTAACCAATCACTGGAAAATGATTAATTAAGCTGCTCTGCAAATACAAAGAAGTGGTATTTGGAGAGTTGTCTAAAATAAGTGCATTGGAGAAAAATGAAAATAGAAGTCATTTTGCCAAAAAAAAAAAATGTAACACTTAACGCTTATGTTTTTTTGGAAATAGGAACATTTAGTTTTAAGTATACTTTCTGTTCTTTTTATCATATTTCTCAATGTCAAGATGTGGAAGGAGGAGATAAGGAATGTTAAAAAGGATCCATCAAATGATTAACATAATGGAGTGTTAACTTCATTCAATGGAGATGTGAAAGACAAATCGAATTGATGTGGATTTGCTTCATATCTGGGGAAAAATAAGCAATGTTAAAAAGATATGTAGCAATATTCTCTTACAAAAGAGCAGAAGACAAACAGGAATCTGCCAGAGAACAAAGGAAACTTTGGGGCTGCCTGTTGATTATTGATGAAGAGCAGAGTGATGCTTAAAAGAAAAAAAAATACCAGAATTATGCAGCATGTGCACATAGCCAAGTTCAAAATCTAACTTTGTTGACTTAAAGCATTTTCCTGTTCCAGACTTAGTAACAATGTATATTTTTAAAAAGTTGGCTTTACTCGTTCAGTACCTCTACTGTTATGGTGCGTTCAGACTGAGCTCTGTGTCCGTGGTGATTTCCGAGAGCCCTGCAGGGGTTCACCACTATGCATTTCAGATGCACAGTGTTAACACCCTGGACCACATCATCTAGTTGGAGGAGCTTCAGCTGCGTGAAGCAGCTCACCGATATGAGAAAACTCAGAAAATAGACTGAATGGTTATTGCTTCTTCAGTGCAGGTTTGTGCATTTTAAATTGTCATTTGTGAAAAAAATAAAATAAAAAAACGATATGTGCTAACGCTGTTTCAGAGAAATTTAAGATGATTTTTTTAGGCCATTGAGAGATCAACTATCCCCCCATTATGCTCTGAACTGAATAAAAATTACCGTATCTACTTTTTCAGTGCTATTTCATTTCTGCAGGTAAAACTGTCATTTGTGCTGATTTGGTTTTTAAGATATAATTATTTTTTATTATGGCCCATGAAGTCATCATCTTAGCAGAAATTATTGCTGCGCTCATTCACTGATATCAAGTTATTGCATAACATAACATGCCATTCCTGTGCTGGTACTGAATATAACAGTGGGGAGTGGCGGCCTAGTAGTTAGGGCACAGAGCTTGGAAACCTGAGGTTCTGAGTTCGAGCCCCACTCCCACAGACTGCCACTCTGGGTCCCTGAGCAAGACCCTTAACCCCACACTGCTCGCCAAGCGCCCAACGATGGCAGCCCACTGCCCCCCTAAGGGGATGAGTTAAATGCAGAGGTAAATTTCTCCAATGTGAGATGAAGTTCTATTATTAATTATTACTGGGCATGTTTATCTTATTTAGTGGCTGGAATGATTGTTTAATATGTAGTAAATCGCCAGCCTTCTAGACCCTTCGCTTTGGACCTGCCGTTACCCCTGGCAACCCCATGGCATCTCCTGTAAAGGTGTTGCTGTCTGTCGGCATTTCACAATAAAGCGCAGGGGAAATTTAACATCACAGATTACTGCTATAAAATATTCTCTATGCACAACTTCTGAATCAATATGGGATTTTCATCAATTTTCGGAAAAGCCCCAGAAACGCTGAAAAAAGGGTCCACTTTATTTATGTGTAAACCTACCAACACAGAAAGCACCAATGCTGGGCAATGGGTAGTGACAGACCAGGGTCTGTGCTGGAGGCCAGTGAGGATGAGCAGTGTTTCTAGGACTAATGTAAAGCATTTCTTTTAAAGCCACCTAAAAACCTCTAGAGAGAATTCATTATGTCTACCTTTGTTAAAATCATTTGTCTCTGTATTCCATTTTAAGTGAAAAAAGCTTCGCCTACAACCAGTCCCTGATTGGTTGCCACAGCATGATTTCACAAGAAAGTTCATTTCTCCACTCTCTTTATGCGGTGCTGCTGTTTGACAACAACTCAGTCCTATCTAGTAGCATGAGATAGCAGAGCAGTGAATGCTCACACCGCGTGGTATTCACCGCTGGCCACATCACCACCCTTCCACGCATGATTTGTATAGGATGTGCATCCCCCACACTCGTTGCGGACACTCCGTCTTATAAGAACGCACAATTAGGCTGAAGAGTACAGGTAGAGATGCTTCTCCAAAGTTAAATAATTGTGTGGCTAATGACACCAAATCTGTTCTTCAATAGTTTCTCTAAAACCATGAAGGACTGGAAACATTACTGAACAATTCATAGCCCCAGGAGTTTTTTACATTTTTCTTATTGCATCTCTAAACTTATGCATATCTTATTGAGATCTTAAGATTTAGCAATTAAAATGTATATTCTTTATTCAAATTCATTTTCCTTTTTTCAGTAACTTGAAAAAGAGTGGTCTTCATTTGAAAAATGTAACCCCAGATTCCACATCCTCCGTTACTTCTCCACTCTGCTCGCATAGCTATGTTAATTAATGAAAACCTTTCCACATTCGCACTGACTCCTCCAAATGTTACCGTCTATGTACGTGTTCTTCGTCCCTCAACCTTTAAAATACGGAGCACGTACATTTTTGCTCCATTCCGGTGTGCCAAGAAATATAAAACCCACGTTTGTTTTTTTTGAAGGAACACTTTAATTTCAACAGCAATCAAAATATTAACTCTAAACAAGTCAGATGTGATGATTAATGACGTGGACAAGATGTAGAGAATCACACAAATCCACTTTTAGTGTAAAATCTCCCTGCTCTTTCATGCACGAGGCCCCTGCTGTGTTTCTTAAACTCTTTTTGTGTTTGTTCCTTGACGTGGTCTAACAAACCTTGGTGGCCTCCACAGAACGACTAAATTTACACTGAAAATTAAACTACATTAATAATAAAGTTTTACGGTATTTTGTTTTTCTAGATTTTATCTAAGAGCTTCATAGCTAAATAAAAACACAAATGACCCTCTTATAATACTCATAAGTAAATGAGCAGCTTTATTTTGGTCTAAATAATTTAACTAATACATCAAAGTGTGGGGTTATATTCTGATCAAATGTGGAAAATATTAAATACTTTTTAATCACCGAATCAGAAAATGTCTCGGTGTTGTTAACTCTATTATTTGAGGTTTTAAACAAACAATCAGGGTAAAGAGTCGTCATCTCTCTCCTTTTTTATTTCCCTTTTTACGCTAAATGAAAATTACGTCTTCTTCCTATTGTTTTCTTATTTTCAAAGTGCTTTGCGTTAAAATATAAGAGTGCAGCTGCATAGAATCAGCAAAAAAAGGATGCTGAACATGTTACTAAAATAAGTAGTAAATCAAATTAACTCAACTTGTGCTTTAACCTATTAACATTGGAACAGAATTAGCTGAAGTTTGTATTGGGTACATGTGAAAGCAATTAGATAAAGACTACTTTCAGCAGAATACTTACCCTTTTACTATGATTAGAGTTGTTTTCCTTATAGTTAATTGCATTAAGCAATCATGTGTTAGTATGCTGTCGGATAAACTCTTGAAAAAACAAAATCTTTTCAACTAATTTTTCAAAGTTTTCCTTCTAAAATAAGATATTTACCCTTGTTGACCTTATTTCTTTGTCTATTGTTTACGATGACAGAAAAAACCCTAAAGGCACTGATTTATAGCTGGATAATGCAGTAACATCTGTTTTCTGCTGCAATCTAATCATTCAACATGCTCCACTTACTTAAAGGAAGGCATAAAAAATGATCAGTGAAATTAAAATCATATTTACTAATAATGTACCGGTAGTTAAAACAAGAGACAAATGATATTTATGTTTTTTATATCTATAAGAATTTAGAGTAAAAGAACGACAGAAAAACAAAAGGGGAACAATTCCATCTATCCATCCATCTACTCCAGCTTAGTCCTTGTCAGGGTAAGATATGCACACACACTCACATTTAAGGGCAATTTAGAGAAGCCAATTAAACTAACAGTACCGTGTGTGGATTCTCTCTGGGTACTCTGGAGAGAATCCACGCATGCTCAGGGAGAACATCCAAACTCCAAGCAGAAAGACCCCGGGCTGAGAATTAAACCCAGAACCTTTTTTGCTGCAAGGCAACAGCACTACCCACTGTTCCATCATGCAGAAGAGATAATACATGTTCTGCTGTGACAGAGGTGCTAAAACTTAAATTTTACATCGCTGCATACATAAAACAAAATAGCATGGGTTTAAGGCTCCCTTTATTTTGTGCTGTTTTATATAGAGTGAATTAATGAGCTCATTAGTAAAGTTTAAACAATACATTAATGACCTGATTAAAAGCTCCACATCTGCAGGCAACAAAGACAGAAAGAGTTTCTTTTATTTGCACTTAGAAAGTAGAACATGATGGAAAGAAAAGCCATGCAATGGGGTGCATGAGGGTGTTTTTAAATATCTAGAGTATAACTGGGGTCTAGACATAAAGAATAGCTGTTCCCACACAGGGAGAGAGCTGCTATGATTGCATGCATAGAAGATAATTTCATGGCAAAACAGGTTTTCTCTAAATAGTTTACATAAAAGTCTATCTTATGCAATAGCTCACTTTCAAAAAAGGGACATTAAATAGTAATTTTATCTTCTGAAAACCTGTCTAATTCAGTGGACAAAGACCATAAAGTGACAGTTTGATTATCGCAAAATTTCCACCTAACTAAAACAAGGAAATAGACCAAAGACTGTGTGTGGGGAAAAAGAAGAACTGCAAAAGAGAATATTAAAGGGAGAAATAACCCTAGTGTTTTACATACAAAATCCTATAGAAATGATCCTTAGGTTAATGTTAAATTAATGTTTAATCATTTTTAGTGAAGACAAAATTAAACAGAGCTCTTTAAAGTGGAAATTAAACAGTCAGCCAAAATAACTTAATTCACAAGACGGGGTCTTATTATCAATAACTATATTACAAATGTGAAAAAATATAAATGAAAAGAAAAAAACTAAGCTTTTTTATAATTTTTTTGTTAGGGGTAGGGCTGGGTACTTTCACCAAAGTCCTGAATCGATTAATACAGTTCTAAATCAATTAATTTTGATTCGATCTGTTTTTACAATAATGAAACTGGTTCAACTGTGTTTCAAAATACTCATGTATTTAATTTTTTCCCTGTCATATTAAACACAAAGTGCAAACTTGACAGCTTAAACTTGAGATGTGAACAAAACTGTCTCAAAAGAGCAAACTTCTTTGTGAAAAGTGGAAAAGTGAATCCTCACTCGAGCGAGCAGATGTGACACAGTGTTGTCTGCAACAACTCAAGGGTTTTTGCTGGTCAGCCCCCATTTGTAAATGTATTCAGTCAACCTATTGGCTATATTTGCAGCTGTCTGGCTCAAAGTAATCTTGGTGGCCTGTATCACGAGATGCGAGGCACCACTCATTATCAATGTAGTGGAAAGTCACCTTAATGTCACATATCCAGCAAATTATCTTTAGCCGTTTTAAATCCAATATGGTTCCAGACATCAGACTTCAGTTGGTACAGTTTGCTGAGCGGTGCTACTTGGGTCGGCATTTGCACATGCCTGCTCATTTGAATGTGAACGTCACGCGCATCACTTAAAAACTAATCAATCTCATTCCCTACACATCGATTTTGCAAAAATGTAAAGGAATCGATCTAAAATTGATTAAATCGATTTTTTTACCCAGCCCTAGTTAAGTACTCCAGACAGTGACATCACAGGGTTGGTCAATGCAACAGCTAGTCATTAGATACATTGGATATAGCAGCGATATATATCACAACAATAAAACTTTTAAAACATTTGGTACGATGAAAGAAGAAGGTGAAAGGACACTGAAGCATCTAAATAATATTTCTTATGCTTTGAGCCCATTCAAAGTGTGACTCCAGCTGTGTGATCTACTGCATCGATTCTTGAAGGCAAGAATCGATTATAAAAAAAAAAAAAAATGAACAAATAAAATACATTAATGGTTGGCGCACATCAGCCAAATCAAGTGGAATACAACTTCCAGTCCAGCAGATGTCGCTGCGGATGTGTTTACGCCCGCTGCTTTGTGTCACAAGCATGTCCGCCCGTGGGACACTGCTACGAGTCATATGAAATAAACATGGAGGACACTATGAAAATTCTCCCCGCGGCTCCATCACATTTCAAGTCAGATGCTTGGATGCATTTTGGCTTTAAAAACAAAGAAGGTAAAAACGAAATTGATATGATGCACGTAATTTGCAAAAGGGGAAATGTCATACATTTGAATGTTTTCATTTCATTGGTTTAAAGGACCACTGAGGCCATGTAAACGGCACTGATTATCCTTATTTTGTTATTTTAAGTTTGATGAATCCTAAGATCATTTTGTCAATGTTTCCACGCCAGTAATAGTAATATTTCTGTCCAGTATTTGTTTTCATGGCAACACCTCCAAAAGTCATTTCAATAAATACAGCTATGTATGAATTCAGTTGCTTTCAGTTATGTATCAATTGAAGACACTATCCAGATCATACCCAGCCAGTCAGCCACTGGTAAGGGCTGAATCTTTTTCTTACAGTGTTCAGTGAAAATATCGCAATGCATCGCAATATTTCAAGTATCATGATGCATCGTGATAGAATCGCATCGTGGCATGTGAATCGTGATTCGAATCGAATCATGACTTCTTTGCCAATACCCACCCCTAGCTGTAGTAAGGAGAAAAGAGGCAGTTTTGGAGCTGCGTCTGTAGAGGTGGGAGTGGCCATGCTTATAAAAGGTAGCTTATGCAGGTCTGTCTCTCTCTGGGCAGCCATTTTTCACCTCTGCATGGTAACCACTCCTGTTAAAGCATTTTTTTCTTAGCATCTTTGGAACATATCATAAATAGTGTCACTTAACCACACATGGCACTTCGCTACTGATCCCTCACATTTTCATAACTCATTTTTAGTATAAGTTTTCATTATTTATAATAAATTTAATTGGCTTTTGCAACTTTCATTATGTGGACTCCTCCTCCGTTTTGTTGATAATTAATTTTGTCAAACGACTAAACAGCTTAACTCATACCTAAAAGCAAGGCAAACTTCGATTAAATATTAAGCATGAAAATTAAAATGGAAGAATGTCAGGTATTCTTTAAAAGGAATAATCTGTCAAACCACATGTGTAGAGGGCCAATAGATAAATGATAAATACATTTTCTTCCTTGACCTGTTTCTCCCATAAAATGACATTAGATAAGTGGACAAATGTGGATGGATGAAAAATATTGCTTCGAATTTTAAACTAAAGGAGCTAAACTGATGACATCATAAAACATGTTAATGATCTAACTGTTGTTAAAGTACTGTTGGAAAGCTACAAGTGGTCAAACCAAACTAATCAATCAACAAACATCAATTTGTTATTCTGGTGGTCTATAAAAAGAGTAAAAGGCTGGAATATTCTATAGAAAAAATTAATTTAAAAATGCTCCATTTTAGCACATTTTTTAGAAGCATTGGAATAATTTTCAGTTATCTGTTTTAATTGAAAACTGTTAAATGATGCTAAATGTTTTTCCTTTAACAAATTTAAGTAACAATTCAAATGTTTATCATTTTAATTTCTAAAGATGCAGATCCACCTGAGATGTCGGACTCTGCCGGAGTAATGCAACAGCAGGTATTCATTTTTATCTACACCCCCTAAGGGCCAGCATCATTGGAAGCTAAAGGATCAGACCTTTCCAAGGAGGGGTCAGAGGTCATTGTGCAACTATTTCAGGTGATTTAACCGCCATGCATTACATAAGCTTGCTCTGTTTTTCTTATTTTCTATTCAGTTTGGTGATACTGTATTATTGTACGTTGAATGGTACATTTCAATAAAACAATGTCTAAATCATAGAAAAGGCTTATGCAGAAGGTCTCCAAAAATGTATTTGTCTGGCCAGATTCCCTTTTAGGAGTGGAAAATGCATTTGGCACAGTTTGGACACTTGTGGCACCACTGTGCCAAATTACAATTTCCACCTAGCACACTGCCCACTAAAACCTATGTGGAACAAACATGCTTCAACTTATTAATTCCAAATTTGTTTGAGTTATAGTCAAGATGTGGATCTATAAAGTCTGAGGGTTCATCCAGAGTTTCAAACGAGGTGTCATGGTGTTTTACACTGTTTATTCTTTCCTTGTTTATTCACCTATATATCAGACATGGAGACATTTAAAATAGTCATTCCACCTGAAAAATATTCCTCAATACCTTTCTGTCATACAAATACAATCAATTGTATTTCCAATTTATAGTTTGGGATCTGTACTTGCTTTAATTCACATATCTAATTTCAGGCAGAATTTGCTTCTAAGACCCACTGGGCTTAATGGACTTAGAAATTGCGTACCATTAGCAGATACTGATATTAATGCCATTATATCATTACCTTGCAAGCAAGATGAATTGTTGCCTGATCTGTAAATCAGAAACGTTTCAGACCAATTAATTGCAGTGACATGTATGAGGTTGATGCATCAACCAGAGGTGGAAAGCTGAAGCAAAACAAAGATGGCTAAGGCGGTTTTAGCTGGAATACCCTCTAGTTCTTTTTAGTAAAATTAGCAAAAGGACATTATTTTTGCATTTTTGAATAGGAAGATGTTTTGACATTCCTCTCGACCAGATTTGGTAAGAGTATGAACAATCAACAAGACAAGCTCTCATCAGGACGAGACAGCATATCTTCACATATGCTTTAAACCTAAAGACTTTACAATGGAGAAGCCCTCAAATACGTACATAATATATCTAAACAAATTTTGCAGGTAGGAGCAACACATCTGAATGGCCCAAAGAACACAAATGTTAAAATGGAGAGGGAGGTTGAGGTTATGAAACAGCAACGTTTTAGGTTTCACTAACCGATCTGCTAAGGTGTTAGTGCCCCACCAGAAGGTCGGTTTAGTGTTTGTTCAAACAGACTGGTATGCTTTTGTTTAACTTAATCTAATGTAATTCCCTTCTGTAACCTAATTTACTATACCTAAATCTATTGGGATGAGTTAATTTTTCAATTGCTCATCTAATCTACAGAGATTAAATTGGGTTGGAGAAAAACCAAGATCAGGAACATTGACAGAAGAAACATCATCCCAACTAATGCTGTGAAATGAAACTGGAGCCTGTGGACAAACTAAACAGAAACTTAACTAACTAAGCACATCACATTATGACTCCTCTTAAAGCCTCCCCCGCATTTATATCCGTGTTTTTTTTTTTTATGCACAGCTTTGTGTCAACTAGAGCCTTTTACAATGAGAATGTTGGGGAATGCATGCTGGGAAAGCCAATCGCCCTGGGGAGCTAATTAATTGACTGACTAGGACTCCACTTAGAGGACAATGTCTGCCCAAAGGGTTAAAGGCGGACTGTTCTTTTAAATGTGCAACAGGTAATGCGTGGACAAGCTGGTGTATGAGGATGTGGCGACGCAGGTGGGAAAGAAAAACCATGAGTAAGCCCTTTCGCAGACTTTGTAACACAGACCCATGCTAATAAAGTGGGATCCGCTTTATAACGTACGCCAAGCATGTGTGTTGGAGGGGAAAGTCAGGTTGAGAGCAGCTGGTACTGCTCTAAGACTAATAGCTTATACTTGATACATGACTGTTTCAGGGGGTTTTCTGCCAGCCGCTTTATAGCAGCTCATTCACACTTGGTAACAATGCCTGTTATTAGTTTTGGTAATTTTATCTAGTGGAAGATAAAAAAGAAAAAGCATCCACAACACTGACATTTTAAGAAAAGCAGCGGTGGCAGTATATTGTAGTACTTGTAATAAAACCAAAAACATCAGCAACAGGAAACGTTTATTTCTACAAAAAACAAGAATAAATGTGTAATTCATTATCTGCATAAAATAGCATATTAGATTGTGTTCTATTGTAAACTAAGCATATGGCTATTATAGCATAATAGCTCTTAGCAGTTAATTACCTTCATTTGTTAAAATTAAAATGTACCAAAGTCACAGGTCAAACTATAGACGTTTCCATTGATAATGTTGGGTATAGAAAGCTCATATTTCAATCTCTGTGACTTTTCAGACTCTGACCTTATTGTTTCAATTAACATAATGACTATTTCTAATCCTATTACTTCATCATAATGTTCCCACAAACCTTTGTGAGTTTTAGAACCTGGAGCCCTAAAAATATCTATCAATTGGGGACGGACCAGATACTGCGTGGTTTTTTAAAAGTATCTATATTCAGAACATTTTATGTACTCAAACACTGTATCCAATTGCAATAGTAATTTGTGGTATGGTATAAATTTTGGCTGCAATTATTTAACAATTATTTTGAAAATTGATTAATCTGTCAATAATTTTTCGAATAATCGATTAATAATCAGATATTATAGCAAACGTAACTCAAAAACGATTAACAACACATGTCATCTCAAAGCACTTTGCAATTCAACCAGATCATACAGTAAAATTTATTCAAAGTTTTCTATCTAAGGATCTAATCATTGACTCGAATGCAATCCCTCATGCTATGCATACTTGTAGCGACAGTGGAGAGGAAAAACTTTCTTTCAACAGGAAGAAACCTCCAGCAGAACCAGAACCATCTGCCGAGGCCGACTGGGGTTCAAGGAGACAGAAGCAGACATAGAAAAAGAAGCAGGCTAAGCAAATTAAAACGTTTCCACTTGAGGAGTTCTGGATGGAGAATTTTTTTTAATCTAAAAATGCAAAATGTTTATATATTTTTTTACATGTGCAGTAAGGCATGTTTTAGAGTCGCTATACTCCAGTTAATTAATTATTAATTATTCGAATAATTGATTAATCATGATTAATCCGATTAATTGTTTCAGCCCTAGTATTGTTACTAAACACAAACTGTTTATATTTTTGCAATTGTTTATTTTAGATTTCTTGGTTATTTATTTTGCTAATTTATTTAACTAGCCTCTGCAATTCTGTTGAGAAAGCATGTTCCATGGCCAATTTGAAAAGGAAAGTTTTTCCAAGTTAAAAATGTGTTTTTCATGTCACTAATTATTTTTAATTTTGTATTCCAGTGGTATCGAAAATGGCATTTAGTAATAATTTAAATTTACCTGGATATGAATATGAAGTTTTGTATCATGGATGGATGGATGGATGGATGATTTCAGTTGATTATTCTTTATATATGGCCATAAAGTGTGTTTCCAATCATTCCGCCTAATAATTTAGTCTTATGATTTCAGCACCACATAAAATCTAGGCCAAAATCAACTAAAACAAATATTTAACCAACATGTAAGGTTTTCAGTTATAATCCAGACTAAATAAAACGTCAGGAAGCTCTCTTGACTTTTTCCTACATCTTAACGCTTTCAGATCCGTCTGACTTGCTGCACCCCCATTTGTCGCTCCGTCCATCCGTCTGTCTGACTGTAAGCTCACCATCTGTCTCCCTCTCTCTATCTCTATCTCTTTCTCTCTCTCTCTCTCTCTGTCAGACTACTTGACTCTTTGCCTGACTGTCCTGTCTGCCCATTTGCCTGCCATCTGTTTGTCTGTCTGCAAGTATGTCTCTATCCTGCTTGGCTATTTGCTTGTCTGTCCTCTCCCTTTAGATGATGGTGCAGAGAAACCAAAAAGTAGCACTGTCTATTTTAGCACTTTGCACCACTTGGAGACAGCACAACAACAGCTCCCATGATGGCGATCTATTATTAAGAGAAGGTATCTGCAGAAACCCAGAGAAAATTGCATGCAAACACTCCTCCTGACACGTGTAAGCAGTCTAGCTGTCAGGAAAAGGCAATGTCTCCATTAAGTTTAGCCTGCAGTTTAGACATCTAAAATACATATTAGAACTAATACAAAATTATACACTTATTTTAATTCATACAACCAAAGCAGCCAATAATCAAGGTGCTAATAAACCAAAGCCAGCATTGTGTAATAAAACAAACATGGAAATCTCTAGTGCATAGACTCTGATTGCTCTGCTTCTGATGCCAGATGTCAGTCAGTTTGATAAAGTATCCTTGCATATAAATTGCTTCATAACACTTCTGAGGATGTGCTGTGTGTATCGGTGTGTATCTAGATAAATGTTTGCATGAAGGTTTGGGAGGAGATTTGTTGTCCGTGGGGACAGAGACAAACCTGCCTGAATGGGAAGCCAAAAAAAAGTTTGTAGACAAAAGAAACCAGAAAATGTAAAACAAATTTAAATCAGTGTTTTTTGGGGGGTTTTGTCTTGTAATCTGAATATGAAGCACAGCAGAAAAAAATACAAATACTTGACTCTTCATTTATATGCATATGTTTATTTGTATTTAACAAGGCTGCATTGTAAATAATAAATAAATTGTAATTGCAATATTTATATATTGAATTGCAATAATTGTTGGCTAATATATTCCAGGTGTTAAGAAAAGGCTTTTACATACTAATGTATGTTTTGTTGCAGCAGATGTTCATACAAGACACAAAAGTGTAGGAGGCACAGATGAGGAAAAATAAAACTGATGCGGCCATAGCAACATCTACCGATGTTATCGTCAACGCATTTTTAGTAATAAAGATTAGTGTGACTATTAGAGCAAAGGACAAGCAATCTTAATGAGTTGATGTCAAAAATCTGTGGTGACTGTGGATCTGTGTATGATTCCAGTTTCCTCCTTTCACGGATCAATGTGGATCTAAGTAAGTTTGTGAGCGCTACTGGGTAAATGTGTTCCTTTCACTAAATGGGATAACTGGAAATATAAGAAGCTAAAGAGTTTTCAAACATGCTTCAGAACCTAAATTAACCAATAAGAACCAAGTGCCTTAAGCATGAAGCACGGAGGTGGAGGGTTGATGATATAAATAGTATAAAATAGCAACATGTAAAAGCAATCAAAATGCTGTGGAAGGGTTCTTCAAGAAGTTGGCAAAGACCTGAAGCAATGTTGTACAAAAAAGGAAAGAAACTTTTAATTCTCAATGATGCACAGGAGGTAAATACTTTCAGATTCCTTATATTGGTAGAAATACTGATATGGATGATTCTGGATATCAGAGATAATAAAACACTCCAATAATACTATGCCATTTTGGCTTATCTCTTTTTATAATTAGGCTTCTGGTTCATCGGACCTCATCTATAATAAAATCTGGAAATAAGATATTTCTGTTTTAATATGTCAGTTTAATGTCAAAATCAAAGCAAGAGGACCAGTAATAAAACAGTTATCAGTGCGTAGAACACAGCTTACGTAACGGTAGGGGTGTGCAAAAAAACGTATTACTTATAAAACGTATTAGGCAATATATTGTGATGTTTGGGTGCCTGACATAATATTGATCTTTCAGGTCCTACTTCGATTGTAAAAAAAATTACCTGAGACAATGAGGAAAAATGGGCTACCTCTGCATCACAAGATGCAAGATGGCTTGCATCTTAGTGCTGTGGATAGTGCTATACTTTGCTGTGCGCCGCAACGCCATATCTGTAGTTATGGTAGTCACAATGGATATATCTTCTGATGAACATATACAGTGTAACCTGGTTGTATTTCTCTTTTGTTATAATTACACAAAATGTTTTATTTGTTTATTTGTATTGTTACTTACCTGACTGAAAAACCTCTAGAAAATGTCATTGTTTTAACTGTGCTGCTACTGTAAGAGTATAAGCCCCTCCTTTTGACTTCTTCTGTGGTATTGTCTTTAAATTGTCTGCACCCCTTAGACCCTCCCCTTTTGTCATGTTGTCCTGCGGGAGAGGTGTGTGCCAATTATTTTTCATCTGAATATATCCAGTTTATTTATAGATCTATTAAGTTAATTTTTGTTATTTACTTCTGTTTTGTGTAGGACTTGGAGCGGGCAGCCATTAACACAGTTGTTTTTGTATGTTGTTCTCGTCAGGAACAATAAATCGGGAAACTGTCCTGTTATAGATGAACTGTGTCACGGCCTGATCACTTCATATACCAGCACAACGCAGAAAGGATCCGGTTACAACAGCACTTGCTTTTTTATTTTTTCTGTTAATTTTGATGGCTGGGAAAAATATCGCAATATATAGTGATATTGGAAAATCGTGAAAATATCGTATTGTTTCCCAAGTATTATGACAGGTATCATCTTGCAACATCCATGCCAATATTCACTTCTTGTCAATGGCAGGGTGCTTATGTGATAAATATACAGCAAATAATTACAGATTAAATAAGTAAGTCATTAATAGCTGAAGGCTCAATAAATAACAGTAAAATCTGCAGGGCATATGTCCCAACGATCAGGATTATAAACAAAAAAAACAAACAAATGCTACTCAAACTTTAGTCTGTTTTCACTCTGCCGAACCTACCTCCAGTTTTAGG
Source organism: Cyprinodon diabolis (assembly GCA_030533445.1). Taxonomy (NCBI): domain Eukaryota; kingdom Metazoa; phylum Chordata; class Actinopteri; order Cyprinodontiformes; family Cyprinodontidae; genus Cyprinodon; species Cyprinodon diabolis. Next base: position 13,368,488 of record CM060072.1, on the reverse strand, counting down.
AAAACCAGACAACTGAATGTAGAACACAAGGTAATCATATTAGAAATGATTTATCAAGCAAGGAAGGAAAGGAGCCAGAAAAACAAGATAAGAAGAAAGAGGCAGAGTAAAATATGAACCAAATGAAAATGAGGTTACTTCTTCAAATGAGACAAAAAGACTCCAAATGTGAGAGTGGATGAGTGTGAAACTGTAAGATGTCACAAATAAGATGTTTGCCTCAACATCAAATGGAGGTCCACACACCCACATTAACGACAGGAACAGGAAAGGAAGAAAAAAAAACACATTTGAAAAAATAAACATCATCATCAGAGCCCTGCTTACAGGTGTGAGTGAAAAAAGCCTGCAACCGCCTCATTTTTTAAAATGAAAGCTCATTATGCATGCATGCACTTTTCTGTGAATGAATAAATAAATGAATGAAACAGGGATGGAATAACACACGCATCTGGGAAACAGCTTCACATCGTTTAGTTGTTGTTTTTTTTTAAACAGATCTCTTGTTTGATGATGTCATTTTGACACTCAAAGGAAACACTCTGTGATTGAATGGATGCTGAAGTGCTAATAATGAGAACAATATGAGAAAGGAGGAGCTTTTTAATATATAAAAGATTAAATGTAGATTTCAAACCATGTATAAGATTTTCAGCTGATGAATTTCAAGGCTTCTACTCTTTGCAATGAGAACAGATTGTCATAATTAAATGTAATATGAGTTTTCCCACCTTTAATGTGGCTCTCATTCTTTAGAATTCAATTGTTACACAAACTGGACAAGTAGGGATTATTAGGACTATTAGAAAATAAAAAAAACTGCAATAACTTGTATAGGTGTGTCTAGGCAGCAAAGCAGGGCGATGAATTGCATTTGCGATATAATTTTTCTAAATCACAATTTAGAAAAATGCAATTTTCAAATTGCAGAGGCTCTCAATTTCAGTCACATTTAATTCAACACTGAGACACTAAATGTCGAACTCTTTATGTAGCATTAAGGTGGGATTGGTTCCATGCAGAACGGAAGAGAGAGTATGCAGGACCATGCATGATAAAAAGCAAGAACGTTTTCACAGAAAAGTTATAGTAAAGTCCTGCATCAATGGATTCTGGAAAAGCAAACTTTCAAGTTCATAAATAAATAAACTGAAACCCTTGATAGAAATATCACAATGCTTACACTTAGTGCAAAGAAAAATCACAACAAAATCCCAATTGCAATATTGCTTTTTTTTTTAAATTGCAATTTTGATTTTTGGCTAAATCTTTTAGGCCTACCAAGCAGGGTGAATATTATTGATTAAAAAATGATCTCCAGCATTTCATTATAAAAATCCATAAAATCTAATTTGCATCCTTAAACTAATATATAGTACATAGTTTCAAGGGGCTACAAGGAAACTATAGGGTTAAACATACCATCAGTCAGGAAAGCTCTTTAGCAAAAGAAAATTAAAGTTATTTTTCAAGCAAAAATCCCCAAACTTAATGTCACAAGAAATGTAATGGCGTCACCTGCAGAGAGCCATGATCAGGAGATATTATCAGAATCCAAATGGTCAGTGTTGTTATTGTAATTGCAAACTGCTGAGCATTAAAGGCGCTGCTGTTTGTACACACTCTGCCTCACAGCACAGCTCGCCTGGCTGCGCAGCAGATTGTCACAGCCTGTCAGCACATGAGGCATTTCACATGTGTTTTTTTTTCCTTTTATCCTTCTCGCACGTGTTTGACAGAACAGATGCGCTTCCACTTTAAATCGATGAAGCCTTCTCCACGAGTCAGAGTAATGGCTCACACCTCACTCCCTTTGGTGACCTAAACTCAATAAAATGAGACAAAATCCATCCTTCAGACACAATGTGAGAGTTAAATCCTCGTCCTTCAGGGTATTCAGCTATTTTCTCTTATCTCCTGCTCCATAACACAAACGCACAGGTGTTTCTGTCTATGTGTTCTTGAAATGTATGAACAATTCACTTCAGTTCTCTTTTTATAGCCTCACTCCTTTCCAGGTTTTTTATGATTTGAGAAGTACTGTCAGGGCTGAGGGTCCGTTTGGTGAAGGATGACATATTTCTGGATCCTCTTCTTCTGTTTATAACCTGTAGTTAATTTAACTGACTGAGCTTCAACTTTTAACATCTAAAAGGACACAGGGAGAGATCTCAACTTTTTTTTTTTTTTTTTACTCTTAACCCAAGTAGATAGTGTCAAATTTTCTATCCATCTGATATAAACTGAAAATTTGAAAAATGCTACTCAGATAAAGCAGACAAGTCATGTTAGTTTTTATAAATTCAAGAGTTTTATCCATTTATTATCTTTCACTCAGAGATTGGTCACAGGAAGGAAGGACAGTCAACCCTCCTCCCAGAAACACTACCTCAATCTGGGGGAACTTAGGGAGTTCTTGGACCAGAAGGGATTACCCCCTGGAGCAAACTCTGAGTTTTCCTTCAAGTGAGACCAAAAGCAGAACCAATACATCAAGGGATTATCTGATTGACTAGGCCATTTTTTAAACAGTAACATAACTGAACAATCTCTCACTCCGTCATACAACAAATCCAAGGTATTTGAAGGTGACAGACACTAGATCTTAATCTTGAAGGAGAAATCCACGATCATAGAAGACCATATGAGGCCGAGGATGACGAACTAATGCAGAAAGGTCTGACTCTAAAGTTTAAATCACACGATACCAAAGGAACTGTAACAGGCATTATAATAGTCATGCCATGCCTGCAAGTGTCACAGTAACTGCCTCAGAAATGGGGCATGAAAAATTTGCCATAATTCTAAATTGCCATTATTTTTCATAAAAATTGTGAATGCGATTTTATTTCGATTTTTCTTTACCATGTAGATGTTTCACCAAAGGCAACGTTAGATACTGCCATTGTTTTTGAGGATGGTGTGTTAGCACAAGTGCGATATAAGAGAATTGTTAACGTGTCGTAACTGTTAGTATTACCATTTCATACAAAGTAAGGTAATCAGTGAGGCAGGATGTCCACTACAAATCAGATTTGAGCCAATACAGTACCAATGCCTGCAACCTGGGAATCAGTATCAGTGGTCAATTGTACTGATTTTCGATACCATGCTAAAGTCATCTTACAGGGGACGCTTTAGTCCTCGACGAGGACGACCCGGCTTCAAATCCAGCCTGCGGTCCTTTGCCGCATGTCTCTCCCCCTCTCTCATAACCCCTTTTCTGTCAGCCTACTGTCCAAAAAAAAACGAGCCACCAGTGCCGTAAAGAAACCCAAAAAACAAAACACTACGCTTATTTAACTGGAGCAGACATCAATAATGATGCAGCTACTTCACTCAGGTGTCTGGTCGCAGACACTGATTCGCTAATGCTTGCAGGCATGCCAACTATACCGTTTGAAAACATTATACCTATAAATCTGAGGCTGTCAAATTTTGCATTTCTCAGTCTTAAGAAAAATCTTCTGCTTTACACAAAGTATCCCCACCCCTTGTCCTTGCACTTTGCATCACAAGTTTTGCAGCTAGCGTAATCTGCATCACATTTTGTAAAGTGGATCCTTATTCTCGAGTGCTTTCTTTTAGCCATGCTATTTTTGTTTGTACACCAGCATCTTATGATGTCAGTATGCTCTCATGCGTCTAATGCTGTGTTCAAGTCTAGCACGGAATATCCCCCATTACCACTGTGTCACAGTAATGCATTGTGGTACCGAAACATGATACAGTACCATTTGATTTTATATGTAGCTGTTCTGCAGCACCAACAGAGATTGGTCGGTACATGTACAAGTACTGAATTCTGTACCCATGCTAAGAGGCTGCAGGGGGTGGATTCCAACTTTCCCACTTTTGGAGAAGAATAAACCTTCTGGAAAAAGGAAAAAAGAGGTTTCCAAAACCAGAAACCTATGCCTCCAAATTCTGTCCATTAATGAAGGAATAAATTAAATTTTACCCTGGTAAAGACAAATCTACAGTATAAATATTGGAAAACATTATATTAGGAGTCCTCCTGGAAGGAAAAACAATGCTTATTAAATGTACAAGAAAAAGTATTGTGCATCTTCCAATAATCATAACTGAAAAAGAAAACCACAAATAAACCCAAAATATACAGATGAAACCACAACATCCCAAGCGGTGGCCTTAAAGATGTGCTCACGACTTTCCTCAGTAACAAGCAACACACCAACATCTCATAACTAACTGGAAGGCACAGAGCCACTTATGATAGAGAGCCATGAGTCACTCTCTGATGTTGATATCACCGCCACCATTCCCATCAACCCTCTCCCCTGTGGACCCTCGCTGAAACGCTCCACAGGGATCCGCAAGATGGAAGGAAGGAAGCTCGCTCATAATGTCAAAGAGAGAAGACTGTCGTCAGCGCCAAATGAGTCAGGTTTTTATGGATTCCTCTCAGTGAAGCAAAAATTACTCTGGTAAAAGGCAAAAATAACAAAAATATCCAGGGTTCCAACTAGAAGAGTTAACAGCTAGGATTTTTTTTTTTCTTTGCTTTTGTTATTATGTAAAACAACTTGTGCTACAGCGTTTCCTTACGGACACCAGATGGACTTCTAATTCGTATTTTCCTCCACTGCCCTGACAGATGCAGTGATTTTCTCTCAGGATATAAAATAATTAATATATGGTGATATCACCAAGCTTTTCTTATAGGGTCCATATAATTTTCTTTTTAAATAAACAATAATTTGAAAATAATTAAAAAGAGAAATCTATTTAACAAGATTTAATGGCACATTTGCTGTTTCAAACCAATTAAATTTACTTTTATTACTTCCCTATAGGGCAATAGGGCAACATTTACTTAGTCTATATACATCAAGAGAGAAATATGCGATTCTATGGTGCATTCAGGACACCAGCAGCAGAAACAGCTAATCATTTATATGAGGTAAATACTTGCTACATCAGAACTTATTCGAAAAAATGTAGATTATTTATATTTACGGCTTTTGAAAACAGACTGAAGCGAGTGCAAAATGTAGTAAGTTTATTTAACTTTTGCTGTTTCCATCCAACCTTCCTAATGCGTTACTTCAAAATGCACAAAAAACGCTTGATATAAACATGTCTAGGAAGTGGCTGCTGTTTAAAGTTACTAATGCTAACCACACTAATTGCAAAGAGTTCAAGAGAATGTTTAATATTTGAAGGAATCATATGGCCAGAACACACCAGTTGTGTACAAGTTTTTAATCTACGATCTGATTTTTCCCATGTCACACTGATTGCATATAGAGAGGCTAAGACTAGGCAGGGTGGATGGATCTGTGGAGAATGTTTTCACTTCTGTCTCTGTTTTATACACAAATTAAAACAATTTCCCACATTTGACTTGGAGAGATTATGAAGTCATAAAAAAATGAAAAAAAACACAGATGCATTCTATAAAGCAAAACCCCCTTAATAAATCTGTGAACAAATCTCAAACCAGAACAGATAGTGAATGTTCATTTGCCTCGATTAAAAACATAATGAGACATAATGAGAGATGGGCAGCACTTACCTGCTTTGTCTACCCCTCATTATTTTCTTTTTTGTGAGCCTCAAAAAGGATCACTACTTTATTCGGTTTCTGTCCTGCTTAATCCGTATCATGGGTAAAGTATTCTTTTTTTAATGTTTCATTCATTGTTTTTGCACTAGTCTGTCCCGCTTATTATATATGCGATATGTGACTCCAAAACTGACTCTTTCGCCGTGCGATTAACAGATTTTATGTTGTATTTTCCCCCAAAAGGGATGGGTTTTACTTTGTCTCTATTCCTGTCAGACCTATACCGCTGAATTGATGCATAGTCTAACTAAAATGGATCTGGGGTCTATTTCAGTCGGAGGTACGCAGCCCCCTTGTGTAAAATTGTGTCAGGTGTGATCATCCCCATTGACTTTCAATGACTTTCAATAAACACCAGGACCTCATCAGACATGAGATCTGACACAAAAAAGCAGATTCTGTGAGTTCTGCCCTTTAAAATTACTTCATTCAACTTCCCAAAACTTTTTTGACCATACAAATTGTCCTAATAATGACAGTTAGGTAGAGGAGAACAATAGCCAGGGTCCTCTTCAACTGTAATCGGAGGATAATCTCCCAAATTAGACTGAGTAGAAATAAGGTATTTTCAGGTTACAGATTCCATTTTACGGTAAAGTTGTCTACACAATTTTTTTACAGTTCAGGCAAATATTTTCCCACCAAGAAATCAAAAGGCTGGATGTTTCTAAATTGTTATATATTAGGTTACATTTCTGCAAAAATATATATATTGATTTTCAGGCATTTTTTTTAGGTGTTTTAATAACTGTGTAGGCTGCTGTAATTGCATCATTTAAAGATAAGAAATAGCCTCTATCACAGTAGAAAAACTTAACACCTATACAGAAGAGGCTGGAACAGCCAACCACATACAGAAGGCCAAATAAAAGACATTGCAGCAATGAAAAAGGTTTCTTTTATCCTCTAACTGGCTGCAGCAGCTGGAACATTAACTGGGTATTTATTGATATGGCTGCTTCTGCTGCCGCTGTGTTATGGGATCGGGAGCCGGTGAATGGAAAATAGGAAGATTTAAAAAGAAATAAGTAGAGACTTTGCTCCGAATAATTTCCCCTCACTAAGCCTGCTGCTTCATCTCCTGAAATCTGCTGACAAATAATGAAGGCAGGGAGTCTGAGACAGCTGGCTTGGGCTGCAGCCAAAACTACAGAGGGGGAGAAGGAGCAAGAAGGAGGAGGACAGGTGAAAGCAGCAGCAGTGATGGAGGACTGATTCATAGCTAAGCCTGCCATCAGGAGTTTATTAGATGTAGAGGGGAGCGTCAGCAGGACGGACAGGATGAGGAGATGGTGGATAAACGTGTTGCCCTTCACTACTCATGACCTCCAGTACCACCTCCAGCTACATCCAAGTCTGCTGCTGACAATTCTCCTTTTTATTCTCATTTACCTCCCTCAGTTCTCAGCTGGCTTCTTCTTCTGCAGCTTCTGCAGGTTTGGTCCTTTTTTTCAACTTCATTTTTCCTTACCACTAAATTTGACAATTAATATATAAACTAAACAATTGATATATTTGCATATTGTCCATTATTGTGGCAATAATACCGTAGATCATCACATGTATACTGCATTATTTTTCTATTGTTCTTAAGTAATGTTGTAACTTCCTAAGTTACTAGTTTTGGGCTTTCTTTAGCTGTAAATCATAACTATCATCAACAAAGATAAATAAAAGTTCCTAAAATGCATCACTGTGTGTAATGAACGTACAAAAAAAAAAAAATCACTCCTACATTTAATGACTTTGATGAAATAATTAAAAATAATTTCGTACAATATATTCCTGCATTTAAATAAAGAATCTTAAGTTTCAAATAAAATTTAAAAAGGACAGTGATTTAAATTAGGGCTGCAACTAACAATTATTTTGCTAATCGATTAATCTGTCGATTATTAATTCGATTGTTTGATTAATAATTACACAGCAAAAGGTTCCTTAAAATAGACTTTTTCTAAAATTAAACCAGGTGAAACTAAGACTTTTCCACTTGATGAGTTCTGGATAGAACATATCTTAAATGCAAAATGTTTACATATATTTTTCTACAATTAGCTCTGTCAACTAAAGGCATGTTTACAGTCTCTATACTCGTTAACAATTAACTGATTAATGAATTAGTTGACGATTATTTTGATGATCAATTAATCATGATTACTCCAATTAATTGTTTCAGCCCTAATTTAAATAGAAGGTTTGCTCACTTTTTCCTTCCACCAAACTTTCCATTTCCATGCTAGGATTTAATACTAGATTCAAAGCAAACGCTTCTTAGCTCTGATAGACAGACACTGTCAGTAACTGTCTGCTGGACACCTGACATGTCACTAGTTTTTAGGTCATAAAATATGACTTTTACTATTTGAATTGATAACAGACAATAAAGATTTTATCATAGTCCAGCTTTTTAAGGTGCACTTATTTTTTCCATTTAACAAAGTCTTACTGAGGAAAAAAAAGACAATAAGAAAGGATGGAAATGTGAACAAAAGGGCTTATTGCTGTTGGATCAGTGAGTTCAAAGTAGCAAAGGGAGACTGCAAATAAAGCTTCTCGTTGTTGTTTACCCGGCCTCTCCCTCCTCACAAAGATGCACATTCATATTCCTACAACTCATCCCATCTGGAGTTCAGGATGCATCTCCTAGCCCGTCCGTCAATGTGCTTACATCCCTCAGGAATTATAACTGTCTGTGATAGCAGTTGGAGATAAAGTAGAAAGATCTGTAAATCAGGAAGGATATAAGGGAAAGGAGTAGAGGAGTAATAAAATGTTAATGGTCCCAGTGTATAGTTCTTAGTTTTATCTTTATGGATGAGGAAACAAAATGAGGTCTGATGACTGAGGAGCAGCATTTGGTTTACCACTGATAACAAGCTTTGAATGCATTATAGTAATAAAAAAGGTAGAAGAAAAACAAGAGCTTTAACCTGCAGAGGCAGTAAAGAACACTACCCCTTGGTCACATGAATTTAAGTAAATAAAACAAAGTGGGTGAAAACTCATTGATCAAACTGATCCAAAATCAGAAAGATAAAACAAAATTGTTTAATTAGTGTAATGTTTATCTATAACATGTGGTGCCCAGCTTTTTATAAAGTAACACATCTGTAATAAACCAATAATAGCAGATGAATTTTCAGGCTGTCTGCTAATGAAACTCGCATCTACAGGGTTGTACTTTCAAAATGACTTGATTGCAACTGGAAAACTGGTTAAAATTCATTGTTGTGGGTTTTACTGCTGAAAATGACCCAAAAAGGCTGCTGCATCATCATTCCCCAAGGTTTTTGTTGATTCAAGTCTTTTTCCCAAACGGGCTTTATAGACTCCACTATAGAAAGCATTCAGAAATAATTCTGCCCCCCCCCCAACAAGAAAAAAACCACATAATTTGCATGTGAAAGCACAGTGCAAGCAAATCACTTTGAAAAACTCCCTGCTTCTGTTTGTAAGAGGCAATCTCTAGTGTCATTCTGCACTTAACCTTTTTATCCAATTGTGCACACCTTTGTGGTCAGAAAAACATACCAGGGCAGGTAAAGGCAGAAAAGCTAAGCTAGAGCTGCGGTATGTCTATCTTGTGCATTCTATCAATGCCAAACAGATTTATGTGATGTATTGAGTCATTTAAAAGGAGATTTTATATGTCAGGACTAGACACACTGACACAGAAAGGGACAAAACACAAGGGTCTGAATCAGGACGCCCCTTCTTGAAGCCCTGACATCCGTCAGGGCACCCGTCCACTGAATCGCATGTTCACATGAACACTGACACACAGGAACACACTAATAAGCCTTCAGGGAACAGCAGGGTCATCAAACGAGTGAAAGCACAAACACGTCGCCTAAAGCATATAATCCGCTGTTCAGTTATGGCGGTTTAATGTTGCATAATTAACAGATATGCAGTTCTGTGCGTATTTTGATTTTTCTCAATTCAGGGTTTTAAATTTAGATATGACCTCCTTTTTTCAGTTTTGTCATCAAAAACAGAACATTTCAAATGTTATTGTTTTTAGGATCCCTTTTACATTGAAAATAACCAAAACTGCCCCAGGAATGATGAAGAATTCAGAGTTGATGTTCACATTCCTCGAATGGAATCAAATTGTGTGCCTATAGGGGGCGCTGTTTCTTCTGGACCCCACAATGGTAATTCGATTCTTTTTTTTTTTCTTTTGACCACAATATAGATAGTCTTCTACTCCACTCCTGTGTCCAGATTCTAGCACCTTTTATACATGTCTTTGCTGCAAAAAATCTGTCTTAATGAGATTCTTGGAAAACATTATGCATCCATTTTTTATTTCCTTATTTTACTTAACTGTATTTTATTCATTTGTTTATCTATCTATTAATTTATTCATTTTCCCATTTCCTTTCTTTTTTTCCCCCTGTGAGGGTGTTTTGTCAAGTCGCTACTATTGCTCTATTCCGTTGATCTCTTTCATCATTACCATTGTTATCATTTTATACTTTCACTTGTAAACTTCACGTCACAAACTGTATTATGTATTCTGGGAGAGTGGAAATAGGCTTTACATTTGATTTATCCAATTTGTAAACTATACGGTTCGCTCTGTTAAATGTATGTATACTTCTGTACAGATTATCTTTCAAAATAAAAATAAATAAAATCTGTTCTTTGCATCGTAACATTAACTTTGCAGTAATCCCTTAAATGCTGAACATGCATGTAGCAAACAGCAAAGTTCTGTTGGGAGAATCCGATGTGTTACAATAATAAAAACTCATAGTTAATATTCTCTCTAAAAATGACACTGCCAATCTCAGGGTGCACTTTAATGTACTTTCATGTTGGCGCAGAGAAGAAACAAGAAAAATGTCATGGATAGCTTTTTAAGGGGGCTGATAACCCAAAGAAAATTACAAATGAGCTCTTAGTCCTCATAAATTTACATTTATCAGTATAAGCATCAGAGGTTTAGTATTGGGATATAGTAAAAAAAACAAAGCATCAAGGTTAACCAGAGAACAACCCAACTCCATAAAAAATAAATACAGCAGGCCTGTTGTGGAAAACAACCTACTTACTCCTGAGAGACACTGAAACCAGACTGTTGAACATAAAATACATTCAGAAAAAATCCCTTCCTTCCACTGGATCCCATCCATCTCATATGACACATATTTCTCTATCTGCCTTGCAGACATCTAAATCCATCAGTCTGTACATATCTGTCTGTGTGTGTGTGTGTGTATCTGAGGGGGGATTGAGGCTACAGTTTGCATGACGTCAGACCTCCATTCATACAACGCACCACGTGGGAGTCCTTACCCCCCTTTCCCACCAATCAGAGCGCGGCGATTAACGGAGCAGACATGAGAACCACATGATCCTACACCTCCACATGTCTGGCTTAAGAGGTTTTACATGCTCTGGTTTCACATGATGTTTCCACAGAAAGTCGGACGCCAAGCGTTATCCTATGGCTGTACAGGGAATGGGATGGCTAAAGATGAAAAGGAAAGAATATGCATATATAGTAAGGGTGGGGGGGTGCAAGCAAGAAAATAATAGAAGGTAGCACCTCATGAGGAGAGATAGGAAGGACTGACAGAGGAAGGGATAGACACCATGACTCATCTCTAGTTTCATACCCAGTGGGAGGAGGTGATGTATGAGCATCAGGAAGAGGGACGGCTCAAAGGATGCTGAGCATGACTTCAGAGAGAGGAGTCAGTGTGTGCCCATGATGTCTTTGCATGACAATGACGTGTGTGAGCTGCATGAGGAGATCTGCTGCCACAACTGGCATCATCCCACCTTCAGCTGACCTATAGAAAACGCCTGGTTTGAACCGATGAGCACTAGTAGAAAGATGGATCCGTTAATGATCCTCCTGGTAGTTATTTTTCTCATAATGCAGAGTTGCAGAGTTGGAAAAATAAAAACAGAGTAAGGGGAGGTGAGGCAAATGCTCCACTTAAACTCCATTAGTCCTACTTGCATCTGCAGCATCACTATCTGCAACCAAATGTTAGGTGCAAGGGTTTGTTATTGTTGGATTCAGGTGCACACATCCTATAAGACATCATACAAGCACACTGATACAGGCCTGACTGAGGAGGTAAACAACAGCCACTCCCCCCTATCCCTGAGCCAACCGGAGCTGCACAACACGAAGCAGGAGGGGAGGAGGGAGGAGGGTGATGGGGGAAGAGGAGAGGAGTTGCTCTAATTTCTTGATGTGTGCACTGTGCATGTGTGAGCTTGCGTGCTCGGCTTTCCTAAACGCAACGCCACCCACTCAACCCCCACAACCCACCACCACCTCTATATTTCCTCTACTGAGGAATGAATAAATAAATAAATAAGCCACCCATGTCTACGACGTTGCTGCAAAAAGAGTTGATGCCACCACCTCCTTCTCCTCCTCGCGCAACTTTATCACGCATGCATGCAAGAGTCTAGACATGCGTGGCTTGTTTTTTCCACATGTGCGTACGACTTAAAGCGCATATCTCCAAAAAATTTAAATAATAATAACAATAACTGCACTGTTTTCTTTCTGTTTGTTTTTCTTTTGCATTTGAGCATGATATGAACTTGGACACTCTCCAATAGAAGTTTAGTCCGTTAGTTTATTTATCTCACTGTATCCTTGCAAAGCAAAAGAAAATAAACATCTAAGACGCACAATCGCCTCCAGGACCTGCGAAAGTGCGCACATAGCCACCGGCCTACCGCTGATACAGCTACTTCAGAGGTCCTGAACGCAGCACTTGTGTTATATCACACAGCTTCCATCCATATTAAGCGCGTAAGTGTTGCGCTTACCTTGATTACAGTCAGCTTTGGATACGCGGATGTCCTCGGTCCTGGATTAGATTAGATTTAGGAGATCATTTGCAGGAACATGCAGTTTAACAGCTGAGGGTTGGTGCTGCTAAACATCTCCCCCCCCCCCTCCCCGACGGTCTCCACACACACACACCCCGGACACTTGAAGCACTCTGGGTGACAGGACTGTCCCTCTTCCCCTGTCCTCCCCTCCCCTTTGCAGTGCGCGTTGACAGCGCCTAGGATCCCCGCAAAGACCGACAGGAGTCCAAATCCAAAAGAGAAAAAAAATGCGTTAAATCCCACTCTTAAAAAGAAACCAGCAAAAGAAAAGTGGAGGAAAAGACTGGTAAAGTCAATACGCAAAAAAAACGCAGGGCTATTCCGGGTGTGCCAGGCTCCGAGATACGCCAAACATGGAGCGCATGTCGCATTTTGCAAAAAAAAAAATAGATGAAAAAAAGAAAATCAACCCAAACGTGGAGTGAAAAATCCGTCTGTTTTCCTCCTCAGAGCCAACAGTAGGAGGAGAAGGAGGCAGGGAAATCAGATGAAAGGGGGCGCAGATATAGAAAATAAAAAGCGATGATGTTTCCACCGGATGAGTCAGAGGCTGTATCGCTCCTTCAGAAGTCAAACCCAGAGAGCTGTGATAGTCTCCACTTGCTCCCCTGGCTTTGCTCTTTGCTCGCCTCCCCTGCGCCGCACCGCTCTGGCCGGTGAATGCGCGCACACACACCGCTCTGCACTAACGCACAGGCGGGTCTCGTCTTGCAACGTATCCCCACCGCTGGAAGGAAAAACATAAAAACCACACCACCGACATGGAAGAAAGGGCAAAGGGAGGGGGGGGGGGGTGAATCCGATCTTATCATCTGCTTGAAAACTATTTTGGCGCCATATTTATGGCGTACTTTCAATTCACTGTTAGAAAAAACTGTACTTCCTACTCTGACAAATGTAAGGTTACAGCGCCCCGGTGAGGAGAATGTAGGTATTTGATTCAATTGAGTTTATTTCTATAGCACCAATTCACAACACATGTCATCTAAAGGCACTTTACAGTTCACCAGATCATACAGTCAAATTTATTCAAAGTTTTCTATCTAAGGAAAAGGATGCTTGTAGCAACAGTGGAGAGGAAAAACTCCCCTTTAACAGGAATAAACCTCCAGCAGAACCAGGCTCAGTGTGAGCGGCCATCTGCCAAGGCTGACTGGGGTTCAAGGAGACAGAAGCAGAGATGCAAAAAGCAGCTCAAGGGTTAAAGGACTTATGTGTCAACAGGACTTGGAAAAACTTGTCCATGCTTTCATCTTCAGTAGACTCGACTACTGTAACGGGTTCTTTACAGGTCTCCCTAAAATATCAATCAGACAGCTGCAGCTGATTCAGAACGCTGCTGCTCGAGTCCTCACTAAGATCAAGAGGCTGGATCACATCACTCCAGTTCTGAAGTCCTTACATTGGCTTCCTGTGTCTCAAAGAATTCATTTCAAAGTACTTTTGCTAGTTTATAAATCACTAAACGGTTTAGGGCCAAAATACATTTCTGACCTACTAGTACACTATGACCCCCCCAGACATCTAAGGTCATCTGGGACAGGTATACTTTTTGTTCCTAGCGTCAGAAATAAACAGGGGGGAAGCAGCTTTCAGATTCTGTGGTCCTCACATCTAGAATAAACTCCCAGAAACCTGCAGGTCCGCTGCTTCTCTCAGTTCTTTAAACCAATGCTGACGACCTTTCTTTTTGATGTTGCCTTTCTTTAAATGACGTTCATTTCTTTACTGTTTAATCTCTTATACTGCACTGTAATTTTTATTCTTGTGTTTTATTTTGTTTTTATTTTTAACTGTTTCTTCTGTGTTTTATATATTTTTTTTTAACTGATTTTATGTAAAGCACTTTGAATTGCCCTGTTGCTGAAATGTGCTATACAAATAAAGCTGCCTTGCCTTGACTAGCTGTAAGAGGCGGTCCGGTCCAGGAAACACACAGCCAGGCAGACGAGATCCGACCCAACTCCTATGTCAAAGGATGAAGCTTCACCTGCTTAAAAAAATGTTCTGCCAGGAATGTACACATTCAGAAACCTCGTTATATTTTTTATTATTCAATGTATGTGTCAAGGGTTAAGATTTTTTTTCCTAACTGATTAACAAGGTAACAAAGAAATGTGGTCAGTTCATCTCAATCAATAATTAGCTAGTAGAAATGTTACTGCATTTACAGCTCAAGGTCTTTTTAGATGTTGGCCCACCTACCCCGACCCATCCTCACCACCTTCTACAGAAGCCCCATAGAGAGCATGCTAACCAGCTGTCTCACTTTTTGGAGTGAAGGCTGCAGCGCCTCAGACTGGAAGGAGGTGAGAAGAGTGGTGAGAACAGCAGAGAGGATCATCAGAGCTCCTCTTCCCTCCATTAAACACATTTCATCCCGGTACTGTATGGGAGTCCGTCATATCATTAGCAACCCCTCACATTCCCTGCATGAACTGTTCTCCCTTCTGCCCTCTGGGAAGAGGCTTTGTAGCATTCGATGCAGGTCAAGCAGGTTCTGTAACAGCTTTTTCCCCAATGCCATGATTCAATTCAGTTTATTTATGTAACAGCAATGCACAACATATGTCCTCACAAGGCACTTTACAATTCAACCAGATCATACAGTCAAATTTATTCAAGGTTTTCTATCAAAGGAAAACCAGGTGATTGCATCGACTCATTGACTTGAATGCAATCCCTCACACTAAGCATGGCATAAGACTGTTGAACTGCTGAAACTTTAATCAAGTCACAAATCCAGACTCAGCATCATACTTGTAAAAATCATATTTGCACTACATGGTGAATTTTCAAATCCCTTTAAATAGAAGCTCACTCAGTGTTCTACTGCATTTTGCACCATGTTTATTTATTTATGTTGCACTGCTCTGAATCTTCCATATCAGTGCCTTTTGCACCACGTCTTTAAAATAGTTTTCTTTTCTCCTACATTGTTTACACTTTGATCACTGCTGCACTTTACAAATGGAAATGTTCACTTCACTGCTAAGCTGCTCATTCACTTTTGAAAAGTTGTATGCATCAAAATTTCGTTTATACACTGTGTATACAAAATTACAACAAAGTTAGTCGAAGTCTAAAAGCCTCTACCAGTTTTTTATCTGTAGAGACTGAGATTTTTACTGTTTTTCAAAACAAAACAGCTCCCAATCAGTCAGACTGAGTTTCATTCCATCACATGGGCAGGCTTTAATTGGAGCAAATTTCAGATTGTAGCACTGGCTTTATGGTTATGGTTAGTGATGGATCCAGTAAAACCAATGCATCGGTGCATGTTTCACGCTCAGGGGAAACCCAGTGTCGGTGAGCGTATTTTTTAAGAAAGTCTCGTGACCAATAAAGGCGCTGTTTTGAACTGACGGGCACAGTAAACTGTGTTTAGAAGCGCATCTGTCAACGCAATGCATCTGCCTAAAAAAATTATCTTTTGTGGTTTACCATCAAATTATTCAAGAGATATGGAGCCACCTCAAGGCAAAAGAAAGGTTTAAGCCAAGTGGGACCATTTTGATCTCATATTCGTTTTAATTTTCTTGTTGTGTCATCCTTATATCATATTATAGGGCATCAAATCAGAGTCAGTTTAGTTTATCAAAGAGGCTGCCTGTAGTGATTTCAAAGGTCCAGCCAGTGTCAGTATTCAATGACACGGTATCGAGATAGTATCAGTACCATTTGGCAATGTGTCGAAACGCTTCACAACGCCTCATCAACCCATCACTGCTTAGGTCAATATGTTTCTAGAAGATTCAGCTGTTTCTTCAATCGCCTTCCCATGAATACTGACCGGTTCCCCTGTCTTAGTATATGAAACTCACCCCCAAAAATATGATGGTAAATGGCCTGTACTTATATAGCATTTTTTATATTCAGGAAACAGCACCAAAGCACTTCAGTCATTCACACATTAACACACACAATCACACACTGATGGTGGCAAATTACATTGTAGCCACAGCTGCCCTGGGGCTCACTGGCAGAAGCGAGGCTGCTGTACACTATCGCCACCAGTCCCTCTGACCACCATCAGTAGACAATGCAGGTGAAGTGTCTTGCCCAACAGGGGCCCGAACCGACAACCCTCCGATTGCAGGGCAAACTCCTGCACCCGAAGCCACTGTTGCCCAGTGATGTTGTCTCCCCGAAGGTTTACATTGAGGAATCTGTGGTAGCATTTTGCACTTTTCATTAGTTAGCTTATAATGGGTTTTCTAATAGCCTTATTGAATCCATCAAAGTTGACTTAATAAAATTAATATGGACCCAAAATGTAATTGTAGGTCACTGATTGGTATGGCTTTGTTTTAACTTTCTTCCTTCCATGATCAAATAAAAGGTCAAATTTTTATGTTGTTTCACACTCTAGCTTCAATATTTGCAGCATGTCTAACATTACATTGCATTGCAAAAAATAAATTATAAGTACATTTTTCTTGAAACTAATGTTTTTTGTATTGCATGTGGAAAGTAATACACATGGTCAATAAAATAGGATGATTATGTTTAAAACAAGAAAAACAAGCCCTTTATCTTATTTTAAGGGCAAATTAGATCACTCCAGAGGCAGATCATCTTATCTACCTGACAAATAAACAAATTTTAATACGTCTTTACTTACTTTGAGCTCACTTTTTGCAGCGTGTGTGACCCTTGTCTTTCTTTTCTAGTTTGTTTGTTGGGGATGAACATGTCTTGATATGTGTGTCACTGCACCATACCCCTTTCTTTTTTGGATGAAAGGTGAGTATACTTTCTGAGATGTTAAAAATTTGAGAAATTTTTTTAGAACCCTAACCCTTCTCAGAACTTCTCCATGACTTTCTTGCTGACCTGTTTGTTGTGTTTACTATTCTCTTAATAAACCTCTAAAACCCTCACAGAATAGCCAGATTTTACATTGAAATCCAATCACACAGAGGTTGACTGCATTTCCCAGTTAGGAGAGTTTTATTCCCTACAGTATATATTTCACATGTACATCAGATCTTCATGTTTTATGCATGTAACAATTAATGCATCTTTTTTTTTTTTTTTTTTTTTTAGCTCCGTTTCCAAAGTAAAACTGCAAAATTGGTGGTTTTAATTTCACAAAAAAAGGAAAAAAAGTTAAAGAGGTGGTTATTATTTTGCAGAGCATTTAAAGCCACGGCTTTAGGATAAATCCTTTTAATCTTTATATTAGCAAAAAATATCAATTTTTAAATCTTAATTTTAGAAGTACATTATAAATGTATGCTCATTAAAGGCTAACTATCTGAATCATTAAGTGAAATCATCAGTGACTCAAAATTGACTTCTATTTATCAGCACATTTGATCTGATTATGCAGATTTATTTTCTCACGTCTTTTTAGTTGACTAAAGCTCTTCTCTCTCCTTTTTGATTCAGCCAATCTGACCTTAACCATCGATTAGGAGCCAGAGCTTCTCTTGAAGGGAAATTCAGGGTTCTTGCTCTTATTATAATTTATAAAACCTTTCCAACACAGGCCGGTTGAATGCAAGGTTCCAAAAGTGATGGTTGCCCGGTAAATTACCACCCTTCACAATTCTGCCCCAACTCTGCATTTAAAGCAGAAAATAGGTGTTTGATCATGTTTAATCTCCTACCATCTAGAGTCTAAATCACAGCCTTCTTTTAGGCAGGTCTACATTGTAACTTCAGGGTAAATTCTGCAAAGTCAACAATTCTTACAATTGCTTATTTAGAGATGTCTCATTTTCTGGGATCTGTAGAGGCTGCCTGCAGATAATGCCAATAAATGTAACTCATCTATGCAAAGCTTGTGAATTTAAACTGACCATTCAGAGGAACACAGGTTTAAGTAAAGTCCCTTGGATGGAAAATTTGAAAAATTGTACTTTTACCAAGTACCCAGGCCTGAAAAATTACAAACGCTGCACCAAATGCATAAATGCTCCTTTCAGTTTTATCAAGTATCAGACAGAGGAGCGGTGAGGGTAAAAACTGCATGTGCTGCTGTTTTGCTCAAAGTGAAATGAGGCAGTGAAGGACACGGAGGAGGGATTTCTCTGGCAGCCATACAAAGGAAACAGCAGCAGCATCCCCACATTTTTTTTTAACTCCTTCTCTTTCTGCAGGTGACAATATTGTCCCTCAGATAAACAGCCTGTGACCGTCCCCACGGTTTTTCGAGTGTATAGTAATTTAATTTCCTCCTTGATGTAATGCACATGTTGTTTATTGGGGAGGAACAACCCTGCAGGTTGCAGGTCAAATATTCAATGTGGTTTGTTTAATCTACTGCCTGCACCTCAAGGACACTTTGAATATGATAGCAAAGACGCTTTGTGTAACACTAAATAAATTTCAGTATAATACAACCTATTTAAATGAAAATGAAATGAAACATTCAACCAAACTAACTTAATTCACAAGATTGTGTCTTCCTATTATAATTGTATTACAATTGTGAAAAATATAAATGTAAAAAAGCTTTGTTTTGTAATATTTCGGTAAGGTTGCAGTGCCTCAAACAGTGACGTCACAGGGTTGATCACCACCGCGGTCCATTGGAGAGTTGGCTACAGCCTGAAGTTGCTCCGAGTGTTTAATTTCACCACCTATAAGCTGGGCTCTACTGACCAGCCGACACGTTCCGACATCAGGTCAGAAGTAACACTCAAGCATAATTGGTAAAATCCTGTTAAAGATTATGAATATTAGTGTAAGAGAGTGAATCCCTGTCAGGATTTGGAATTGTTTGGCTGGGTGTCCTAAGATTGCTTATAGGCTGCCTGCTTCCACCTGTGTGGTTTCACACTGGTGTATCTCATCACTTTAGTAGCTTTAGACAAGTGGTTCACCAGTCCCTCAAGCCTAACCTATTGGTAATGTCAAGCTCACCTTGAGCCATTAGTTCCTGCCTAACCGCATCTTTATAATACTGACTCCTCTCCCTACTAACTTTTTGTGTGTATGCTCACCCAAGGTACTTTCAAGAACCAGATCGCATTGTGATAGATCTGCTTCCAAGCCACAAGCTACTATTTCCACTTTCTGGTTCTCCCTCCCAGGGGCGGAGCTATTGAGGGAGCCAGGGGTGGCCATTAAAGACTGACATTTTTTCGGGAATCCCACGGGTCACGGGTTTCCCGTGGGATGGGAGTCAGTATTAGTAACGATCACGTGATTGGGACGATACAGGATTAAACATTAACGGGAGCAGACGGGAGCGGGAGCAAACCAATAGTAACTAAAAAAAAACTAGGATCGATGCCAAAAAATAAAATAAAATAGAAAGAAAAAAAATCCAGTACTGTAGTTTTGTAGTTTTTTTCCTTGAAGCCTACACTATAATGCAGGTCAAAAAAACTACACGACCCAAAAACCAACAGTGCTTCTGCTCTGAGTTTTTCACCCGGGCTCAAAAACAACAAGAATGGGTGTGGTGCAGGAGCGGGATTCATTCTGAAAGGGAGCGGGATGGGAGTGGGAGTAATTTCACCAGGAGTGGGACGGGACAGGATTTAGATTTCTACTCTGGCCCGGGATCAGGACGGGACACAATTTTATTCTGTGGGAGTGGGACGGGACAGGAGTGAAAATCCACTCCCGTGTCAATCTCTAGTGGCCATGACCACCCTTAGCCAATCATTGGCCCCCCCTTCATTCATTCATTTTCTTGTTGGAACATTGTAGACTGACCCTGAGGTTCTGGCGCCGATCCACTTCCGGCCACCCCTCAGTGTACATTGGTTATTGCCTGGCCACCCTTAAAGAGATTTTCTGGCTACGCTTCTGCTCCCTCCATGACTGACTTACCACTTCAGGATTGTATACGTGAAACTGGACAACCACCCAAGCCCTTTTATTATATTCCAGTCTCTTCCCCCACAACAGGTAACTGCTCCTCCATATTCTTCTTCGCTGGTGAATCTGCATGAGCCGCTCTAACATCCAAAGAGCCTCAGTCATCCCGTAACCCAGACTACTTCAGCCTTTTGTAGCCTGCCTGGCTCTGCATTCTTCGTCTCCATCACACAATTACCCACAACCTATAATCCTGGACCCACTCACATCTTCCTGACGGTTAACCCCAATCTTTAACAGTAAGCGCTGATCAACCTGCATCTGTCAAGTATATCAACAAACTCTTAACTGTTTCTCCTTTCAGAGAATCCTGGTCATTCCCTTTGCCCCTTGCCTATTGGATCACCTGTATATTCATATTATCATCTGTACAATAAATACCATTTCTTCCAGTACTGTTTTCGCTTGAGGGTGCATCTACGATGTGGTTTAGAAGATTAGATAAAACAATTTAAATGCCAGAGTCCAACATTCATCAGGAACAGGTTCAACTTAAAGCCAGCAATGCAGACCAAACTCCTGTGCTGCTTGCACAGTGACTGGATGGCACCAAATAAAGGGTCCCTGACTCCGTACTCCTTGAGCACCCCCAAGAAGGTTCTGAAAGTGGCAGGGTCAAATGCCTTCTCGAGTTCCACAGCTTGCATGCATGATTTTCCTTTGCCTAGTCAATAATCTGCTCATATAAATATTATCATAAAACTGCAGCCAAAATGATTTGGTATTATTAAACATTATTGTTAGGTTTGGAGTTCCCAAAGGTGTTTACATAACAAGTAAAGTCATACAGAGGTTCAATTTTGTGATGCTCAGGGACTGGGCTGTTACTGGGTTTTCCAAAAACATCTGCCCATCAAATCTTTTAGTTCACTTCTTCCAGATCGAATAAGTTGTTATTTAATCTTATCGTTTTGTTGAACCTTTTTCAGTTTTACCCTTTACCGCTATTTGACAGAGAGGATATTTTATTTAGTAACAAACCCCTAGATAAAACTCAGAGACCTAATATGCCCAGGAGAAAAGCGGACAATCCTAATACTTCCTCTTAATATTTGCTCATCAGAACTTAATTTTTTAAAGGTCAGCCCTGTTTTATATTTTCAAGTGTTTTCCTCAGCCTCTTCCCCACACATCAAGGCCACATCCATCCCTTCCCGCTGACACTTCTACTGTACTCGACCTGTTACCCTGGTACCTCCTGAGTAAGCGTCCAATAGGTGACTCATCAAGAAGTGCTGTCTGCCAGTGCTGACTGGAAAACAGTGTATTATTTCAGCATCAGTGTATATTTCAGGGTGAGAGATGGGGTCTGCAAACCTAATGGGCTGGTTCACTCAATAAAGCAGTGGCTTGTATAACTTGGATGAAGCCCAAAACATGCAGCATGAAGAAGTGCCTGCTGTTAGTTTTTTCAGAGATAATTTCAGAGGAACACAATATGGGTGTGAATGTTCTTAATGATAATTTTGTATTTTCTGGACTCAATCAAAACAGGAAAAAAAAATTATCTACTTGGGACTTCCTGGAGTTGTTATTAGCATTAACTCCTGTGAATTAGGGAATTGACCAGTTAATATTTGTATGTATTATACATTATTATATTATTATACATATTATAATATGTATTATATATTAAATAATATTAATATTATTCATTATGTGTAAATATATATGTATCAGACATGGGCAATGTGGAGTCAACAAGTCATCTCCATGTCATGTATTTGTTCTACCCAGCCACTGAAGCAGGTGAGTCCAATCTTCACCGTGAATTAACCTGTGCAGATTGGACTCACCTGGTTAATTGGCTGGGTAGATTAAATACATGACAGGGAGATGACTTGTTGACTCTACATTGCCCATGTCTGATATATATATATATATATATATATATATATATATATATAATGTAAAATACTGTTACATGTCCACAGCTGTATATTGATTATTTATTCTTCAGATGTACTGTTTTTATATTTGTAAAAACACTGTACATTACTTATTTTATTTGTTTATTTTCATTTAAATTTGTATACTTTTCTGTTATTGTTATGCACTTTTTTAAGGTCCAAAGTTGTGTGCCCACTTTTGCTGTAATCTGTTGCTGCTGTAACACCACAATTTATCAATTTTGGGACAATAAAGGGATTTTTTATTTTTATTTTATTATATTATTATACTCTTATACTATGTATGTCTGTGTTTTTAAGTCTCAGTTCATTGTAGTTTACCTGAGCTGCTATGTCACACCTCCACCAGAGGGTGGAGCTGCTGGGGGAAACCCTCCTTTCGCACAGGAAGTTGGGTTCCCCTTCAGGTCCAAGAGAAAAAAAAAATGTCTGCTCCGGACGTGGAGGATTTTATTCAACAGAACCGTGTTCTGGCCAAGCAGGTAGAGACGTACCGGGGTTACTGGGAGAGCGAAAAACACTGGGAGGCCCGGAGGGAGTTTATCCTGAGGAACATGGACGACTTTAAGGAGGAGCAGCTGGACCATCTGCTGTCTCTGTCCATGGTGTGGGCCAACAACGTCTTCATGGGATGTCGGTACGTAAACACACCACGATCTCAGACCCCATGAGCCTTTTTACTGAATGATTATCTGACCCAGTTTGATAAATATTAGATCCAGTGCTTCATTTATTGATTCATGTTTGTGAGTTAAGTTCCATGTTATGTCCTTTCCCTCTTATTTCCTTTTCTTTCTTTATTTTTTGGCATCCTTTATTATTTTCTTTCTTTCTGTCTTCCATCCTCCTTTGTTTCCTTTCCTTATTTCCTTCTACCCTAACTTTCCCATTAGTTTTGTCCTTACATACATTTTCCCATTTATTATACAATTTATTTTCTTTCATCGTTACAACTTTTTAATCATTTTTTTTTCTTTTCTTTCATCCTTTCATCATTCTTTCATTCCCCTTTTTCTTCTTTCCTTCCTTGTATTTCTTTCTACCCTAACTTTCCATTTATTCTACAATTATTTTCTTTAATTGTTACCACCTTTTATTCCTATATATTTAATTTCATCCATTCCTTTAATCATTTCCCTTTCTCTTCTTTCCTTCCTTGTATTCTTCCATTTCTTATGCTATATGGAACTTGTGTAAATCTGTTATAAAAGGAATCTTTAAGTTTATAGTGACTGAATCCATCTTTTTTACTTTCAGCTACAGCACAGAGCTTCTGGATAAAGTGAAGGAAATGGCCGAGGGCATCGTTGTAAAGGACGCACCTGTTTTCAAGACCAGGGATGAAATTATTAAAAACCAGCAGGTATTCTGTAAAAAAAAAAAAAAATACCATCAGAAAACAATAAGATGTAAGAGAGTCCTAACTGAATTCTCCTGCTCTACCACAGGGCCGATGACTGGAGCAGACACCCAGGATGTGCTCAACATGGACCAGCGTTTTAAGGATTTTAGAGAAATTGATCCTTTTAATTGAACTGATTAACAAACCTTTTTTTTTTGTGGGAGCATCTCATCGCATTCATTTTTACCTGTGATTTTTCAGTTTGAGTGCAGTCACATTTTATGAATGCATTTGTACTTTTTTAGCAATCCCGGCATGTTTTAACCTGTTTTTAATGTGTTTTCTAGAAGATTAAAATAACTTTTTTTCAAACGCTGTTGTCTGAGTTCCCCCTGGTTTTTAAATAATAAAATATTGGTAAACTATCCAATTTTAGGAATTAAGAAAATTGCAAAGGTGACACTCACCTCAGTCTGTTATTAATTCAAACTAAATGCCATGTGTATGCTTTAAAACCTAGTAAAAAATAGTAATTTACTATGTTAGTCACATTGTATAACACAAAAAAGGATAACACAACGAGAAAATAAAAATGCAAAGCCTAAAATTGTCCTATTTCTAAGTAAGTAAGTATTGATAATTTTAATGATTCACCTCAAAAGATTATACATTTTTTTAAGCAGATGAATCATATTGACAGATACGTTTTTAAACACAGCTTAGTGAGTCAGTCTGTAAGAAACTACTTCTGTATCGGTCACATGACTTTCTTGAAACGACACGCTCACTGATACAGTTTTGCTCTATGGGCTCCACGCATGCACCAACGCATCGGTGTTAATGGACCAATTACACACATATCAATTTCAAACAGATGGTATTGGTATGAGCCAATACTGCACAGCCAGGTATCGGTATTGGGGCCAAAAAAGGGCATCGGCACAACACTACTTTTTACCAAATATTTTTTTACTTTTGAATAAAATAATACAAAAAATTTAGTGCTACTCTTACTTCAGTAAAATTTGGGGTAATCTACACACCCCTGGTTTTTCAGCTGCTTTCTGTTTCATCTTATGTCTGTAAAAAGCTGAACTGAGGTCAAATGAAATGCAGAGAGAAGAAACAGACCAAACACTCTTTCACTTTAAATGACAACTTTAAAGTTGAAAAACAAAAAACAAAGATTGAACAAATGAAAAAGATTCTAGTTTATAAAGCAAATTAAAATGTCCTGAATGTTCAAAAAATTAGTCAAGCAAATCGCAATAAAAAAAAGCAAACAGTTAATTAGCCAGGGACAAAATTATAATTTGGAAATGCTTGGTTTAGAATCCTTAACTAAAATTAGCTTAGATAATTTTTTTCTTTAAAATCTATGATAACTGGCTTACTTAAACTACAGGGTTGGAAATGGTTCACAGAAGGAAGTAAAGCAGGAAAGATCTGAGTTAAAAAGGCAGCTTGCATAGCAGAGTGCAATGTTTTCCCATTAAAATATAGCAAACATTTTTTTTTCTTATTGTGTTCCCAATTTACCAACAATCTACCTCATTCCAGAGGATTGGGGTAGATTGGTAGAAGTAATGAAAATTCAGAAATTCATAATGCGTGGATTTTCTGGTGTATTCACCAAAAAGAACTATACATGCACATTTTAGAGTAAAATCAGGCTTTAATTTAGGTCAAACCTGCCTAATCCTTGTAATTAAATAAATGCTGCATACACACTGGAAATCTCCTATAAATGTCAATTCTGCCCAACATGGCTCCCTCACCGAAAAACAAAAATCACATCACCAATATTCGGTTTGGCGTTGAACTTCAACATTAGACAAAAGAAAAGTCCCCCAAAGACTTGAACGTTTTTTTAAACTCAAACAAGGTAAACAGTTTAATGCTATAGCTCTGAAAAAGAAAATGTTTAAAAGGGCCATGGATAACATTAAGTAGCACATGCTTGGTGTTTTTTGGGAGATTGGAAGGAACATTGCTCCACTTGTTGGAGGTGGATTAATGCAGTTCATCCAAGGTTTTTAACCTCCCTTACCAACTATTTCAATTTTTTTTTTTTTAGAAAAGAGAACATTGTTATTGTTATTCTCCTGGAAGCAGCCCTTTAAGATGTAAAGGGAGGCTTTGTCCTGCTGCAAAGATGAAGACTCATTGATGAGAGATTCCTGCTGTTAGATCTCCTCCAGTTTAACATCTTGAGGGTCTACTGGTCAATTAAAGTAAAATGACTATAGGTTGTGGTGGAGCTGCTTTTAATGTGCTGCTTAAAGCACCCAATGTCCCCCCAATCTTTCAGAGCTTTGGATCCATTTTACAGCTGAGTCTATACAGACATAACACTTTCTCATTTTCATGGGGTCAAACCCATGTATATGCCTCAGAAAAATCACCTGATGCGAGATTTATGAGCCGATTTTTACTTCCTAAGAATGTGATCTTTACCTATTGATCAGCAAATTTTAGATCTAAATTTCAACTCCATAAGAAAGTTATGATCCAGCAGCAAGACATGTCAATACATCAGTGCCTAGTAACTAAGTACATCATTACAGTATTTAAATAATTTTGTGGATGTTTTTAGACATTTTTCTTTTAAATAAAGACTACTTTGTTTCATTATTGGACCAATTTATCATCAAAGGATTCATTGATTTGGAATAGGCATATAAACAAAAGACAAACTGCTTTTTTAATGGTCTGGTTGGTGGCAATAATGAACTTCTTTAAAAACAGAATGTTCATTTTATATTTCTCTAGAAAGGTTGGAACATTATTAAGTCTGTTACAAGTTACTCTGGTGCACTTCTACTCCTCCATCCTTACCTCATGATCTGGTAAGCTGGTGCCACTGCCAAGGACAGACTGCGGCGTGTCATCCGTTCTTCAGAGAAGGTGATTGGCTGCAACCTTCAATCTCTCGAGAATCTGTACGCCTCAAGGACTTTAAGGCGTACAGGGAAGATCATGGCTGATCCTTCGCACCCCAGCCAAACCATTTCAGAAACTTCGCTCTTGCAGTAGGCTGCAGTCCATCAGGACCAAAACATCATTCCTCATGACACTGCCTCTCTCCTCATTCAGGACCTAGAAGCTACACAAACGTATCATCTCCAGTCCTCCTCCTTATAATACAGCCTACTGTGTATATAATGTATAGGTATGTACTATATACCGTATGTAATGTCAATCCCTTTATTGTCCCACTGTTGAGCTGAGTTCATTCCCCGCCTTCCTCTAACTGAGAATAGGGGAGTGTCTCTCCCAAACTGGAGATAGACTCCAGGTTAAGATAATTAAGGGATCAGTTGGGAGATGTTCACTCACTAAGCAGCAATGAGCACTATGAGGTTGTCTGGGTGAATACACTGCAGAAAAGTTTGTTACAAAGAGAAGGAGCCGATGAGCCACAAATTGTTTGAATATTCAGATTCAAGCAAACAAAAAGAGGAATTATTTAAAATGTATTTGAGAAAGTAAATTAATACTAGAATGTAAACATTTATCACTGAATAATGCTTTGAATAAGTTTGACTTCAGGTTTAGATCATATATTTTGTTTCAGGAATAATTTTGTCATTTAAAGGATGTTAATCATTGTTTCTCTGTGTTTATGTTTAAAGGTTTTTCACCTACTACTATCAATGCTACTTTGTTGATTTAACTTTCAAATAAAAGAGAAAAAAGGAAAGAATCAACCTTGGTGTTTTGAGTGAAATCCTGTGGAATCTCTGGAAGCAAGCTGCCTTTTCAAATGAGGGAAATCTACAGTTTAAATCCCGAACAATAAAGTGTGAACCACCTTCAATTGTCCTAAAAACTGAAACCCGAAATTATTATTTTTATCCAAGTAAAGGGATTGAAAACAAAACATTGCTCGTTTTGCCTCATTTGATGCAAAAAAATAAATAAATTACTTAACTTTCCCCAATTATAGTGAACAATTTTCTGACTCTAACCCAATAACTTTTCAGTTTTAAGGTGTTTTTGAGAACTTTATGCAGCTCCGGAATGCATATTTTTTTTAAAATTTGTCAATTTTCATTAGGGGATCATATGCAAAGAAAAGAGAAAAAACACAAAGAGAAGCTTTCGTCAAAGTCTGAAAAATGTGTTTTATTATGTTTTATACAGCATATTATTTTAAGTATACATTTGTTTCTCAAAATTTTATAGCATACTCTGTTTACTAGGTGAAATAAGTCACAAGCCACAATATGACCATCTTCGTTTAAGAAAGGGGGATTTTTGAATGATTACTGACCAGATGCTACTAGGTAGGGCAAGTCATGTAGTAATGATGTTTAGAGGAAACGCCATCAAAAAACAAAACAAAAAACCAACAAAATAAACATTGCAGACAATGTTACTGTAAAAATGCTTAAATTTTTAATATAATAGCTTGTTTTGTAAAAAATCCAAATAAAATGATTAAATCTCTGTTTCTCTTGACCTTATTTTTAATATATATGCAGCTTGGTTTTAACAGAACCATCCAAGCTATGGACACTTAAGCCCCTGGCCTTAAATGAACAGAAAGTATTTTTTATGTGGAGGGAAATTATACATTGGGAAATAAAAAGCTCCTTTACTCCCTTCCCTGATTTTCTTCTATGAAGAAATAAACATGTGAATAACAGAGGATCAGCAGACATGATATGGAAGCATTAAACTCCCTCCCTAACACCATATTTTCTCCAACCCTGTCATTCTTGCTTTTAATAAACATGCCTGCATACCTTTCGTGCCAACATGAACATAGGAGGGAAAATAAGGGGCTCTCCATTTTAGAACAAAACACAAACATTATTCCCTCTCTAATAATAAACCTCCATCATGGCCAGCAGTGATTCATCTGTGCTCTTGTTGACCTGTAACCCTTGTTGAATCCCAACTTAATCATTCTTTAAAAACAAAAAGGAGCAGAAATCTGCAGGAGCACACAACCTGTTCTTTCTCAGCCACATTTGCAGATGGACGGAGGAAAACTGAATCTATGGACTCTAAAAAGGCATTTCCGTGTCTTTTTTGTTCGTTTCCACAGCTTT